>JABSTQ010009559.1:0-435000 GCA_013358835.2 Ixodes persulcatus
TTCCATGTGGTTCAACAACTTCTACGACTTTGTGGTACAATGAACATGTCCAACCACGACTTACCAGCCACAGTCCAACGCATGGCAGAACCCTTTAATCGAACCATAGTAAACGATGAAGTTCATTCGGATCATCGCACCAAGACACCGTCCTTTCTTTTTGTCACTTACGCATACAAGCGCCATCCAAGATACACAAGACTACACTCTATTCTTTATTCTTCACAATCGATCCGCACAAACACTTCTCGACGTCCAATTTCCTTATAATCATCACGATGGTCACCTGAAGGACACCGTAGCTTACCTCGTCTGCCGTGCAGACGAGGCGCGACAACTCGTCCGCTCATGCACAAGGACCTCACAAGAGCACCAATGCCTCCGGTACAATGAAGCCCATTCAACTGTGTCCTACTCCGTTGGTGATCTCGTGTGGCTGTTGACGCCGCGACGGCAGCAAGGAGAGGCCGCCAAGTTTCTCCATCCTTACGTCGGCCCATACCGCATCACCGCCAGGTTATCGGACCTCACCTACCAAGTGTGGCTTCTACAACCTTCAGCTCACCGACACTCAACTTCAACCGACACCGTCCATGTAACCCGCATCAAACTCTACCAACCTCCATCCACTCCATCCGACGGAGGGTCATGACCCTCTAAAATCCCCCACCTACTGATGCGGGGATAGTGATACGGAGAAGAGAAAAAGGGCGACGGCCGGCGGCAGCAATGCGTTCTGGCTCCTGCACTGGCTGGCGGTTAGATTAAAACCCAATGTTCAAAACCACCCCGTTGTCTTCTCTCCTTTGTGCAAGACTTGATATCAACGTCACAATATACTCTATAAAATCAGCTACGCAAAATCACGTTTCGACACTCTGTGTCTCCGTGTTTTGTAACTCCACATTGTTATTAAAGTCATATCTCGAAGGTTTATATCTATGAGTTGCAGTATACCATATTTCCTATTTTTTTTTGCTTCCTATCCTACTCTTATCAGTGCTTACAGGTTTAACTGGGATAATAAAATATCTTTGCTTTGCCTGCGGCAATTGTCGATACCCCAATGGGGACTTTTATACGGGAATAATGAGCTTTATGTTATCGGTAGGGCAGAAACATAAATATCGCGATAAAATTTTACGAGGTGAGCAACAGTGATACCTCATTCAGCCGAAGGTTTCTCTATATAACGTGCTTTTATAGCCATCTTTTGTCAACTGAATGTACTGAACTTGCGTAACTGAGTTACTTATTGTAGGTTTTACTATCCTCTTACCCTCGCTTCTGCGCGTAATGCAAAATTTTTCGTACATTGCAGAGCTCTCAAGGAGGCAGTGATGATCGGCCAAACGGCTTCACTACTCAAATAATTGAACCTTCTTACAGTCTTATTTAAGTATATCACCTAAAGGAATTGCTTTATTTGACTTCTCACATCTTTGTCACGGCAATGATGTGGTAGGGACGGTAGGAAGTATATCTATCTAAAACACTTACAAAATTATAACACATAAATGTGATTGCAACAGTACACTGCACTACAGGGATGTGAGGTATTTTTACATGTCCTTTAGATCTAAAACCGACATAGTCATAAAGTACATTATAAACTCTATGCCCGGTATAATAAGGAAAAGTGCATATAAAATATAAAGTATAGAGAAAGTAAGGTACAATAAAGTACAGTAATGGATGAAACAAAGTACATAAAGCAATCATAATGTACGATATTATCCTTTACAAAAAAATAAAACCAAATTTAAGTGTATTTTATGCGCATGTTCTGAATACAAATATTGTTGAAAAGCCAACCTTTGTGATGAATGCAATGTTCACTTCAACGGAAGTGCAAGGCACCATAAAACTGGTAAAAAAAGTATTCCGGAAGTACTGAAACCTTTCATCTTTTCCAAATGCATTGCAGATAACAGGATTGCGACGAAATATTCCCTTTTTGCCGACACACACATATTGCCTGATATTTATGCAACAAACTATACCCTCAAGGACTGTGTTATAGAGAGGTGAATCGAACTAATAAATAAATAATTTTGAAATCTTCACAAAAACAGCTTAAAAGCACATCTCACATGGCAGAATTAGAATAAAAATGTTTGCGACATAGCATAACAAAAGTTTAGCAACGAGAAGTAGTTTGCATAAAATAACGTAATATTTACATGCGCTAAAGAAGCCAGCAGAACAAGCCTCTTCCTGGCAAAGTTGATTTCAGCGAATGCAAGCAAGCCAAAATAAAGATCCCGCTTAAGAGTCTAGTTTAGAGTAATTTATGCAATAGCTATTGAGTTTAAAATGTTTATAACGAACTGATTTTATATTTGTGTGTAATATTTGTTTTGTAATGGTTTAGTAATGGTTTAGTTACGTAGAATGTTTAATGTTGGAATATAAATAGGAAACTCGGGTCATACCACGAAAGCGTACACATGTAAAAAGCATGTCATAAAGACGAATGACGTGTTTCCTGGATTTGCATATTGAATAATATAAAGGTGGAAGATAAGATTCTTGCCAAACTGGAATATTATTCAAGTTTGAACTTTTCAGTGATCACCGACCTTCTAAAATACATTTGATGAATACTGGGTGACTCTTGGTCACTACACTATTTCATAGAATTTTCAATGCGTTGTTTTATCGACAAGCTGGAAAATAAAAAAAAAAAAATGCAAAACAACCTTGTTGTCTCGGTTCGAATCATTAGCCATCGTGAGTCGTCTCCAACCCCCACCACTCAAGTTTTACGAGCGAAACCATCCATTTGAGACGCCTCCGTGAGCAGCCAAATTTGCTTGCCTCATTTTGTTCCTCCCAAACTTCTTTTTTCCCAAAAAATGGCATTGCTATACATGACGCAAACACATATGCAAGACAGCCTACCAGACTACCGTGATCATAAAGAGAGAACAAAAAAAAAAACATTTAACGTACAGTTCTAACATATCTCGCTTACTCTAAAATCGCTACCGTTCAGACAGGACTCAGAACTTTATTGCGCGTGGAAGTCTATATATTGTCTTCAGGGCGCCAGCTTAGTGCTCAATAAAAAAAGCGAGACTTGTAATACGAAAACAAAACCAAAAGATATATATATATACACTGCCATGAGTCCTCTAGCGCCATTTGAGCTCCCAGCTGAGGCCGAACCGGAACCGGAAACGCGATCATCTTGTCGGTGGGAGGTTCCTCTTTAGAATAAAGACAAACTGCATCGAACAACGCGCGTGCGCAGAAGTAACGCGAGTCGCCTTTATTGCTGATATAGATCACGAGGCGCTCTCTCGGCGATTTTATTTTCTCGTCAATGGGGATCCTAGCTTCAACCGAATAAGCACGGAAGTATCACCAGAGTACACCGCATTAGTTAGTCAAGGCGAATTGCCTCTTGCTCGCTTTTAGCGAGGCCGTTTCATGTCAGGCACAGTGTTGCTAAAATAACTACTTCGTGTCGCGCTTTTTTTTCGTGTCTTTTTTTTTTTCACGTTACCTTCGTTCGAGTTGCGTCTTATGCATATTGAAGTGTAGGCAATTCAGGACTGTGTTGAGTGTGCGCGGCATTCGTCTTGGCCCCATAAACCAGCCCGCGCCTCTTACCTCGGAGACGCATTAGTGGCGAGCCAGTCCGCTGTAATCTAATAAGAACGACACGACACAAAAAAAAGCAAAAAGGAAAAACATAGAAAACAGTTTTCACGTGGTAACACTCTTGGGAACCCTCGCCGACGCCACCGCGCAAGGAAAATAATTGCAAACGCGGATGTAAAACCAGTAATAATAAAAATAAAGAGCAGGTCTATTTACGGGAGACGCTTTCTTAATCAGGATAACGGTGTTTGGCCTTCGCAAATATTTATGTTATGGACATTCAACACGGGCGACTCGAGATTAGATCGGCCTGCGCTCATACGCCCAGCGCACTTATTTTGCTCTCAGGATGAGTGCATAAACCAGAACATGTTAATTGCTTCCCTGTAGTCTGGCGATCGATTTACATCACATCAGCGCGGATCAATCAATCGATCATAATGTCTTTGTTTATCTTGCAAGTACTGGGACGTGAAATACCATAACCATCAGACGAATCAGGGATGCCTCAGAACTAGTATACAACTGTGTTAGGACCTCAGAATTTGTCTCCCCTGAATAGAATGAAGAGGATTGTGCCCCCACGAACTGAGATGGAAAAGGGTTAAACACAAAGGAGAAAAAAAAGGATAAAGAGAGCGTCGCAGACTGAGCTATAGTGTTTTGCAACACAAGATGGTAGGGCGAGGGAAAGGAAGGCAGCGAAGAATGAAGCAGACGGAACGCTGAATAGGAGAGAAGGAAACCTCCTCCTCTCTCCAGCGTTCCGCCTCCTTCCTCCTCCCCGGCCTTCCTTTGCCTCGCCCTACGTTCTTGAGTTGCAACGAACTATCGAGCATTAGTTTTGTAACCATTGCAGTTACAGCATTTTGTGTAGCAGTCTCAACGTTTACAATAACGGTTAATATCTACCGGCTCTCCCACGCATTAAATATTGTTTTTATTTATTACCATTGCTGTTCTCACTGCAAGTGTAGAAGGTGTCATGTCGCAGTTCAATGTAACCACCGTTCATAAATATTAGGAACTTGCGATTAATTCCTTTGGATTACTGGAGCTTTTCTAACCTTTCTTTGATGGCTTCTTTAGCAAAACGAGCAACTTCTCTGTAGTCATGGTTTCTATTGTCTTTAGCACGATATCGGATTTGGGAACAAAACAGATCCGGTGTCCACACTAGTCCTATAGCGTAGAATATACGGGGTGTTTAATTTTAATTCAAAGAGATAAAAAAAGGCGGTGAAGGTTAGACGATTGCCGCCTTCATCATGTATTTACTATGTTTGACGAACATTAAATTTGAGAATATTCGTCAGGCTAAGTTGACTAATTACCTCAACATTTAATATTTAACTTTTTTAAAAATAATTGAGTTATGATTGATGTTGGAACTGCAGTCTTGACGGAATTCAAAAGTAGAGGACAAACCAATTTAACAAAAAAGAAAAAGAAAAAAAAAACATGAAAGGTAAGGTTTTCTTTTTAAATATCTATTAAATAAATTTTCGAGTTATTTCGCCTGATCTAAAAGTTGCGCGCAAAAAGAACACACGAAGTTCTACCCCCAATGACGATGGTAGAGGGACTTAGTCATTTAGGTCACGTTGTTGCTTGTATCGTCGGCGCACCCACCACTGGCTAAAGTCCCTTGATGCTTCTTTCAGAAGTAACGACGACCAATAAAAATGACAAACCGCATTCCGCTGGAAAAAAATGGCGTCAGTCAGTTCAAACCTCTGCTCTGCGCCGCGATTCGCTTCCTAAAACCTGCACCGTCACGTAGTCGGCGCTTCAAAGTATGTCACTGCTTGTAAGAGTCTCTGATCTAGGGACTGTACCACTGACATGCTGCCGATATAGTGGCGAAATTATGGAAAAACGACGAGGACTTCTCTTTCAAGCTTCATTCTGGGCAGGGATGGTGACGCACGTTTTGAATTCTATTTCTATATCCTTGGAAAAATAAAAAAAAAGATCAATTAATATGTAAAAAAAGAAACTTTCCGCTATTTTTTTTTAAATTGGTCCCACCTTTAGTAATAATTGCCGTCACTACTGAAATTCCAACATATAGCACCTAAAATCAATGATTGAAAAGTTCATTCAGAGATTTCAGTCAATTATTCAACTTACCTTGATGTTATCCCCTCAGGTAATGTCCGTCCAGCCTGGTAAACACATGGTGAATAAACAAAAAACTCGTATAACTCTCACCCTTATCTTTTTTTTTTACTCTGTTCTAATTGAAATTAAACTATCTGAATATATACATTTCGTTGATACGCCTGCATTAAAATATGATGTAAAATAAAATACAAAAAAATATAAAATCAGTTTTACAACGTCAAACTAACAACAGTCATGAATTCTTCATCTACTTCCTTAATCGCAATTTGTTTTACCAAATCGGAAGCGGAGGTTTGGAGCGCGTCGTCACCTTTGATCTGGTTGGAGAATGCGGGTGATTAACAATGACAAGAAAAGCGGGGTGCATATCAACAACAGTTTCGTAATTTTATTTTTGCACTTAAAAACATGCCAAATGCAAACGAGCAATATCGGCCTTAGAAAAGGCTTCGTACGCTCACCCCAGTTGCCACCTGAAATCAATGAATATTGCTATTCTCTGCTTCAGTTAAACGTTGTTCATTTACACACACCTTACGGGTGAGCGCAGCCTACGGTACGGGCAGGCGGCACTAATTTGAGAGCGTCAAACGCCCAAAGTGATGGGTTTCGTCTAGGCTCTGTAAATCTTCTATTATAGCTGAACCAATCATGCACAAGAACGGCCCAGTGACTTGCGCTTTTAGTATGTGTATTTGGGGTTGTGCTTGTGTCTTCAACTGGGCTAACACACATGGTGAAGCGACGTTTGGTCTCCCTTTCCTCGAAACTAACCTCGTTGCATGAGTCCAGATGTGTTTCATCTAAGCCTTACGACACCAGTCGGTTACGCTTTCAGCAAAGCACGGTATTTTGTCTCATTTTCTTTACTTGCTTGCCACGATTAAGCAACTGAATTCCGTAACAACGGCTGCAATCTTCAATGAAGAAGCAAAGCTGGTACACATCGAAGCATTAAGCAAGTGGGCGAAATTATTTATAAAAAACTTCTTTGTTCTTGTATTTTACTTATCCGGACATAGACGAAACTCGACTGTTTCTTCGTTTTATTGTTTCGAGACTTTTTTTTTTTTTTTTCAATCTCCCGAGCAAGATTCAATTAGACCCACCAGTCGCTTCTACTCGAATACGGACATTTCGGGCACATTCGTCAGCGGGCTTTGTCCGGCCCGCAGCAACTTGTGCCGACCCAAAACTTCCCCTAAAACCCTAATCCCGTTACCGTCGGCCAACCGGGAATTCCAAGCTCGGACAAAATTCAGCTCAGGTCGGTGGCTCACCGTACGGAGTGCAATCGAAAGGCCTTTTGTTCGAAGTTTCCAGGAGTTCACCCTAACCCCGCTGCTACTCTTCTTCTTAACTTCAATTCTATCTTTTGTAACGTGAGACTTTTTTAGAACCTAACCCGTGCAATTGTGCGCATGCGTAGTTTTTTTAATCTGGACCCAGTGCGGTTGACCTATCTTTGCAATTTTGTGAAACTTATGAGCGCCATGTGCGAAACGTTTTTGCGTTACATCGTTTTATTTTAAATTATTTCTAACAACCTTGTAACGTTAAATTCTTTTTTTTTGTATATAATGCGCAAATAAATAGTACATTCGTTTTTTTTTTAACCTGTTCGTTTCTCATGTTTGTGGGCTTGCTTATCCAAGAGTCTACCTTGCGGGAAATCTGGTAATAAGTAATAAACCGCTCTTGTAAGGCCCCAACTAAATGGGCATTCATTGAGTAAAGGCGCGTTGCACTCTACTATTGCCTTGTTTACGTAGACGATTTAGAGGCAGGCAACCACAAAGAATATTTTTTTTGTTTTATTAGACGTTAGCGTCTCTTACATTCTGCCTTCAAACCGCGTATCGCAGCAAAAACAAAATACTTGGCCAAGAAAAGTACAACTGAGTATGTTTTCTTTTAATATAAACCGCGGTTTAAAACATGCACACAGTCGACAGGTTAATTTCAGGTAAAGTAAATATTTTAGGCACTGAGTTATTAGGGAATCTACAGTCCGCTTTTGCGAACATTGAATATATATATATATATATATATAAACTAGCAATTACAAACGAACTTTAGAAGACAACAACTTCGTCAAGCCCCTTCACCCATAGCCAGAAGAAGCAGCTGCGTCCGGTTCACACCACGCAAGTGCGGTATGAGAACTGTATATTTCTAAAGATGGGCGATCTTCATGAATGTAGTAATTGGAAACGAACTTCATTATTAACAATCATTAAGCAAATTTAGACCTTACCAGGCCCCGTCGTTGTTCTTTGCCTACATTCAATTAGTTTCACACGACGTCGTCACACTGCCCTATTTTAATATATATATATATATATATATATATATATAGGTGTGTCTAATGAACGTACAATGCCCTACAAAAGGTTTATAAACTTAACTACGAATTGCATGATGTTTTGCAAGTTCCGTTGCATTTATCAGGGACATCTTTTTTTATTTGTTTTTCCAACAACAACGTGGGTGCCTCATATCCGACGAAATTGATGTCCTAACTACCATGACCCGACCAGCGAGATTCAACAGGAATGAAATTGCTTAATAATTTACTTTTTTTATTTATACAATGGCATGGTATTATCTGCTGGTATAGCGCCATGACTTGCGATATTAAACACGACTGCAAAGTGGATAACGTTTCAATTAAATTTCATTTCATGGTAAGAAAAATATTGGTTTATTCAAGTAAATTTCAATTATGCAATTGTAGGGTTTAATGCTCCGAATCAACTAGTACCTTACTGATGAAATGATATCAAGTTCACAACATAATTTATTTTATTTAGTACTCTAGTTCAAAAATTTACGAGATACGTGCCAGCTGAACAGTACACGAAAATCGAATATTCAGTGCCCGTATCCGTTCGACTTTCAACGTCATAGCGACTACATTTGCTGAAACATGACTACCAGCATGAGCCACATCGAATCATATCTTCTAAATAGTGCGTTATTTGTAGTTATGTGATAGTTCGCGTCCAACTCAAACATATCGTGCTTGTTGTTTAATGGCAACAACCATCTGGTGTCCTATATCTTTAATTTAGGAGCCAATACCTCTATCTTAAAAACATCGTTTAAAAATAAGCAGGTATATGCAAGGGCAGCAAATAACAAGATATCTGGCGCTCTGAAACTTGAATGAAGGAGTCAGAACATTCTAATCACCTCTAATTTTTTTTTGTAAGCCCAGAAAGAAGCAGTGTCTTGCCGATCTCAGGAAGCAAAGTCCGTAAAATAAAGCTCATCTTGAATTCATTTTGGGAGCGTTGAACATTTTCCGGGCAAATTTGTACGACAGCTTTGAAACTGAAAAAAAAAAGAAAGTGTCTTTAGGAATTCCCAAACCAACGTAACCACGCAACCAAAAGTCTCTTCGGCCGTGACGATGAAAAATTTCGCCTCTCCGCGTTTCTTCGGCCTTCTTACTCTTTTGGTGTGGAGTCATGTTCAGAGGAATGCTTGTTTCTATTCGCAACTATTTTGCTCGCGAGCCCAAGAACATCTTTTTTTATGGTCGTCTGCCACGCGGCTTGGTCACAAAACCCGATCGTTAAGCGCTCTAGCTTCATGTTATGTTTTTTTGATGACGCCGTAAACTGTGTAGACGTATGTGTACAAATAAGTGCACTTTTTAGACCAAATAGTAAAGTAGCTGTGCCTATGGGTGGACGTTTTTTTGCAGGTGACATCAGTGAATTGAACTATCTACAAAATGGCACATATTTAGCTGTCCTTTCCACAATTTACACCATCACATGATGTATGAGAGCATGTATATATATATATATATATATATATATATATATATATGTATCCATGAAACATTTTTTCATTCTTGGTTTTATAGTAGTGGCACTACATTTCTTTGTGGTATTATACTGTTCCACTTTAATACCTCATTCCAACTTAATTGGGGAATCTCATGCATGTGGTACAGTGTATCTGCTGATAATATGCCATGATCACTTTAAAACTACTTTGGGACGTCACCAAAACGTTCTAGACTGTCGCATAAAGTGGGTAAAAACTGTTCTCAAACTACCAACAACTAAAAGACAACCTCCGAAAGCGTGGTGTTCATCCACCTTTACCCACTTTCGTTAGAGTGGGACGGAATATAAAAAATATGTATTCATGTGCCGGAAGGCCTGAGCGGTTAAAGGGATGATGCTGTAATATAATCAAAACCGCAAGTGGCCTTGCCTCAACAGTGTCAACACCAATGAACCATCGATATTTTTTTTTTCCGACCTGCCCTTCATCAGTGATGAGAAATAAAAACTAATATTATTATTATTATTATTATTATTAATATTATTATTATTAATATTCTTTGTTCTATGTTTTATTTTGTGTGTGTGTGTGTGTGTGTTTATTGTTATGTGTGCTTTTGTCGATAATTTGTTGGGATCAGTCCTACAAGTCTTTAGGACTTTGACGGTCCCGAAATGATACTTTGAGGACAATAATAATAATAATCAATGTTTATTCACGTAAAGATGTACAAAGAAATGTCTGATTAGTCATCTGGATCCATAGCCTACATGGCTAGTAATGGATCCATAAAAAAACATTCACATTTAAAACAATCCTGTAGGCATTCACACAATCTATACATAGCTGCACAAATAATATAACTACTAGTACGGAGTTAACAGGGTGAGTTGTACACTTCAGATGAAATAAATCGTTTTAATGAGAGTACAAAATTTGTTGCTAGTTTTATATTACATGAAATGTTATTCCATATCTTCGCACCAATGAACGATATTAAGCGGCGCCCGTAAGCATTGTAAGTTATCGGCAAGTTAAGGTTATTATAATGTAGTTGTCGGGTTTCACGTTTTGGAAAATTGAATATAGAAGAGTGATATGGAGTATTCTGGGTTAAAATTCTTTGGAATAAATGGCAGTCTTATGGTCGCGAGCTAAGTTGATGGGGAGTATGTTTAATTCACTAAAAAGATGCTTAGCTGATGCATGTATAGGTGCTGCCGCTATTATCCTGATTGCCCTTCTTTGCAGAATGGTAACTCTCGCTAGATATGACGCGTAAGTGAAACCCCATGATTCAACACAATAGGTTAAATGAGTATGAAACACACCGAAGTAAATCATGCGTAATCTTTGTTTGCTAAAATGTTTCCGTGCTTTCACTAATGAGAAGCATCCGAAGGTTAATTTTTTACATAGCTCGTCAATGTGGGGAGCCCAGTGTAGTGTTGAATCTAGGGTAATTCCTAGGTATTTATAAGTGATAACTTGATCGATGTGTAAACCTCCTAGATGCAGGTTACATGTAAATGATTGTTGTTTCCGATCAGACGCGAAAACAATGAACTTAGTTTTTTTAATATTTAGCACCAGCTTGTTGCAATTAAACCAAGTTATCGTATTTTTCAAGTCGTTATTTGCTAGTAATTCGGCCTCTTCAAGAGAATGATGTGATACTAGTAAGGCTGTATCATCGGCGTATAAAACTGCCTCGGAATGTATGAGGCAAGCTGCGTAATCATTGATGAAAAGAGAGAAAAGTATCGGTCCTAACACCGACCCCTGTCGTACACCAGTCTTCACTATCGCGGTTGTAGATTGATTATGGGAAATTTGTACAAATTGGGTGCGGTTTGTTAAGTAGCTACGAAAAAATTTGCCAGCTGGCCCTCGAAAACCGTAGCGCTCAAGTTTTTGTAAAAGAATGTCGTGATTAACAGAATCGAAAGCTTTTTTTATATCGAGGAATATGCCTATAGTAGTTCTATTTTTGTTGAGGGAGGAATTGACTATTTCGGATACGGAGTGTACTGCTGTGCCTGTAGAGAAGTTTTTCCGAAAACCATGTTGATTAGCTACCAAAATGTTATATTTCTCGACAAAGTTCATTATTCTCGCGGCAATTAGTTTTTCAAATAGTGTATTAATGCAGGACAGAATTGTAATCGGGCGATAATTAGCCAGGTCATTAGGGTCACCATTTTTGTAAATTGGTACTACTCGCCCAATCTTAAGTTTTTCTGGGTAAATTCCCGATAAAAATGCCTGGTTAAACAGTTTTTGTAGTGGGTAGCACAGGATGTCAATGTTGTCTTTCAATAGGTTTACCGAGATTTCGTCGTGGCCCATAGCTTTGTTTGATAACATTTGTCTGGCAACGCCAACAATTTCGGCGGCTGTTATTTCTACGTAAACAAATGTATTAATGCACGGGCTAGGTAGGATAATTCTTGACGTTTCATCGGATACTGCAGCTGAGGATGTACCTATGCTAATGAAAAAGTCATTGAACATTGACACAAGGTGCGCTTGATCACAATTAAGAATGTTCAAATCTGGTGAAATGTTACATTGTTGAGAGGACTTCGTTACAAGGTTAATTGTGCGCCATATTTCTTTGGAGCTACCGTTAGCTTTTGCGATACGGCTGCTAAAATATTGCTTTTTACGCTTCCGCATGGTGGATAGCGATAGGTTCCGTGCAACTCTAAACTTTTCCCTGTAATAGTCGTTGTCCTTGTTTTGCTTCATTTTGTTATACCAGTGTTCCTTGAGCCTAATTAACTTCAGTATCTCCTCGTTCATCCAGGGACAAATGGGAGAATAAAGCTGTGCTGCCCGGCGAGATACGAATTTGTGTGCTATACAACAAGATTTGAACAGTGTTGAAAAGGTATCATATGCATTGTTAGTGTCGGTAAAATTGATCTGAGAAAAGTTTGTCTCCTGAAGGGACCTTTTAGTTGCCTCGTAATTCCACCTTGATACACCATGGCCGACTGTGGGTTCTTTTTGAAGGTTCTTTTCTGCATTGGGAGCGACAATAAAAGTAGGGAAATGATCTGCGACGTTTTCTGTTATAACCCCAGCTTTTACGGAGCTGTCTTCAAAATTGGAGAGTATATGATCTATTGTTGAACAAGACGTTAGTGTTACTCTTGTTGGATCTGTAATATGGTTCTGGAAGCCGTAAGATAGCAGGAGGTTCCGGTATTCTGTACTTGAGGGGTCTGTTATATTTATGTTGAAGTCACCACAGATAATCGTTTTGTTATTTTTGTTCGCAAGACGGCACAACACATCTTCCAGCTTTTCTAGGAATGCCCGAGTGTTTGATTCTGGCGGTCTGTATATTACACCAACAGTGACTCCACAATCCAGTTCCGCAAACAGCATGTCATACTGGCCTGTTTTAGTCTCTGTCAAGTTTGGTAATATCTTATATATGGTTTGTGAAGATATGTATAATGCTACGCCACCACCTCTTGAACTAGCCAATCTTGGCAGGGATAAAAATCTATAATTAGGAATGTTCATAAATTCATCTTTTTTAAGCCACGTCTCCGAGAATGCCACAACGTTGTACCGCTCATCCAGCCGCGTCAACAAAGCGACCAGTGGATCATAGTTTTTGTTTAAGCTCCTAACATTACAGTGTAGAAGGCTTATAGCTTCAGAGCTCGTACACGTCATGGTGCACGTCACACCGTTACGCATTTCTAGCTCTGTGTCTTGGTTTTTGAGGCTATGCTATCTTATCCAGGTCATCTCGAGAAGCGATGTGAATGACATTCGAATTTTCTGCCTTCCTTGCTAGTATTTTTGACTGCGAGACCCACACAAATCTCCAGTTTTTTTCTTTCTTTCTAGCAATTGCCATGCCCAGCAAAGCTTTATATTCTGGACAGAGGTGCTCGTTAATATACACCGCATTGGTATCGGAAAACCCGATATCGCTAGCTGAGAGCCTTTTCTTTTTTGCCGCTTGCAAGACTTTATCTCGCACGGCACGTGACGATAACCTTACAATGATGTTTGTTTTTGTCCTGTCCTTTGTGGGCACACGATGCACCACGTCAATATCTTTGGGTTCGACGCACAGTCCAACTTTGTCCCCTATCCTCTGAACAACTTCCATCAGTGATTCGTTCTGGTTTTGCGGAATCCCCTTAATCTCAAGATTGCTGAGCCTGGTGTATTGCTTCAACTCTGTTAATTCTTTCTGCGTGGTCACAAGCGATTTTGCCAGTTGCTCTTTTTCCAGTTTTAACGCTGCACGCTCCTTTTTAAGTGCATCTAGTTCCACCTTTGTTGTACGAAGCTCTTCAACAGTTAAGCACATGCAATAAAATTATTATTATTATTATTATTATTATTTTTATTATTATTATTATCATTATCATTATTATTATCCTTATCATTATTATTATTATTTGGCTCTAATTCCCTGCTTTCGCTTCCGCTTCAGTAGCGCAGCTCCAGCTCATCTAGCGCAACATATTATTTCGCGGTGAGCTGAAAGAGGTTCCTCATCTGCGCGAAACCTCAGACCTGGTACAAGAGGGCTACAGTGAGCAGCTCTAGAAACATCATCAAAGTGGCAGGCGACTGGTGACCACCGAAGCTCAATCTTCGTTTGATCAAGCCCACGCTAGAGCCGGCTAATATTTGGGTCCCGTGCACCACAGTAATAGTACTCTGATTTTGCGGGTGAGCCTGGAAGTGTCTCTCTTGCTTGCTCTCAGTTTGGTTATTTTTTTCCGCTTCTATCTTCAACTTCTTCGCCGTAAAGTAAATACTATGGCAGGACCTGAGATTTGCGCTCGATGCTCCGATTCGGTGCCAAAAGACGGTCGCTTCATGAAATGTGCGGACTGCGCGCTTGCCTACCATTTAGGAAAAAAATGTTCCGGTGTCTCGGTAGGCACGTTCAAAGGGATGTGTGCCGCAAAACATGAGAAATGGCGTTGTCCCGAATGCCGGGGAGGACTGTCAAAATCGAATCTTGACGGCGATCTTACTCCGTCATCTCAAGTGGATCCCATTGCCTTTTTGACAAAGCTATCGACAGTGAACAAAAAGCTTGACCTTCTGCTTGCGTGGAAGGACACCGTTGATTCCCTTCACGAACTACACCCGAAGGTCGACGCCTTATTATCGATGAAAGAGGCGGTCGACACAATGCGCGACTCGGTCAATACGATGCAGGAATCAATTAGCTTTGTCTCGTCACACTATGACTCCCTTGTGACCTCAGTTAAATCTCAGGCCACAATAATCAAAGGGCTGCAAGCTGAAACATGTTCCTTGCAATCCACCGTGTCTGAGCAGGCACGTGAAATTCAACAGCTAAAAACAAATCCGAATGACATGGATAATTTAATCTCTCTCCAACTTAGAGGTGCATGGCATCTCCTTTTCACCCCAGGAGAACATTATAGATCACCTGACACGGCTTACACAACAAATTAACTTTGAGGGTTTTTGATCCTGCACATATCATTGCTGCACATCGCGTGCCGATGAAGTCTGGTGCAACACCCCCTGTCCTAATCCGATACTTGTCTGTCTCTATTAAGGAGCACTGGATGGGCTACCGAGGACGCCTCGGTTTCTTACCTCGTGATGATTCCCATCCCCGAGTATATTTTAACGAAAATCTCACGGATTCAAATAGGAAGCTATTTTGGATGGCGCGGACCAGAAGGAAGGAAAATAATTTTAAATTTGTATGGGTCCGACTTGGCAAAAGCTACGCTAAACAGAGCCGGAACTCACCCCTGCTCCGCATCGCTGACACTGGTGCACTGGATCAAATCACTTAAAGGGGCGGTGCAACAATTTTATGATTAAAAGAATTTGCATCTTGTCATTTTTACGTTGTTTATCGTGTCCTGGAGGATAGAGAAAACACCTCCTTCATTAAAAATGTCGCGATTCCGCCGATTCCGCTGCACAATCGCAAAGCAAAAGTCGAGCTTTTTCGCCCACCTGCAGCCCCAAGTGGTAGCCGAAGGAACTACGGCGAAAAGATTATGTGATATCGCTCGGCTCTAAGCTGCAGCATAACGCCCGCTAATGTCAGCAAAGAGAGGGAGAGGAAGCGTCCTCCGAGATAGCACAGGGGAACCTACACGGCACTCCGAATGACGTCACTGGGAGTGCGACCAGGTGTGACCCTGAAGACTGGGAGTGAGATGAGGGGTGCCTGAAATGCCAATAATTATCTTTTTTTTTACGCAACAACTAGGACACGCAGGCGAAATCGGTTTCTGTTCTTTACTTCAGAAGTGTCAGAGGGCAACTTCCACAAATCTTTTACCGAAGTCCGGAAATCGTTGCACCCCCCCTTTAAACACCGATGAGTAGCTCTTTTAGAACTTGTTACTCCATTCCAGGTTGTAATTCATTTAATCATATTTTAGGTCCAATTTTTAATAATTCATTAACAATTATTCATGTAAATATTAGAAGCTTAAGAAAGCATTGGGAGGAGTTCCGGGTGGGCGGGCGTCTTCCGGCCTGTCTTCAAGCTGCAATCACTCCCGAGGCAACGACTTGGCAGTGCTTCACTGTGATTCAACGGCACAACAAGAATGCCATTTGTGCGTGTATTAGTGTGTGTAGATACGTATGTGCAAGCAATAATATATTGCAAGCAAATGATATTGTAAACATTTTACTAGACAACTTAGCACACTGGATCTAGGCCCATAAGCTCACGCAGGCTTTGTCCAGTCCGCAAATTGAACTTCACTAATCTTTTCTCCGTCACCAATAAAATTATTATTACTATTATTATTAACGGGTGCTCTCAGCCTTTTTACGGCAAACAAAAGTATCTCCGATGCAAAGAGTGCGGAAAACGCATGCACAAGAAGTGTGTCATGCTTCCGGACAGCGAGGTTGGACGAATGCTGACTTAGGTAAGCCCGCTTGTATGCAACGACTGCATCTCCGTCGAGCGCACGCATAGTCCTAGCTCGGACGAAGCTAGGCCTGAGGACGAACAGGACTCGCCCTGCACGGGCCGGCTCGGCGTGGACTTTGCGACTTCGGTGGCTCTTCTCCGAGACCTGCTGGCCGACACCTTGAACGGTATCTCTTTCCTGACGGACCAGATGACGGCTGTGAGGGAGGAGAATGCTCGTCTTCGCAGCGAGCTGACGAGGAGCTCCGAGATTCAGTCGGTCATGTTGCGCAACATCCAGACGGAGCTACGGGACCTCCGGCATTGCCCGAGGTACGTCGGGGGACCCTCGCCTTCCCACACTGCCGTGGCGGACCGCCATGATCTGACTGCTTCCGTGTCGGGAGGAGGAGGAGCCGCCCCATTCCCCAAGGGGAAAACGACCTCGACGCTGTCTGAAGAACCTGTTTCCGTCACCGAGGCGTGCGCCGTGACTCCCCGTTCGCCCCCCCCCCCCCCCCCCCCCCGACCATCAACGTGACCAGAGCCGGTTAACCTTGAGCGGCAGAGCCTTCCGCGAGACGACGCCGGAGTTTCTGGCGGGCATTCCCTCCGTTGCCGCTTCAGCGACGCAGGCAGGGGGGGGGGGGGGGGGGCGGTGGCTCAGCTGCTTACAGCAATCCAAACGAGGGAGGAGATAGGGGAGAGACCGGTCCACTGGCCCGTGGCGGCTCAGCGGCTCAGCCTGGCTTGACGGAATACAGTGCGAGAAGGGTCCCTGGAATTACCGCCGCATCGCTGTCTGTGCGATATTCCAGAGCGGCCTTCGTGACACGTTTGGACACCAACTGTTCTTTGGCGGACGTCAGAGAACATCTCGGACAATTCTTTGGCCCAAGGGAGCTTCGATGCTCAAAGCTGAAGACACGCTATGGTGGGTACTCTTCATTTCACTTCGCTGCTGTGGACGACGACATTGAGGCATTGTTCGACCTTTACATCTGGCCGGAGGGCTGCCTCTTCAGGGAATTTCAGGGCCGGCTGACGGAAAGCCGCGTGCATTTTGAGAATGAATGTATAGAGTGATTCCCAACCATCTTGCCTGCTAATGACTAGCACGCACATCTACTATCAGAAAGTTCCCGGCCTTCGAACTAAGGCCAGTGAATTATTTTCAAATGCTATATGTACTGATTTTTTTATATTTTGTATCACGGAAACCTCGTTATGCCCAACAATACTGTATGAGGAGTATTTTTCGTCGGATTTTCTTGTGCATCGCAGTGATCGTGATTTATCTCGCGGAAAGAAAACGGGAGGCAGTGTCTTGATTGCAATCGATAGGTCTTTGAAGTGCAGCAGGCGCGCCGATCTTGAGACTTATTCGGAATCTGTGTGGGTAGAGCTGGAGTCTGATAATAGAGAACGCGTTCTGATAGGTACTTTTTATTTTCCTCCATACATTGAACATGAGGAGTTTAATGATTGTCTCCTTGGAATTGAGGATATAGCAGACAAACTGGGTGAATGCAAACTATTAGTAATTGGCGATTTTAATATATCAGGTGTATGCTGGGAAACTCACAGTGTTGTTTCAAGTAATTATTAAGGTGCAAAGAAGGCCGATCATCTTGTTTACTTTGCCTCTTTCATGTCCCTGAATCAGTTTAGCAGGGTTAAAAATAGTAAAGGCGCTATGCTTGAGCTTTGTTTCTCAGACATTGATAACATTTCTGTTACTAAGAGTGGATTCCCTTTAGTACGGACAGACAAATATCATCCTGCACTTGAGGTGGCTATAACCTTGAATATACCTGTCAGCCGTATACCGGCTGCTAGTCTCACTTATCTAGGCAAACTGCATAACTTTGCTGCAGGTGACTATGATAGATTATAAAACCACTTTTCTACGTTCGACTGGTCCCCTATCCTGCAATCGTCTGATGTCAATTATCAGGTTCTTCAATTCACCACAGCGGTGCAGGAGGGAATGAATCATTACATTACTCTAAAGAAGCATACCAATTCAAAATGTTCCTCCTGGTTTTCTTCGTATTTAAAAAAGTTGCTGAAGAAAAAAAGCTTCTCTCAACGCAAATTTAAAAATACTGGTGGTCTCAGGTGGGAGGGTGAGTTCATTCATTATAAACGCCTCTGTAAGCAACATCAGAGGATTGATCATAAGATATATGTGGAGTCAGTGGAGTCCGTATTGAGGAGAAATCCAAAAAAACTCGACCAACAAGTTCGTTCTCGAGGTGGAAAATTTATAAATCCTGATATTATTCTTAATGAGGAGAATGTGACCACGTCCAGTGTATGCGATATATTCGCACGTCATTTCAGTTCTGTGTATAAACACAATTGGGGGGGGGGGGGGGTACCAACAGCCGCCATCCCCTGGTGTAAACGGATCCATTTCCTCCCTGCCTGTGGATGGGGGAATGATTCAATGCATAAAAAAAACTGAGGCCTACCATGTCCTCAGGTCACGACGGTATTCCAACAACACTTGTAAAAGCATTTCACGAAATTTTCACACCCATCTTTTATGATATTTTCAAGAACTCCTTAAGAGCACGAGTGTTTCCTGACATGGGGAGGAAGTCAGTTGTAGTCCCAGTCTACAAGTCTAGAAGTCGTACCAGTGCGTCAAACCACAGGCCAGTGTCTCTGCTGTGTAAATTTTCGAAGCTTTTCGAAATGGTAGTCCACAAAACATTGTCCTTTCGTCTAAAAATTGTATTAAGTTGCAACCAACTCGGATTTGTATCAGGACGCTCGACAGCAACAAATTTGATTTCATTTATGTCCATTGCATCCAAAGTTGTGTGCCTCAGATGCCAGCTTGACGTGGTCTAGTTCGATCTGAGTAAGGCCTTTGATGTGGTTGACCATAGCATTCTTTTATCAAAACTTTGTGGTATTGGTGTCTGTGGAGGGCTACACTACTGATTTCAGAATTATTTGACTAATAGAACATGTGTTACTCGTGCGAACGGCGCGTATTCTTTTACGTACACGGCCACGTCTGGGGTACCTCAGGGATCAGTTCTGGGCCCCCTTCTTTTTTCTATTTTTTTCAACGATGTGTGTAAGCAGATTGTAAACTCGTCTTTTTCGCAATATGCTGATGATATTGGGATATTTAGGGAGAGTGAAACTATCTCGGATTGCAAGTTTCTACAAGAGGACATAAACCCAATTAGCAAATTGTGTTTACTGAACGGTTTCCTACTAGACAGCTCGAAAACCAAGGTCATGTCCTATAGTCGCAAAACGCAAACTTTCCCTTACAGTGTTCGCTCAGACGTATTGTGCCGTTCTAGTGAAGTGCGGGACTTGGAGTGCTTTTTGACTCCTCCTTGAGATCTGATAGCCACGCGGCTCGTATGAGTACCTGCGCCTTGCGCGCGCTAGGTGTTGTTTGTCAAACCACTAGAGTATTTAAAAACCCCGCAACGTTTGCAACACTGTACCGCTCTTTGACAAGGTCTCAACTCGAACACGCATCTCCTGTATTGAATGGTAGTCATAAAACTACCCTCCTAGGGCTGGAGCGAGTGCAAAACAAATTTTTTGTCTATTTATCGATATCGATATCTGCGCGATGAAACAACTCTATCAAAGAGTAACAATGTATTGGACGTCCTACAAATGAACAGCTGATATCGCCATCGAGAAAAAGGCAGATCTGGTTTTCCTTTTCAAAGTCCTTCATGGCATAGCTGACTGTTCAGAACTGCTCTCACAGATATGTTTACGAGTTCCCCAGACAGCGACCCGTTTGAAAACGTCTTTTTACTCTCCTCGGACGTTAAATATCCTGGACCCCATGTTTGGCATGTGTCGGGCATAAAATGGCATTGCAAGTGATCTTGATATTTTTTGTGTGACTGAATTTGTCAGATCTCTCAGTCTTGTATGAGTTTCCTGAACCCGTCGTGATTGTGATGTTATTATATAATATTTTAATAAGGTATATTCGTTTTGAGGTAGTCTTCTACTCTGCGTTCGGACCCTGTGTTCCGTTCGTTCCTTGTTGTGTATATCGTATCTTTGTGTCAGCATGCGTTATATGAATCATATCTTTTACTCAATGTTTTGAGTTTATGTTTTCTTTTTTCTTTTTTTCCCTACTTTTCAGTAGTGTGTATGTTTTGGTGTGCCAGTACCAAGACCGCATGGTCTTTCCTGGACACCTAATAAAAATTATTATTCATGCTTGATTCTTGATTATTGTTACTATTATTATTATTATTATATTCTGGTTTTTCTTACTTTTTAATTCAGTCTTGTGATTTAGGACTATTGAAAACCGAGTAGATCTTGGCTTCTTCTGTTATGCATTGTGAACGCGCTGCACCCTATCCGTAAATTCGAGGTAAAGCCACCAGTTCACAGGATGGGCCATAACGGCATGACCATCAGTTTTCCAATTAAATCAGTAGATGAGGTAAATGATTATAAGATTAAACCCATCTGCGTCAACATCAAGGCTTTTTTTTTAATCGCCTTCTTTAAAAGCTAAACATATTTTATTATACTCATATTTTGTAGTAACGTAGTTTGACACCTTGCGGATTCGGATTGAACCAGTTTAAGCATCGTTATGGCAAGCATTACAAGGCAACGGATCATTGGTTCATTTATTTCGTGCCGGGACGGTGTAGCGGCTCTGTGGAAAATATTCAAATATAACTTAAAGGTATGAATGCTCAATCAGAGATGTCACCTGGCGGTTGATCTGGCGCTTAGCGGTGGCAGCGAGAACATTTTCCCGCGCTAAAGCAGCGGTTTTACGTTTGTAGCATTCCAAGTGTCGTGTTGTTCCTGGCCACCACCAACAAGTACGAGTTCACAGCGTCACGGCCACAAATCCAGCCGTCAAGGTCATCACTCTCCCTGGTCCGTCAGAATTCACTAGCACCACTACGCCCTTATAAAAGCCATCGACAAATCAACGTCAGCACATGACAGCGGCGGCAGCAGCAACATCTTCCCGTGTTAACTCAGCGGTTTTACGTTTGCAGGTTGGCGCACTTTTAGGCTTGGTTCAGCCAGAAAGCGTTTTCAGTGGTTGGAGAATGTTTGTTCAAAAGCATTGATCGAAGAACGGCGTCCGGTTGAATCTTGGAGATATGGCATTTCTAAATAACTGGATGTAGGTGGATAAGTTTCATTAAGGTCAGAAGGACGCCTGACAGTTTCGTATTCTTTTTCTTTCTTCTCACTCCGTGAATTACGCGATAAATAACGAGTGTTCTGGAAAAAAGGTTTTTACAATATCCTTTTTCAGATGAATATTCCGCTATACTGGTTATTTCTTCATTAATCTTTAAGAAAACCTATCTTAACGCAATAGCGTTAAAGAGCTCGTGAATCAGAAAAGCTGGCGTCGGTGCCGTGACAGGAAAAGCTTGTTGGTCCATAGGGTCATGACGTCACAGCGACATGACTTCGTGCGGGAATTTCGAACAATGAACAACGCTCAACTGAAACGTGACGTCACGCTGGAATGAAAGTTTTTTAATCATGACATATGATGCGAAGTACAGGTCACCACATGTCTCAAGCGGTTTCATTCTCTAAAGTAGTTTTTGAACCTTAAAGAACGATTTAAAGAATTTTAGGCGTGATTCGGACCCACGACCCTTCGGGTGCGAGCCAAACACGCTACTGACTAGGCCACGCTAGGCACGCTTGTCCCGTTCCACTCCTTAAAGGCGAAGCTTAAGCGTCCTCTAAGTTTTTCTCTATCCTTAAGAAGGCATACATTTTCCTAGCTTAGCCTTAAAAATAAACTGCACTATGCCACTCAATGTATTAATGAAGGAAGCATAAGACAGTCCTTAATTAACGTTCGTTAATTAAGGAAAAACCCTTACTTTATTTAAATGAGTACGGTGTGATATGGCTTGCCGTAAAGCGTGCTTGTCTTGGAGTCGGTTTGTTGCCGTAAAGCATGCTTTGCCGCACACCGATGAATACTGAGGGGAAGCCATATTGAGCACTCCTGACTCCTGAGATTTTCACAGTGGCTTCGACGTTTGCTAGGGTTTCCGTGAGGTTGAAAAGGGCGACATTAAGGCATTGGGATATCTGTCTCTTTAATGTGTTTTTCTAGCAACATAGCAAGAAACAATGGTGTAATTTCTGAATGACAGTAAGGAACGAGCGCCTTACCATTCGGCTTTGTTTTGAATATCACCCCGCCCAATAAATTATTATCGGAACCCTAACTCACTCCACCCGCCTCTCCCACAAAAAGTGTTTGAATATGACACACATGTTGCAAAACTAGTTCACCCCACAGGAAAAGAAAGCAAAACACTTTCGTATTATTTTAGTTGTTGGGCTCATTTTGAGTTGGGAGCAGTTTCATAATCCTTCCTATATCTAAATTTGTCTCGCGACGTAAATTTCGCACTAAATTTGCTTTCGGGAGACGTTCTCTTTTCAAAATACATGTCCTTTAATCGCACCTAATTCTTTTTTTAGACCTTTAAGAAACATATTACAATCGTATATGTATCTGCAGAATGTATTTCCGAAAAGAAGATCATCTACTTCGGCCACCCTTCTGAAAGGATGCCGTTTCAAAGCTTCACGATAAGCCAAATGAAATATATAAATTATATACGCAGGATTACAATTGTGTGCAAATGACATGTATTTACAAAAAAAACAACGCCACACCATTTTCTTTTTACTGTAGTCTTGGCGCTGTTTTTTTATCAGTATAATCCCTCGCCAGTTTACGTGCCGCTAACAAGAGTTTCACTAATGAGCTTTCGTTTGCCTCATAACTTTTACAAGGGCAGTAATATTTGCAGATTTGTAACTTCTTCTAATAAAAGCTCGTTTTCTATGGAAGTTTTCAAACACGTCGCTCGTGCTGAACTTTCGTCCAGGTAGAGAAATTCATACATTTGCATTGAAAGCAAGTGTTCGATTTTATTAATATTATATATAATCCCCCATCAATTTCCACCAGCAAATATTTGCGCTTGAGTCGGACTACTATGACTGCTGTTGCTACGTTCATTTATTTATTTGTTTTATAAACGTGTATGTAAATGCTTTTTGGCTCTGTCATGTTCGCTTGTGTACTTTAACTTTTTTTGTGGGTGTTATAATTGAGAGAGAAGCCTCTGCAATTATACCTTTATTCATTACCATTTGGAATCCTTTTGATACTGAGACAATGATGTATTTTCGATGTAATCCTTTTTAATATGCATTCCAACATTTTTAAATACGATTCTTACAATGCGAACTAGATATTCATCAGCACAGAAAATAAACGTATGATAATAATCATGATAATGATTCTAGGAATATTGGCACATTACCATGGCGTTTCGGGTTTGATGAACTTATTGAACAAAATGTGGAACCGCCTATTTATGCAACACATGTTCAGCCAGCATACCGCGACGAATTTAATCAGGCCATAATCTTACTCAGATTCGCAGTTTCCCTCAAGGCTGTCAATTTACATTCCTCCGAAAAAATAGTGTAGAGGCAGAACCTCGTCGGTTAAAATCAATACGACGAGTCGTCCATTCATGCAAATGAGTAACGAAACTCAAAATATAAAGCAAAACGAATGAACCTTTGTTCAAGAAGATGTACACCTCCCATAATATATTGTGATCTTTTTGTTAGAAAGCGTGCGGGTCAGAATGAAAATAACCTCGCGGGAGAAAAAAAAAACGTAAAAATACGGGCCGAGATTTAATGGGGAAATTATTCGACGACCTCAAAATTTGCGTCTCCACTTGACGTAAACATAAACGAACAATAAACTATCGGGCCAGTTTGCTGTCACTTTGAGTGTCGAAGGTGTTTCTTCATGCAAATAATTGCTAAACAAGTTCACAAATCGATCAAAGTTTTTTTTTTAGTTTCATTCTTTATTTTATTTCGTGCTTAGAAAACACTAAAGCTTTGACGCATGATATACAAAGAATTGCACCTCACTTTCTTTAAGAGTTAAAATAAACTCGAGAACACCCTAGCTGTCAAACAAGTGCAGCATTGCTTCAAAGCTATGGAGCGAGTCGAAATATTTGTTGCTAAGTTCCGGACAATTTCAGTAACAAAAATTAATGAGCGAGCTATATTACAAATAATTTGTATGCCATCCCACAAATTCAATTGCTGCAAAGCGTGTCGCAGGCGTCCGCCGAAAGTGGGAAATTCACGCTTTTAGTCTTATTTGCTCTTAACTCGGGTAGAATCCTTCTTTGAAAATTTGATACGCAAACTGCATTAGCATTTGCCTTATCCATACAAAATATTAGTTCGACACGTTACGAAACCGATTTAAGTCGTCCGTTTGACTCGCACGGTGATAAAGCTTAAAGTCTAAGATCACAGTTTAATCAACACTTACGAAAGACCACCCGTCTATATAGTTATCGCCTAATAATTTAAAAGTTGCAGCAACCACAAATTACACATTATCGTTCAATAACGTGTTTCGTTCTTTTTCGTTTTTTCCCTCGCTTTTAGAATAAATTGAGTGCGAGTCGCCTTCTATCCCAGACAACTCAGGCACAAGTTTGCGTTTAAAAAGGCACTTTGACTCGTTCCCCTTTTTTATACGAAACAAGTGCAGCGGACCCTTCGAACTAGTGGTGATCAAGCGAGCCGCAAATTAGGAAAGAAAGCAACGTAGGCTCTACGGGGACCGCGGTAAAAGCAACAATGATTAGGAAGAAGGCTGCCAACCGGAAGTCGTCTCGCCTTACAACTACAGCGTGCCATTGTGAGGGCGATCACGAACTGCAGCAGTCGGCCACACCGTCTGCTCTTTCGTTTTTGTGGTTTTCTTCTTTATGCTGCTGTTTCAGTCGCGTGTGATATTTGGCGATCGTTAATCCAAACATGTCGGGTATGCCGAGAAGCGCCACTTCCAGGGACGCTTATTCCAACCTCCTAAACACAGGCCTACAATCTTGGCCGAAGCTCACATAAGATCAACAACTGGACGACTTCCTTTTTTTTATTTCCCAACTTGGAAAAAGCCCTGACATCCACATCCGTCTTTGTGCCGAATCAAGAGTTTTCTCGTATATCTAACTTTGTCTGTTTTCTTGCACAAACTGAAAAACGACTATTGTACGCGTAACACCTTTGTTTACGATATCGTCCAACAACCTTTAACATCCGAGCATGGAAGGAAAATAAAAACAAAAAACAAACAAGTTCGCACACATAGGTGGAGAGATAGAAGATGCAATGCTTATTATTTTTTCATAGGTTGTGAAATTCAAAGGACAATATTTGCAAAAACAAAGGGCAGGGCGGCATCAGCGTTTCAGAAAGAAGAACGTTATCATACGTTTTGATTTAGTCTCCGCGTAAAAAAGTCAAAGGATCAAGGCTTCGCTAAAGTTTCACGACATTTGGATCGACCGATAATATAAACGCAAAACAAACAACAAACAAAAAAACAAACAAATGACGTTTTCTTTAAAAAAACAACAAAACAACAAAGACCCAAATAACAAGTACGCGAATCCTGTGACCAGATTGCTTTGCCCAACCGATATCACAACAGAAAATAACAAAAAAACATGCAATGTCGTAAACGCAGGAAGAACATGCAACCAGAGCGTCATTCAGAGGACGAATCTAGCAGTCGGATATTTCGATAGGGTTGTCATCTTTCCGTCGCGTTGACTCCGGACCATTTTTGTCCGACGTCCTGAATCGACTCGAGGTCGCCTTGTAACACAGATGCGCGTTGGCGCCGACGTCGAGACAAGCGCATTGACTGCATCAAGTTGCCGTGTTTTCGGGAGCTCCCGCACGTAATGTTCTGAAAAGAAAATGATCGTTCCTTTCATTTTTTTTTCTTTTTTAAAGTGGATCATATATCTACCATACTTGAGCGAACTCTACCCAAAGTCTTAAAACGCGCTGGCTCTCGCTTATTTGTTTGTGAATTATCTCTGTCTTCCACGTCGCGTTTTCGCTTCTATTCTGCATCAGTTTTTTTTAATCGAGGTTCTTTCAATGTTTTTGCATTGCTTGGCGGCTGCGTACGGCAGATTTTATTACATCTCCCCCCCCCCTCCTTTTCTCGTTCCTTTTATTTTAGTATTGCTTGGCCTTGCCTCAATTTTTTTTCGCGTGAATAATGTTTAAAATGAGAAAGAGTTGATTTTAGTTCGGCGCTGACATTGCTGACAGTGTTCTCTTGAAGCAGAACGAATGGCAGTGTAGGTTGTTTTATAGCATTGATGTACAGAAGGGCCGATTTTGAGTGAAGCGTGTCAGAAGACAGCAGGAACACGGCCTGTTTTATGAGCCTGTCTTCTACGACTTGTGTTTTTTTGGCTCACGTGTTATTCTACGTTTGCTGCAAAACTGATCGAATGTATCGTTAAAACGCTTGTCGTCTTTTTACAAACTGTAGCTAGGGCAAATTATCTCGATCAGTTACGTTGAAAATATATGAGCTAGCGATTCCTTATTCACAAGAAAATTAATGGGTGAGGTCACTTACCCCGAATTCATAGATGTGACTTGCTCTGAAGTCGAGCTTCAACTTGCTCAAGTCCGTCTTGCGACGAGCAAGCGCGCTTCATAAACGCGCCTTAACTTGAACCGATCTTGAACGGAGCTTGAAGCGAACTTGAAGTGCCCAAATTTCAAGACTGGGTTGGACCTACCTTGAACGCGACTTCGTAGTCATTTCAACATGGCGGCTTGCTGATGTGATGTCGCATATGGGATCGCCGCGTTCAATATGTGTGTCCTGTAATTGCGGTGTTGCCCTCGGTGACGGGTATTTTTCGCCGAGAGAAGCGGCCATTCCTCTGTGACCGAATGCATCCCACCTGGATGTGCGACAACGAACGGCAACGGCGCGGGAGCTGCTCGGCCGCGACTTGACCGCCTGATCCGAACGGCGACAACAGGCGGCTGCCGCTGATACCCAAGCTACTTGCTCGTCACGCTGCGACTTTTGCTGGCAGGATGTTTCTAGCTGTCAACATTTCACAACGGACGGCGTGCGGTGCAATCGGGAGAGTGACGCGTCTCACCGTAAGGCATCTGTCGCTCGGACGGCTCGGACTCGTCCACTTCCCCGGCGCTCCCGAAATCATCCGCCTCCTTCGAGTAACCGGGTTCACGCACGCGTGTATCAAGAGCCCGGGCCCCGCTGGCGATTATGCAAACATTTATGAGAACTTCAAAGCAGTTGCCTGCATAAACTATCAGGTGGGTTCCCCCGTTTACCGAAAATAAACAAGCCTCCAAAGCTTCTGGCGCGAAGAACCTGAGCAAGCATGTGTGGTGTGCACGCACCTTTACTGATGCAAGCTCTTGACCCCTAATATGTAACGTTCCCTGTATGCATACTAGCAGTTCTTAAAAACAAAAAAGCGCCGAAAAAATACAGGGACACAGACAAAGGGAAACAGGACAAGGCGCCTTGTCCTGTTTCCCTTCGTCTGTGCCCCTGTATTTATTCAGCGCTTTTCGTTTGCAATGAACCAACTGGCCCGAATCTCCACTTTATTGTAGCAGTTATTCCCACTTTTGTGTTGTTTGTGCTGGATTACTTGTTTAAAAAATGACGTGTAGTATGTACTTGCCCCTTGCGTCAGTAAAATAAATATGGAAAATCAGGAATGCTATCTAGTTTGGTGCTGCCATGCATTTCAACTTCTCAAGTGATCTCTGAATGGTCAAATGGCTGCTTAGAACAAAATTGGTCATATAGCTGCTGAAAACTCACTCTGATCCATGTACAGATTCGACATTTTACAGATGCCACACATTTCAATTTTTTTTTCAACAAGTTTTGACGTGTTGTTTTATTACTGTATTTGTTCACTAGCTGTTCACCACAAAACATTATACTTCTCGAATTACATATCTTAAAGTTTGTCGAAAGGCTTTGCTGAAAGAAAGCATGTCTTCTTTTTTTAAGATTTCTGCAGCATTTCACAAATGGATGTGCCGAAAGCATTGTTTACCACCGTGTGCTGAGGAGAGTGTTTACCAACTTTCCCCGAAACAATATCTAATGAAACAATAGCCACCGGTTTAATATTTTGTTTTTGCTCTAAAAGATTTATTACTATGTACAGGTCTGCACCAAGCTCGATTCGAGGGCACAACACTTCTGTGTCCACTCCACAATCAAAACATTATTGCCTCGTGAAGAAAAAAATACATCACAATTCTTCCACTGCAATAAAGGCGAGACAAAATGCGTTGACCTTTTTCACGATTGCTGACTCGCACTAAACTTCACACCCATGCACGTATTATCTGCATGCAACCTCTATAATGAAGATGTTGGGATGATAATTTGTCAAATTCTTGAAAACAGCATATATTGTCTCTCTGACTCGTAACATTTATTAACTCATTCAGGTACAACACCGCCCAGATAAAGACTCGCCACACTGCTGAAAGAAAAAGGAGATCCCCATGCCTCGTTGGGTAGTTGAAATCATCACTACGTGCGCAGCATCACGTAACCTAGGGAAAACGAGCCATCCTTGCTGCTCTGCCAGTCATGCCAGCCAGGGGGCAATGTTGAGAAGATCAGTGCAACTGCCAGCTGAAAGGGGTAGAAAAACAAGCAGACTGAAGCCAGAGTGGTACTGTATACGTATGGTGCCTGGAATGCATCTCTGACTGGTGTGTCAACAGTGTCCAAAAAAGTGGTCCCTCAATTTCTGCCCGGTGCGTCATACAAGTGTCATGCTGTCGCCGGTCGCAATCCTGGCGGTGTCCCAGCAGCAGTGGTTGATGTGGCAGACACCTGTTCTGCTGCAGGTCGCTCTCCAGTTCGACAGTCCACTGAAACTCCAGCAGCCGGTGGTTGGGACGCCGTGACGACAGCGACACTCGCGTTCGCCTCGTGTTACTCGCAGCTGCTCTTTAACGTTTCAATGGCCAACCGCCAGGATCGCGACATGCAACAGCGTGACTTTGGCTTCTGTGACGTCATTTGTTGCCTCTTTGGGACCACTATTGATGTACGGGCAGCAAAGGACGCTATACACACCAGTCGAAGACGCGCTCCAGGCACCATACTCGCCGGGTAGTTGAAATGATCCCTCCGTGCACAGCATCACATAACCTAGGGAGAACGAGCCATCCTTGCTGCTCTGCCAGTCATGCCAGCCAGGGGGCAATGTTGAGAAGATCAGTGCAACTGCCACCTGAAAGGGGTAGAAAAACAAGTGGACTGAAGCCAGAGTGGTACTGTATATGGCCCCCCTTCCTCGGGGCACCAATGAAATGGGGATAATACGTATGTTGCACGGTGTGCACATTTTCAAACTTTTGAGCACATAGTGAGCCACAGTTCATTAATCACAATCATCCATATAATCCCTAATTGAAATGCTTTGTCTAACTGATGTTTATGGCTAAATTGAAAATAAATATGATGTGATTTATGCTTTGCTTGTGCTTGGGCATAATGACCTAGACCTAAAACAGTGGAAATGAGATAAAGATGAAGGAAGGTATGCAAAGCAACCATCCATTTCATATGCGCACCTTCCTCCATCCTTGTCTTGTTTGCATTTTCGTGATCTCCTAATTCATTATGGGATCATACTTTTTTTCATTATTTTACAAGTTATTTTCTCTTTGATTCTTGCATTTCTAAGTGGGTTGTCTTGTGAATGCTGTGTCCTGCGTGTTTCTTTCCCCAGTGAAAATACCTGTTTTCTTTTCTTGATTGTGTTTAGAACTAACGTGAACCCTGCGCTAAAAATATGGTGGAACGTATTGCTTCCTCGGTTTCCGTTTCAGTACTCAATGCACCCTCAGAAATGCATGAGCTTCAATATTTCTGTCCCACTTCCGAAATAAAAGAATTTTAATGGCTGCAACCTGTGCATTAGCCTCCTTGCTTGTCTTGTCATCATGAAACACTGCCGACATAAAACCTGCAAAAAGAGAATGGCTCAAGCTGTTGACTAACAAACATACAGACCAGAGCTGCTTATTTAGATACATATCCCAACATGCGGCTCTGACGGGCAAACACAAAATACTTTTCTGGAGGTGGCACTGCACATCTAGAGGCCCTGAAAGACTCCTTCTTTACAGATAGTTGAGATGCTAAATTATAAAAAATCATTCTGACCAACCTTGTATAGCCTACAGCAAATGCTGCACATACATTTGGCAGTTGAGGAAAATGGAAGGAGTGCAAGCTTGTGCTTATGTCTAGGAAACAACTGTGCTGGTGAACAAATTATCTCCCGGTGGTCCACATTGAGTGCATTTCAGTCATCAGTTTAAAATTGTGCACAAATAGAAAGGAACAGAGGAGAGAGAAGAGACAAGCAGAAACTCACAATTCAATGTATTGAAGGAAGAAAAAAGAACAGCCTGCAGTAACAGCTCAAGCCGAGGCCACACCGGCCTCGGCTCGAGCTGTTACTGCAGGCTGTTTTTTTTTTATTCTCGCCTCGGCTCGAGCTGTTACTGCAGGCTGTTCTTTTTTCTTCCTTCAATACATCGAATTGTGAGTTTGTGCTTGTCTCTTCTCTCTCCTCTCTTCCTTTCTATTTGTGCACAAATTTAACCATGTTCAATCATTACCAACTCGCCCAACTAACCACCTTAATTCAGTCATCAGGTTTTCAAGTTTATGCAAATTTTCATAGTCACTAAAGAGCCTTCCCAAGGTGCTTATATATTTCCAAGCTTAGACGTCGTGCAAGTCGTAAGCTTGTGAATGCAAACTAGTGTGTCACAAGCTTCATGGATGTGTGACGCAGAAGAAAAACAATGTGACGAGGACATGAGAGGAGGGCCATGGTCGTAACAAAAACGGCTCGGGTCATAAATGACTTCCTATTAAACAATTACAGTGGTGCGAGCATTTACTGCCATAGCCAAAGATGTTCAAGCAGCCAAATAAACACGGCACTGAAGAGTACAGCGATGAACTGATGGTTGTCGCTGAACTCGACAAACGATCAGGGTGTCACAGTTGTCTTGAAACAGTCTGCAGGGGTGGAACGGCTGCGCCATTTGCGCCATTTTGCGCCAAACGCATTTGTCCGCGCCATCCTGCGCCATGTTGCGGAAACTGCGCCACAGCCAATAGCTTGCGCCATTATGCGCCAAATCGTAAAGCGTGCGCCAAAATTGTATTTTGTCTTGGTTTCGGTTTCAATCGATTCGATTGGCAACAATGAGCGCGTTTAGCTTGGTCGGCCTTGCAATCCTTTGTTCTGCTTATTCTTCCTGTGTATCCCGAGTCGAAAGCGCGCGAAAAAACTCGGAGGCCCAATTCCAAGCGCTACGCCACTTGCGACTGGATTTTTATTGTTCAACCATAAGCGGTTAAGCGAGTTGGCTAAGGTGAGGTCGAGTCGTTAAACGTCAGATTGCATGAGGTTCTGCGGCCGTGGATCCGGAAGTCAGCCAGTTGAAAGCAAATGAGCAAAAGATTCCTTTTTGTACTTATTCATTAGAAGTTGGAACTGCATTCCCGCCAGATAAATCGTGATTTGATAGAACTGAAACGCGGTCCGATCTGAAACCTTGCCGGCCAGCAGCTCTCGCGCGAGCGGTAGATCTGTTCAGCGTACTTTAACCTTGCTCCTGCTTATCGCTTTGAATATGATGACTTCCTTAATCGTAGTCTGATGCTTCGATATTGAGGTGCACAATAGGATAAACTCGAAATTCGTTGCCCTGTTCTTCCACGCAACTGCACGTCCGCTGCTTACTCACATCACATGATGCGAACATATAATTACTATGTCGAGTATGTGTGGGTTGTGCGATAAGCAGTGCTGGTTTGCATTTTGAGCAGCTAAAATCCACTCAGATAATATCAAGGACACTATCTCCAGAAACATACGGTACTTGCTTTTTGCTTCTCACAGCGCCGACTGGCACAACTCTTTGCTCACAAAGTTTCAAGTTTTCCCATCTGTTACACTGTTATCCCATCTACAGAGGTCCCTTACCACTCATGTTCATCTGTGCTGTTAAGCACGATTGAAATTGCTCCCGTGCTTGTCTAAGGCACAAGCTGAAGTGCAATGAAAACTGATCTGAGCTGCTCCTTGCCTGCTCCAGAACGTAGTTTTAGCTGCTCCCAAACTGCTCCAAAACAGCTTTTTCAGCTGCTCCCGTGGCTGCTCCCAAGTGCATTTCATGAGTTCCACCCCTGAGTCTGGCACATGTTTTTATGAACAGGTAGAATGTCTGGCCGTATTGAAACACGTCATACCAATCTCTGGAACAGTGTGTCGCATGCAGAATTGAGCTGCCACAACTTTTCAATCAGTGAAGCAACTGCAGCTCTGAGACATGGTCGCAGAGGCGGAAGAGCGATGAGCGGCCTTCCACATCCAGACGCCGGTAGGCCATAAAAGCAAATTTCTGCAGTCACGTCGGCAGGAAGAGATGCTTTCTGCTGTTAGTCCACTCGTTTGCAGCATTGCTGACATTGATGCGGTGCTCCCAGGCATCATAGTCACTCATTTATGAGAAGACAATGGGTACCGACTTGTAATGCTCGAGAGACATTTAACAGGAAGTCGCCTAATCCCTAAAGTGCCCTTTTATGACACCACAGCATGCAGCAACATTCAACAGCTTGAGCACTTTACTTATGTCCTCGTTACTTCGTCTTCCTCCTGCTCAACAGAGGGTTCCCCTTCCTATTAGTGCACCATTGGCTGCAGCAGCATACTGACTTGCAGTGGACAGGGGGCACATATGATTCTCTGCCACAACATGACCATGCTCATTTACTTGCCTGGAAATTATGTCCAGCCCAGACCGCATTCACTGGCTGAAAAAGCAGTTCCCTTCCTAAAAAAAAAAAAAAAAAAAAAGTTTATGTAAGGCATTTATATGAAATATACAAGATGTAACCACAAAGCTAATATTTCCTAAGGTGCTGCTCCTGCTCCTGGACTTCATCTTTAAGGAGGAGACTTCTGCAAATCATATAAAGTGGTTTGACTTCAATCCATGACTGCCGCAAATGAGAGAGTGGCAGCGTCGAGACTATTAACAGCCGAAATGATCAAACAGAAATTAGAAAAATTAAAATTTTAAAAAGAGCTTTCTTGATTACAGAAGGTTAACAACTCTGCCTCTGCGCACCAAACACCAGTGACAGTTCAACTGCCTCATGCACGACATGTTCTGGGCCTGCGTTTTTGCTCGCGAAAGCCCGACGAGGTAAACATAGCTGCGAAAACTATGATGCCCGGTAGCTACTTCCTGGTTTCGATCACCGAAAGCACAGGCACCTCGCCCAACGCTTTATGTAGTGGCGCCCATTAAAACAAGCCTTTGTAGAAACATGTAAGCAACACAAAATAACGTTTAAAACAGCCGAAAGAGCGCTTAGGCCAGGCCGCATAGTTTACAGTTTACATATCCGAGTACTACGCCGCATAGTTTGCAGTAAGGAAACGGTGTAAAACACTTACCTGTTTTGAGCACCGCTTCAATTGGTAGTCCTTTTCCTTCCGCATCGGGAGTTCCAAGCGCTTTTTCGTTATTAGAGTCCCGTAGGAAGATCCTATGACGATTTTAAACTTTCTCGTTGAGGTGTGTGGACGCGGCACCGGAGTCGGGCACTCACTCGAATACCTTTTTATGCATGTTGAACCCAGATAAGCATTTATTTCTCGTCTTCAGTGAATCCTAGTTCAAGCTTCTCCCGAGTTTTCATAATGAAGGAGACGTCGAGACTCACATGACGCCAAATATGTCCACAAGCGAGGGACGCCAACGAGCGATACCAAACAGGCCAGGAGCCATCGCTCAAATGAGCCAACGTTGCTAGACGGAAAAGCGCATTTGTCTAGAAAACGCGTACAACGTTAGTTTTGAAACCTGCGAAACAGCATCTTTCACGATTTGCGTTTCGTAAAGACATGCTATGAAGAAACTTTTAAGAAGCAACTTCTTTCTGAAGTGTGAAACCCTTTTTAAGAGAAAAATTGCAACCTAATCTCGCTCCCAGGCGGGAAGCAGCGCGAGCGCTCGCGACTTGAACGAGACTTGACGAAGGAAGTTCGCGGGAGCGTCTATGAAACGTAAAAGCCAGCTTGCGCGTTTTCAAGTCGAACTTGGTGTTGAGGCGGACTTGAGCAAGTCGAAGTTCGGCTTCAGTTGAAGTCACATCTATGAATTCGGGGGTTAGAAGCCATTTCAAACGGTCAGAAAAGTGATAGACGTCAGTACTGTTTATTTCTACATTGCTCGTCGCCAGACAGTCCTTATTGCTATTGATACATGTTTTTTTACTCAATATTTGTTTAAATTAACAAGAGTAAAATGTTGTTGTACCATAACTTTAAGTTTAGCCAGTCGTGTGTTATGTACTAACGTAAACAAACCTTGCAACACTCTTGGGTTAGGATTAGTTGTAGTTTTACGCAAGCTTACTAGCACTAGTGGCACCCAAATATACTCGCACCCAAAGTCACTGAAAAAGAAGCTTCTTTGTCGACGCGAAATTTCCTGAATAAAAGCGAGCGCTTACTTTCAGTCTCCCCTTCGTGAAACTCCAAGATGAACTTATAGAGCCTCATTATTGGCATTGTAAACAGTGCAGTCCCCGCGACTTTGGCATAAAGCTTCGCGATCCCCGCGGTGACAATATTTAAATGAGGCTCGTACGGTGGACACGGGCACTGGGTGAGCATTTGAATCGGTCTCGTGACAGTCAATACCTTTACATGCTTTCGGACAGTGGCTCGTGCCTATTCGCTGTGATGACGGGAATAAACCGAAACTTAGCAATGTATTGAACTCAACGCGCGCCTTGTGATTTGAAACCTCATCACATGGCTATGTGAAATATTGGCGTCATTTAATCAGCCACATCACATGGCCTTTTTTTTCTGGCTGCGAGTTAGGAATGAACGAGGCTAGTATTTCTCTATTTTTTCCTGAGACTGCCATTGCAGAAAAACAAAAAAAAAAAACTAACACGTGTTACATAAGTTACGAATATCAATAAATATTTTTAATCGGTAATTACTTAAAGTACAAATATTGTTTTCATTGGTTCTTTAACAACGCCAATCTGATCAAAACGAGTGTCAAACATTACAATCCTTTGTATTCGACGTTACCTTTTGCCTGTGCAGCTCGGTCAAGATTTCAGCTTGCTTAGTGCAAGCTGCATTTTGTTTTTAATTTCCGGACGGAACTAAAGCAATAAAGAACATGCTTTAGATTACATTTCGTTTCATTTTACTTTATTTATTATACCCTCAAGACCGGAGGGCATTATAAAAAAGTAGAGAAACAAGAAAGGATTAAACCAACAACCAAAATACAAATTAGGCACGCTCAATAACAAGACGGTTATATTAATAGAAAACATATTGGGTACTCTAGTCAACGAAGTGATTGGGAATGGAACATTTGAAAACCTCAGCGTCCGTGATGGCAGATATCGACCTGGGAAGGTGGTTTTATTTTTGGGATGTACGTCGAACAAAGGATGAATGAAACGTATACTCGTTTGAGAACTTTGGTCGCCCACTTTATGCTGATAATCAAGACTAGAAAAAAATATGAAAAAGTTCCAGCCTACAAAAACTACATGCCCAGAGCAAACATTCGCCAATGGGGTTGAAATAATAGATAGTTTTTTTTTAGCTCCTCTTCCCACGATGCCGCATTTATTCAACCAAGATCTGTTCTTAGAGTCCAAAATATCGGCCTCACTCATACAAAGTAACCTGCCGTTTCTCATTCTTACTTCGTTTTTTGTTTTACTTCTTTTTACTCATTTTTTAGACTTCCCCGCATCCATGTTTTCAAAATTCTCCTCCCTCTTTACTTTTCGCTCACCGACCGGGTTCCTTCGTTTTGTTTTATTCTGACTGCCATTGCGGTTTTACAGGTATGATGAGTGCTTTGTTTCCGTTCCCTGCGCTCTCTATCGTATATAGTTGTCCCTCAAACACTCCTACAAATAGTTTTCTTTAGGCTTTAGAGGTTTCTATTAAAAAAAGCAGTAAACGCTACACTAAGCCCGTTCGTGCAGGTAAATTCTATGGTCAGAATGACATACCATACAGGGCTAATCGCCACCATAATTCGGTTAATTTAATAAATTCTGTTAATTAACCTTTTGTTTGGTGAAAATAAGTCTGGTTTTAGTTCGAAACTTGCTAAGCGTCATTCAAAAACCCCTGAATCAGTCAATTTCGGAAAGACTTGTAGCACATGGGAAGCACGGGTAAAGGGGCTAAAGTTACCCTTCGCGCAACAGGAGCAAGGCTACGGTGCTGTAACACGCCCGCGCGATTTTTCCGTTTCTGATCATTCGCGTGTTCTCACCGCGGGCCTTGTGCCGGCTTCACAAGTGGATAATTTAGCGCACTACGGCGGTACTTATGCGATCAAAGTATTTTCAAAAATGGCTGCTTTCGTGTTTTTTTTTCTTACACGCTCAGCATGTTTGTAATTTAAAGATATGTGTATTTTTACTATTTAAAACGCTATTACCAATTGTTATTAATTATTCGACTTATCTTTACAATTCGACCCCTATAATATGTCCCCCTGGCCGTATAACTAACCTGCATAGACCGCATTTGTGTAGCTTGTAGGGTTTTTCTTAACAAATCTCTGAAGCCTAAAAAAAAACAAAAAAAAACTGTGTATGTTCATTTTATTTTTCCGTGGTGAACGCTATAATATAAAAATGGGATTAAGATGTTATCCATGTCAATTATAAAGCTTTCTATGTGACCTCCAACATCGCGTTTTAGATCTCAGATATGGCTCAGCGTCGCATTGCAGCATTCGCTGTTTTGTAAAAAGTGATTACTGGCCTTTGTATTGTCGTTCTTTCTTCGTCAATTCCTGCAAGCTTATCTCTCAGTACCTTATCAGAAAAAAGGCCGTCTGTAATTTTTTTAGGTTCAATTGCTCCACCTTTACATAACTGTATATTAAATGGAGCGCAACTTGCGCCCTCTGGGCGACTGGTTGTGGTTTATTCCCGGACCAGGAGTATTTTCTCAACGGTTACTGGTAACGTAAAGGGCTCGAGTTGATCTCCATCTTAGGTAGAAATTGCTTTATTTTTGCATAAAACTAATCCACCTTGTATACTTTCCTTATATTTATTTGGTTCAGATCTTTGTTTTCTCAACCTTCGCCTTCTTCCGTTCTATCATTTCGAGAAACGGAAAGAACAAGAAGACGAAGTAGCGAGAAACAGTTCACATCTCAAATGTAAATGTCCTTGCATTCAAACCCCGACTTGTATTGTTTTTGCTCCTTTCCAAATATGCACTGCGTTTTGACTAAAACCATATATACGAATGTCTACGCTCTAGACACTCCTTTCTCAATTCAAACGTTTTATTTTGTATCTATCCGTCTAAAAAAGAAAACAAACACACAACTGTTATTTCTAAAATACAAAAAAAAACAATAAATCAACACTGCGCAACTAATTTATGCAAGAATGTGCACAAAAAAATACAGGAACTACACACGTGCGTCTTGTTCGTCATCGTTTAAGCTCTAGGGCGGTTCTCTCCAACCTTTCTTTTATTCTTTCCTCCTCCCACTTCTATAAAATCCTTTTCTTACTCTGCAGCTTTTTAATCGCGGCGTGGAAACTTTTTAAAGTGTACCACCGGTCGAGTATTTTTGTTACTCACTCATGATAACACTAGCATTGCATTCCGCGTCTAAAATCCTAGGTCTTTCCAAATTATTATTTTTTATATATTTCGCATTCTAACTTTTTTTTTTAGAATTCTATTTCTGTTTATATTCTCGCATAGTCCTTTCGTACTTTTAAATTCCCTGCATTCACTTCAAGTTTTCCTAGATTCGTGGTTAGCTCTCCCTTGTTTTAATCTTTCGAAACATCGATTTATTTTTTTTCCGAGCCATTTTTCTTTAGTTGCTTTGTTTCCTTCTACGTAATTCATTGTTTCTCACATCCTGAACTATCGCCCTTTTTTTACCCCATTATCTTTTATTTTACTGTATTTGTGGTACCGTCCGGAGAACACACCATTTGCCATCTTTTCACTCTTCCTTATTTCGTGTGTCTTTTATTTAAGCCAGGTTTTTTCCCATCTATCTTTCTACATAATCTTTCCCTTGTCTCGCGTCGACTCATTTCTTTGCATCTTACCTCGAATGCTTATTTCTTTCAAAATTTGTTTTCTACATAATTCACGTTTCGCCGAATATCCAGTTTCAAATATTATCGAACATAATTTACATTCGCATCTTTCCGTCTGTTCGTTTAACATTTTTTAAGCTTCTTCACCATTTTGGTTACTATCCTTGTCCTCTCTCTTTCTCTCACTTTCACCCTTTCCCTCTTTCTGTATATATTCATTTTTTTGCGACTTCTACTCTTTCTATTTTCTTCTCCCCCCATTTTCCATCAGTTTTGCAATTTGTTCACCCTCTGTGCTTTCTCCTCGAAGTCTTTGCGCCTTCTTCCTTTCAGATGTCCCGCGCCATTCTGCTCTCCGTCTCGGCATCATCCGGCCTTTTCGTATCAGTTTTTCCTCGTTCGGATCCCGCCCTTTTTTCACCGCCTTTTTTCCCCCTCACATTTCGCCTTCTCCCCCCCTCCCGCCCCCCCCCCTCCTTCCCCTTCCTACCGTGAGAAGGCATTCCGCGTCAGGGAACCTTTCACCTTGGATTTAAGACTCACCGCGGTGTGTGTGTATTTCTACCGGTGCCGGCTTATTCATGAGGAGCACCCAGATACACCGTGGAGAAGCCGCCCTGGCGTCTGGGCTTTCGTCTCAACCCGCGGCCGGGAGCCTTCTACTCCTCGCGCGATGGCCTCTCCTACTCAAGTCCCGGGCCCACCCACGTTAAGAATTCAGTAGAGACTTCGTATTAAGCGGTCCGCGCAGGCCCCCGCACCGAAACTACACTTCGTTTCCAACGTAGCTTGAAAAAGAGCGAACGCTACGGTCACTGCTAGCCAATCGCAGCGACGGAGGCAAACCACGTGACACCCCTTACCCACCGTAGACGGAGAGGTTCTTAATCCAAGGAGTTGGAGAAGAGGGGAAACAGCGATACTCTCGTTCGTTCTATTCATTAGTTTTTTCCGCCTCGGAGATCACCCAGTCACTCAATATTCGTAGAAAACCGGCTTTCCTTTCCAGCCCGTGGCTTTGAAATAGAGTAGAGTCACGTGTCTCTCTATCCAGCGCACTGCTTGGCTCGCTGGGAGCGTAGCCTTCGCCATTTGCCAAGTTGCGATCAGACGGAGTATGGTGCTACACTGCTCTTGTACGGACGTGGTGGGATAATTAAACTTTGTTTCTTTGCGCGCTCGGTCTGGCCTCGAGTCGCTGACTCAAAGGCGTTGACGTTTAATGATGGGCCTATATTTATTCGCATTGTCGTCGTGGTGCTGCACTCGCTGGAGTAGGCTGGTTTTGGGGAAGATTCGAAGGCAGTGGTCTTCGACGTTTTTGTTTTTGGTATTTTGGGTAGTCTCTATAGTGTCGAATCGAGTTGGCACTAAAATGGGCGTGATAAGGAAGTGTTGAGATCCGTCGTTTTATCGAAGCCACCTGTAATTATTGAAGTTGGGTGTCTCTATGAGTCGAGTTTATTCGAGTTTTGTGGGTATCCCGAAGGAAAGTGGAAACGTATTTATGGTTGCATTGTCCACACACTACTGGCGGTTATATTTTGCGTGGTAATTAGTTTCTCGGTGAACGGAGCTAATTGAGTAACGATTTATTTTTTTTCGGTTACTGCACCGCATGAGAATACCGTAGCATCGTTTTTGTGTATAAAATAATTTTCTCCTCGGGCTATATACGATACTTAGCCTCTATATGCGTTGTCATTTTCGCTATTGTGACATGGTGCCTATTGCGAAATAACGTCTTCAATGCGCATAAAAACTGAATTCTTTGTGCAATGAAATTCGGATACGCTACAACAAATCAGCTGAAAGTTTAAACCAGGAGGAACGACTGATTGCCCTTGAGTACACTATAAAAAATGCCTGCGCGTCTACTTACCCGCTATGCACCCGAAGAGCCAATCTCTGCGATCTGCGAAACCAGCTCAGCGCATGGCGACGAGGAACATCCGTTCAGACTTAAAAATAAAGTCTGTGCTGAGGAATAGTGCAGCGCAAAGCGTCTCGCTTGCATTGCGTAATGCCACAGCGCAGACTTAATTTTGAGGTCTAAACGGATGTTCCGCCTCGAAATTTTCTGAGTTAATTTCGTACATTGCAGAGATTGGCTCCTTGAGTGTTTTCCGGTTAAGTAGACGCGCAGGCATTTCTTGGAGTGTAGCACGAACTACGGTCCCAATCAAAGTATTAAGAAGTAACTTTTTTGACATCAAAGAAGTGCTGGTATGAAAACTGCTATTATCAGTGCCTACGTGCGCCGCTGAGAGGTTGGGTGCTTGCTGCTGTAGTAACCAGGAAATAATTGTTTTTGGCTTGCGGCTTGTCTCTTTCAACGTACGTCAAAATGGACGACCGGGCGAACTTTTTGGAAACACGCATGCATACAAATTAAGAAACCTGTGAAATGTGACAGGCTTGGAACAGAGGAGTATAGATCCGCAGCCACGAGCGTGACTTTTTTTTTTTTTTTTGCTTTGCTATGCTTCGTCGCTCACGAGGCAACCCGGCCAAAGGCGAGGATAGAGTGCTGGAGTCGGAGCCGACTGTAGTTACTGGCGACCTATAGAAATAGTTTATTTTTAAGCAAAAGCGTCGCTTTTTTTAAAGCTACACGTTATCGGGAGTGTGATCGTCGCTCAGCACCCTGAAATTAATTTTTGCTGTAAATTACCAAAATTATGTTGACTGACTGAAGAATTTTAAACTCTTTAAACTTTAACCAAGTTTGAAAAAAAAAAAAAAATACCCTACGTATCGGGACCAGCTTGGTCCCTTGGTCACGGGTGATTATGGGTTGGGCGAATCTTCTTCGTCGTCTTCATCTATATCATCTTAGTAATCTTCAACTTTATCTTCATCAAGAATATCCAGTGCTGGAACCTGGTTCGGAAGGTTGCGCCCGTGTTTTCCCGTTAATCGACGAAGCCCTGAGACGTATACGCTCTAGAGAGTGCCCGATGATCTCCCAAGCGCATACGTCTCAGGGCTTTGTCGATTCACAAAGAAACACGGGCGCAACCTTCCGAACCGGGTTTCACCACTGGATATTCTTGTGGAAGATGAAGTTGAAGATTATTAAGATGATATAGATGAAGACGACGAAGAAGATTCGCCTAACCCATTATCATTTGTGACCAAGGGACCGAGCTGGTCCCGAAACGTAGGGTATTTTGTTTTAATTCAAACTTGGATAGAGTGTAAATTTTTTTCAGTCAGTCTATTTATTTCGTGACCAGACAGATCTCTGTCGAATATGATTACATTCAAACCATATGTTGCAGAGAGTTTGACGAGCGTGACAAGATGGTTCATGATAACATAAAAGACAAAAAGGAGGGAGAAGGACGGACACGTACAGGTATGTCTTTTGTGTTCAGTTTTCATAATTTAGTAACAAATGTTACGACTTTCGATATCCGAAAAACTATACGTAATATCGGATTTGTTTCTTTATTTATTCTTTAAATGCAGATATACATAGACGCATTACAAGCAGAAAGGCATTAAAGAAAACTGAATTTTGAATACCTGTTCGACAGCACAAAAAATGAAAGCCGTTTACAACTCCCTGTAACGCCGAATTGGAGCGCAGCTCTTGAGGAGGAGGAGGGAAGGGTACTCAGGGGAGGGTATACCCCTCCTCCCCTCATTCTTCAATATCCTCCGGGGGGGGGGGGGGTCACGCCGAATTAGAGCGCAGCTCTTGAGGAGGAGGAGGGAGGGTACTCAGGGGAGGGCATACCCCTCCTCCTCCTCCCCCCCTCATTCTTCAATGTCCTCCGGGGGGGGGGGGGGGGTGGCTCGCGCGGTGCATTATGGGAAATTTCTCATAATGCACCGCGCGGTTACGCCGACGGCGACGCCGCTCAAGCCGGAAACGGGCGCCTAAGAGCTGCGCTCTAAAATGAATCAACAGGTCACAGATATCAAGTCGAAAAGTAAACAATTCAAAGTCTTAAGCACATATGTTAGCATACACACCATCCATTTACGGAAGAAAACAGTGAAAGCCAGGATTAAATCAAAGTAATAAATTTAAATAAAAGGTATATCAGATTCCCTAGTGTAATACGGAATTGATATATCAAAGAATGCTAAAATATAACGGGTGTGCTTGATTTTTGTTTCTTTTAAGACCGAAAATAATAGAAAAAAAAAGATTGATATAAATAAACGATTCCTACAAAATAACCTAATCAACCGCGTCGGACGTCGCGGTAAAAGTGTAAAATAACAAAAAAACAACAACCTACAATTGATCTATAATTTTGTAAAATACTTTTCTAATTTGCACATTTCAATTGCAATTCTGTTGCCCGTCGTCAAAATAACCCCGTAGCACTTATTAAAAACTTCCAGACTAGAACCTGCTCCAAGTTTTTCGCGGGGGAAGTTAGGTTGTTTAGATTGAACCATACCGAAACTTATAAAAAAAAACAAAGTCTGCAAAAAGCTGAGCGCCCGTGGAGACGGCGGCAGAGTGTGGCGCACCTTTTTCTGCGGTCACGTGACTCATCTGGACTCGTGGAAACTCGCCTCGCGCGCGAGTCGATACTCGGAAAACATCCAAGTTAAGGCAGACTGTATATCATAGCATCTTGAAAAAATAACAAAGATAAAATTTTCTCGTAACTTCTGGAGCGCAGCTCTTAGGCGCCCGTTTGCGTGTTTCGCGCCGTTGGCGTGGGCGTAACCGAACTAAATTCGGCGGAAAAAGTGACGTTACGTGACCTGAGCACCAATTATATTTCCCGATAAATTTAGTGGGAAATTTAATTAGCGTGAGGTCACGTAACATAAATTTTCCCGATAAATCTAGCGGAGAAACTGAATTTGATCTTAGGTGACGTGACACCAAGTTATGTGACATTATTTTCCCCGCTAAATTTAGCGGGGAAAACTGAGTTGGAGGAAGAAGGGAGAGGAGATGATGGAAAGGAGAAGGAGGAGGGAGGGGGTACGAAGGAGGAGGAGGGTCATACCCTCCACTCCATACCCTCCCCTCCTCCCCCTACTGAAAAAAACCATTTGAAATTCAAACGGGTGGGAAACTGGTCGCCCGTTTGAATCAAATGGGTGGCAAACCTGTCGCTCCGTTTGGATCAAACGTGATTATGGGATTCGGGTACCCGTTTGAAACTGGTACCCGTTTGATACGGGTGCCCGTTCGACCAGGCACGTGACCACACATTTGAACGCGCCATTCGGATAGGCAATTTATTCGCTAGCCCTAAATGGGTATCGTCTGGAAGGTTGGATATCTTAAACTTATTTAAGACGCCCTGAAACTCATAGACCTATTTCTAACATGGAGGAAACACGTGGAAAAAATCGGGCTCGCGCAGGTCCTTGCAAATGGGCAGGAAAAAAGACACAAAAGATCGTTTTCAATTCGCCTAGAAGGTTATTACAGCTTATTCCGTAGACAAGTACAAACGTGCAAGCGTTCTGTGAAATGTGAAGAGGCACTCTTATACTGCCGAGGTAATTTCAGACTATGTGGCAAACTTTGGGAAAAATTATTCTCCCGGCTGCCGCGACATTAGACGCTACATAATTCTATAGATAATCTGGAAGAGTACGCGTAAAAGAACGGTCAATCGTTGCCAACGAGCAGGTTGCAGTGCACTTACCATAACAATAGCTGTCTTGAAAGATGTAATCCAAAATATAATTCGACACGGTCAAAGCAGGACAACCACACAAACACAAAAACGAGAAAGAAGGCTCCTTGAAGTTTCAACACGATGCGGCGCACAAGCTGTCATTTGCGGAACACAACCAAACCGCAAGAATTCCTGACTTCTTTGAAGAGTCGCTTGTTGCCGATATACGCGTATGACTTTTCGAACACTGATAGTTTTGGTGCACATCCAATACGTTGTCGCGAGACATCCTAATAAGACCGCAGGGCTAGACGACAGATCGAAGCAGGTAGGACGAGCGAAGTTCAAACTGCAACTGAGAGCAAGCAGACAAAGAAAAAAGCGGCTGCTGGGCGCTCCCTTCCGGATCTCGACGCTTACCAGCGTGTAGCTCGCGCGCTGCTGTGGGTCACGTGACAGAGCTGACCAGAGAGGAGGAAGGGGGCAAGGTCAAGGCGAAGGACAGCGGGGCGCACCCCATCCTTCTAAAAACAAAAAACAAAAAAAGACTCGCGGTTAGTTTTTTTTTTTTTTTTTGCAGTGAATGCTAGGGGAGAGGGTGCACCAACTGCTGTACCGCTGTACACGCGCTTTCCTCCTCTCTTCGAATTGCAACAGAACGTTGACTATTGGCGAATTCAGGTGGTCAATCGCCGGCGAAACCGAGCCGGCGAAAGCGGCAACCAGAAACGCGCCGGCGGCACACCACGTGACCCTCGCCACCCGAACACGAAACGCCAGACGGTGGCAGTTTACTTCGCCTCTTGCCCGCTCGACTCCGCCAGCGAGAGGCTGTCGCCGCCATCACCCATGTCACCGTACCCATGTGACGGCGGCGAGTCAACCCCTTGGATTGACTCGAGTAGTGGCTGTTGAAGTGACTTCAGATCAGTTTCGCCCTTTCGTTCATTTTTTTTTCGATTTTTTTCTCACTGACCTTCTCTCCCATTTCGGAAGCGACGACACCGGTACAGTCTGGCGCCCACCTCGCCCGGCCGTTTGGAGCTCGGGCGGAAAAAGCGCCGGAAAGTTGCCGGTGCTCGCCGGAGAACCACCACCCGAACGTTGCGCGCCGGCCGGACACTGACCACGCGAACACTATTGCCGACTTTCCGGCAAAATAAGTTGCCGACGACTGACCACCCGAATTCGCCATAAGCCGCGTTTGCAGCCTCGGAAAGCAGGCGAATTTTTTTAGCAGCTTGAAACCTGGAAATGGCGCGCGCCGGCCTGAAGCTCGGCTTGCGCCCGAGCGAATAAAAGCACCCAGCGCGAGCTCGTAATTTGACTGCTGCAACAGCGGGCCTGCTCTCGCAATGCTCGATGTTCGGACAGCCACGTGTTCGCTCGTTACCTTCGCTGAGTCTTGAATTGAGGCGAAACGGAATCAATAAGTATATTCTTTCACGCGGTCGCGTCCTCTGCGAGAGAGATTCGAGCTGAATAAGTAAATTGAGGCAACAAAGAACGCCAAAGTTTTTAAAATCCTGTCAAAATATCGGCTCGGCAACGTCGCACGTTTACGTGAAAAAATGTTTATTGTTGTTGCAGTATAAGCGAACATCAGCTCAATCAAAATATAAATATAATTACTTGCATTACGCTGACGATTGTAAATCAATGAACCGGCGCTCCCGGCTTTTCCCGAAAACAGGCTGCCACTGCTGAAACTGGCGTTTCCATGCCCCCGACCTGTACGTTCAGTATTAAACGGGCTCCGGAGAGCCGTTTGATTAAACCTGTACAGCTTGCCGGTCACCGGTCACCCGTTTGTGCAACATGGTCACCGGTTTGAGCAAACGTGCGACAACTTTGCCCAAACGAGTGACCCATTTGCCCAGACAACTGACCCGTTTGCCAAAGAAGTGACCTGTTTGCCCAAATAGGTGACCGTTATGGCTCATACGGGCGACCCCTTTGACAAACTGGTGGCCGGTATGGCTAAACTGTTAACGGTATGAACCCGTTTACTTTCATATAGGCACCAAATGTTTTTTTTTTTTTTTTTTCAGTAGGGCCTCCTCGATAGCTGCGCTTTAGTTTCGCATTGCAGAGATTTGTAAACGTCTTTCATTTTTTTACTTTGTATGTACTTTGTTTGGACCACACCTATACTACCCATAGAAACTTTTAAAGCAGTTAGACTAATTATTATATTATTTATCAGTTGCTAACAAAGCTGTCAAAGTTTTGCGATGCGTGGACGTGAACACAGAAATCACAATAGAGTAGCTTTCAAAATATATCAGATGCAGGTAATGTCCGCCGCTGGGAGCCCTCGTAGCAGAAAAAAAGAACAGATTATTAATCATTACGTAGTATCAACGACAATATGTTGCGCTGGGTAAATATGAATGGCAATATTACCCAAGAGAAAATGTAGAAAAACAAGTTTTTCGAAATATGTTGAGACAATTGAACTGTCAGAGCTAAATCACTGAATTAATAAGATTTTTGAGACAGTTGAAGACTCGCTTAGATAAATTACTGTATCAAGAAACAAGTCAATTGTTCACGAGAATTTTACTCTTCCATCAAGGCTGCAATTATGAACGAAACAAACAACGCAGAAAACAAGCAGCTTTACAAATCATCGCGGACAACACGCGCCAAAAGATTCAAACGCCGCCGCCGGAACCGGAAACCAAAGCAGCCGCCGGCAAAAAATACGAGAAGCAAACAAAAGGGATCAAAAAGAGGGTGGAGCTTTCGGTCACGTGGTGCGTCCGCGCTCTCGCGGCTCCCGGTCCGTGTCCGCAGTTCAAACCCCGGAGGCTCGGAGCCAGACCGACGCCCTCGCGTGTCTCCAACCGTGTGGCCCACCGACGCAAACGTCGCCCGAGTGAACGACGAGACGCGACAGTTGGTTCCAGACTCCCAACATGGAAACGCGGGAATTACGACCAGATGCTGCTTTGCCGATCGGATTAAGGAAGCTTCTGCGACGGATGGATTAAGCAGCTGCCTCGCAGCAAGGCTGGTGGACCCTCTTTGTTTTTTGAGCGCTGCGTGTGTGTGAGTGTGTGTCTGTTCCCAAGGATCAGGACGAGTGGTTTCTTCTTCTTTTTTTTTCTTTATCTTGCTGCAGCTCTCCGTTGAGTGCGTGATGGGTAGAAGGGCAGGCGACGTTGTGGTGAAGTGAACCTTGGAATACCTGCTTCTTCTACTTCTTCGAGTGGAGTAGTGCTCGAGAGAGTGCGCGCAACCATGTCGTTTCCGACTCTGTTTCTGGGATCGAGTGGGACTAGGAGTGCCGATCCCATTCTGAGGGTGGGTTTCTGGACAACCCTGAGCACTCTAGCCGTGCTGGCACTTATGGTGCTCACGCTCGGGGCTGTGGAGGATGACGGTGAGTGAGAGCACATGGTAGTCTCTCTTTTTGCCTGATCCCGTCGATGCCGGTTCAAAGAGTCGTTATTGTTTATATATTTCGGCACCTTTAGTAGTTCTGCTTGCATATGTCAAAGGCAAACTACTCGCAAAAACAAGAGCAATTAAGTACATTATCTCCATTTTCTGCCAACATTCCCAACCGTCTTTATGTTTATTATTTTCATGTTTTTGCGTCACAGTAGGTGTGGTGTTCAAACTGGATTATGTTTTTTTTTAAATTTATTTATCACATCTCAAGTCGCCCGGTTAGTGCATTATAGGAGAAGTGATGCAAACGTCTGGGCCCAATATGAAACATGCCATAACGCACTTCTTACACACACAAAAAAGAACGATCACAACAAAAAAAGAATATGGAAAACAGTAGCAACGTCAATTAATACATACACAGAAATTCACAGGCACACACGCATCGTTCATGAGTATCTCAAAGTAATAATTCACATGATGTTTTGAATTTTGTTCTATCTGTAATTTCTACAATTTCCACAAGAAGATTCTTCTGGGCTGTGAAAGGTTTTGTCAATCGGTATCGTAAACCTTCGGAATGGGCCGTACTCCGATACCACATTAGGTAGATATCAGCCAGCAACTTAAAATCAAAGTTTTGTATATATTCATTTTAAGATTCTCGCGTATGTTTTATGGATTTTATGAATATTAAAAGGTGACAAGAAAGCACTTTAAGGCGTCTCAAGCAGCTATAGAAAAAAAAAATTCAGGCGAGAATATAAAATGCATGAAAACGCCGCACTGCCGAGGTAAGCACAAAACGCCGAGGTATCGACGCTACGGTCACTTACTGAGTTACAGTGGCATAAGTTTGTTCGCGACTGTAAACCCAAAATGAGAGTACACAACTAAACTACACAATCCAATCAAACTATTTTGCGAATATTTACTAGAAATAATGGTAGGTGCCGTTAAGTAGTATTACTAAATTTGAAACACCAAGAAGTAGAACTTGGTTTTCCAATTTACTCCCAGTGTCGAGCAGCGTTAAATTAATTAAATTTGATATTTAGTTACGTAGTTGATGATACCAATGGTGGATTAACTTTTTTACGAAAAAGTTAAGTCAAATTTGTGCTGAATGTAGTTGATTTTTTTAGTCGTTCTTAAAATAAACAGACTAATTGTGTTTCAGCGATTTTCAAAGGCTGACGGGCTCCTTCAAGTTTAAAATTGTTTTGAGCCTCTGGAGCCATAAAATATAGGAACCAAATTGAAAGTCGCACCTTCGTAAATGGTTTAATTTGCTCTGCGACTTAAAGTTCCGTTTTCTTTTTCTTTCTTTTTCACATCGAGAAACCGCAATATTATTTTACAGAACGCCCAATTGCTTTAGCTGAGATTTGCGTCAATCATGCCAAGTTGTGGGCGTATCAATTCCTTTTAGAAGATGCAAAACTTGTTAACTCTGTATCATTTGTTGCTAAATGCCCTTCGGCGTATATATCCATATTCTAAACATTCTACTCATTTTATACTAATCATACTAATAACGAGGCATAATTGTGTTCAGAACCTATATCGAGGAGCGACTCACTTCGTTTCGTTTTGGAGCCGGCTTCGACCGATAGATGGCAGCAGCGCCCCGTTGAACCGCCACTCGACTTGACCAAGGTGTTATTATTTGCTTTTTTTCCCCTGGTATTTCTTTTTTTTCTTTATTATTCCTTTGTTATTCGATTTCTATTCTATTCTAAAAACTACACGGCTAATGATGCGCGAGCTTATTTTCATAATAGTTTTTTTTTTTTTGCATTTTTTAGTTTTAAACAAAAACCCACATCCCAGTGATATATTCCACATTTATGTTCGGCTTTAACTTGCGCAAATTAAACTATTTGCTCAGTAGCTTTGAGTGCGCGAAGCAACGTTCGGACTATGAATTGCAGCAAATTAAGTTAACATAATTTTGCTTCTCGAATATTTTTACGCTAACCCCGACGTCACGGCAGCCGCGATAGAAAAAAACTCTTCCGCAAACAAATTATTTTTTTTCGCTTGATTGATTTTGTTCTTCGAGGTACAATCCAGTTTTCAGGTGAGGCAGATGAGAAACCAATCTTCTGCAAAAATTATCACAATACAATTTGGAGAATTGCGAAACATGAGCGCACCATAATAACTGATAACAATATCGATGATAAGTTTAAGACGGTAGCTTGTTTAAAGCGTAAACCATTTTTTGTGCTTTTACCTTTGTTTTTTACATGTCGCCAATACCATCCATCTTTCTTTTGTTTGGTTCTGGTTATGTAAGAGCATCTGACAAAATAATTCGATAATTTTTTGTGTGTTTTTTTTCTTTACGTAATCTCCTCAACTTTCTTTGACTTACCGTTTTCATTAAAGCAGCGACGTGTTCGCGTTCATGAGGTGTTTCATCTTTGTGTTGGTCAAGGCGCTCATCTAATGAGGAAGTACACTGTGCGACACCGTTAGCGCGAACACAAGATTAGCGTATCTTTCTAACTCTGCTCAAGGAAAGTACTGGTGGCTACCAGAATTTACCGCGTCGGGTCGTACTCGAAATGTGCACTTCCCAACACACTATACTCGCGGTAAGCTTTCTGTGGCAATCCTAAGAGACGAGGAAAGTGCGTGTACAGCGGTTGGTGCGCCCTCTCCCCTAGCATTGACTGCATTGCCACAGAAAGCTGACCGCGAGTATAGTACCGTATTTTCCGGGCTAGAATCCACGGACTATACATGTTGAAAAGTTGCATTTGCAGGCTGTGCGGACTATCTACGCGGTCGGACTATGCAGGAATTTTGTTTTCCAGGATCGTTCGTTATGACGAGACGTGACGGATTTAGTGAAAGAAAGCATGTTATTGATGATTTATGCATAATACAAACTTCTTTGTGAGTTAACAAAGCAGACAATTTCAAGGTGTGCCGTGTATGAGAAGATTTTCGTGTTGACTAAGCGCCAGGGGTGGACAATGCACGGCGTGCGGACTATGCACTCGGTCCGGACTATCTTAGCAAAAACTTATGTTTTCGGCCTAAATTGGCTTTTGCGGATTATACACCGGGTGCGGAATATAGCCCGAAATATACGGTAGTTTAAAGCTTCGTTTAGACTCTGAAAACAGTCAATTATTATTTTCGCTAACTAGTTATTCTGAGTGAAACAAAAAAAAAAGGTAACTTGCTCGAGAGGCGCCTTTTCTATTTACCGCGACTGCTCTCTTGGCCACTGGTGAGGCCCTTCGAGTCGTCAGCGAAATAAATACTCTCATTTTGAATTTTGTCACCTTGTTAGAAAAGGCATTTTTATATTTATACTGCGCTGGCTTCAAAAAGCTTGCAGTATTTCAAGAGAAGTTACGCAGCCGCCTTTACCACAGCAGCAGATGTCATACTTTTCTTTACATAAAATCCACAAATTTTGCTAGTGTTATCGCCGTATTCAAGGTGTTGTTTCTACTTTGTCCTTCATTACAAAATTCAATGTGTGAGACCTCACACCCACAGAATTTTGTCCTTTTCCCCTGTTTGTGTTTCGCTTTAATCATATTGAGTATTGTATATTGTATGTTCGTTAATATAGGAGCGTAATGAAACCCCTTCCGAAATTCAGTATGGCAAATTTAATCAATATATTAATCTCAATGTTTGGCATCTATGCCAAACTAATTATGGCCCTTTCTATGCCGGCGAAGAAAGAAGCTGGAGATGTTACCAAGCCGTGGATATTCAAAGCTTGTACTTTTGAGACGTAAGTAAAACGCGACGAAGGTCTTGGTATTCCAATGAATCTTTTGGCACGAGCTTGGCTCTAAAACATTTTGATGGCGGAACTTTAATCGAAGGGCTTATGATTCGCTACACAATACTGGTCAGGTTGTACGCTCAAACATCCGAATTCGAAACAAATCAACATAATCTTATGGGGTGATCGAAGAACAAATTCCTATCCGTCCCTGACGTGCGAAAGTGACGCCGCCCCTCAAGTATAATTTTATGACCGACTTTAGTTTGTCGAATGCGAAACTGGTTTTTGAGACTATAGATTATACCTAATTTTGAAAATCGCATCTTTCACTGAAAACTTCAATAAATTAAATAATCGATATTTATCTTGCTACGTACACTACGGTCTTAATAAGCCAACACTGTGTTGTCCTCGCCAACTCAGCTATGGTCGAAGCCACCGCTGCGTGGAGAATTTTCTCCATCCAGACTCAAGCTCCGATGCACGTAAAAGGCAAACTTGTAGGTAATGCGTCACAAGTGAAGTGCTAATTGTACAGAGTGTTTTTATCGCTAACAAAGTATCTCCCTAGTTATTTCTTTATGAGAAGGAGTTAGTAACGTATTTTAGTTACTTTTGGTGAGGTAACGAGCAAATGTATTTAGTTCTGGAGGGAACGCCAACAACACAAGTGCCCTGCCTAGTTGCCCTCCCAACTCGTGCCTGACATTAGCACCACGATGAACACCTAGATATGACAAACAGACGTGCACAAGGCATGTTAGTAAAGAAAGAGTTAACACTAAATAAAATCATCAAATGACTATACCAGATTTGGAAGCCGATACCACTCCTCGAAAGCGGCACATTTAGAGTAATGAATATCTAACGATTTAAATTCAAGATGGGCTAACGCGTTCCATTTTAATCGCGCTTACTATTAACGTATACACTTTGGTACCGTTTGCGTGAGTAACGTGAAGCTGTATTTATAGTTACTTTACTTCAGTACCGTGTACGTCTGGTACAAGGTAGCTCTTGGTAAATAAATTCAAAATCGTATTTGAAAATTCCTCTTGATGGATGGCCAATCTAAACTCGACTAAAATTGTACGCCACTTATAAATCAGAACACTTAAAAGCGCATGCGGTGCTCCAAGTTTGTAGCGTTAGCTTTTTCTGTATATTTCGCGATTGTAATCTTTTGTAGCGTCCACTATAAGTACGCCGCCCAGTTCAAATTATTCATGAAAGTATTAAGCTCCGTGAAGCGGAACAGCACCATGTGGTCACCACGATTGCTGTTTTTTTTTTTTTTTCACATCGCGAAACGCATTTTTGTTTTAAAAGAACGCCAAATTGCTTCAGCTGAGATTTACGTCGATCATGCGAAGTTGTGGGCATATAATTTCCTTTGAGAATTAAATAAAACTTTTTAACTCAGTATTATTTGTTGGTAAATGCCCTTCGACATATATTTCAAAATTTCAAACATACTACTCATTTTAAACTAAGCATACTAATCACGGGGAATCGTGTTCAGAACCTATATCGAAGAGCGACAAACTTCGATCGTTTCGTTTTGGAGCCCACTTCGAACGACAGATGGCAGCACCGCCCCGCTGAACCACCACTCGACTTAGCGAAGGCTTTATTATTTGTTTTTAATGTTTGCTGAGATACAAACTGGAGAAATAACAATCCGCGGGCATATTTTGCATAAAATTGTTTTCCACATATGATACTTCAGAATTTGCAATCTTTTGTCAAAAGAAATAAAAATTGCGTCTGAGTAAACAATTGCACATTTATGTTCGGTTTTATTTTACGCAAACTAAACTAACTATTTGCTTTGCAGCTTTGAGTGCGCGAAGCAACATTTTGACTATAAATTTCAGCAAAACCTTTTAATTTTCGTTTGCTCGGATACATTTGTTTACACCCACACTGTAACATAACTTTGTTTTCTTCCCTTGTTTGTGTTTTGCTTTATTCGTATTCAGTGGTGTAAATTGTATGTTCGTTAATATAGGGGCATACTAAACCCCCTTCCGAAATTCAGTATGGCAAATTTAATCCATACCTTCATCTCAGTGCATGGCATCTAAGCCTAACTAACGGCGTCCCTCTTGATGCCGGTGAAGAAAGAGGCTGGAGATGTTACCACGTCCAGGATATACGAGGCCAGTACTTTTGAGACGTCTGTACAGCACGACGCAGGACTTGGTATTCCAATCAATCTTTTGGCACAAGTTTGGATGGAAAGCATTTTGATCGCGGAACTTTAGTCGCTTATGTGTCGCCAGATTGTACTGGTTAGTTCATATGTTTGCACGGTCGAAATTAATACAAATCAAGACAAACATAAGAGGTGACCAGAGAACGGATTCTTATCCGTCCCTGACGTGCAAAAGTGACGCTGCCTTTAAAATATAATTTTATGTCCGCCATTATTTTGCCGAATGCGAAACTGGTTTTTGAGCCACCATGCAGAGTGTACTGAATTTTGCAAATGGCGTATTGGACTGAAAACGTGACAAACGCAAAGAGTGGATATTTATCTGACCACTAACACTGCGCTGTTAATTTCTAAAATTTCTATTTATTGTAATTTCTAGAAGTATATTCTTTAGGGCTGTGAACGTTTTTTTTTTAATGGGTATCGTAAACCTTAGGAATGCTCCTTGCTCCGATAAAAATATTAGGTTGATATCAGACAGAAACTTAAAATCAAAATTGTGTATGTACTCATTTTTAGATTCTAGCGTATGTTTTACGTGTTTTATGAATGTTACAAGCTGACGTTAGTTCAACACAACGCAGGGCTTGGTATTTCAATCAATCGTTTGGCACCAGGTTGGCTCTAAAACATTTTGATGGCAGAACTTCAATCGGAGGGCGAACGGGTCGCCACATTGTACTGGTTAGTTTAAACGTTCACACAACCGAAATTGAAACAAATCAAGATAAGCTTAAGAGGTGTTCCAAAAACCAGTTCTTATCTGTCCTTGAATTGCGAAAGCGACGGTCCCCATAAATTATATTTTCAAGACCGACATTGGTTTGTGGAATGCGAAACTGGTTTTTGAGCTATCTGATTCTACCAGAATTTGAAAAATGGCAATAGTACTGAACATTTGACAAAATTATATAATAGATATTTCCTTTGTTACGTACACCACGGCCTTAATGAGCCGACACGGTGTTTCCCTCACCAACTGGGCTATGGTCGAAGCCACCACTGCGTGGAGAATTTTCTCCATTCAGACACAAGCTTCGATGCCCTTAAAGCGCAAACTTTTAGGTAACCCGTCTTAAGTAAACCTCCAATTGTCTACGGTTATTTGTTTCGGTAACAAAGTATCTACCTAGTTGCTTCTTTAGAGAAGGAATTAGTAACCTACTTTAGTTACTTGTGGTGCAGTAACGAGTCAGGGTATTTAGTTAGTTCTGGAAGGAACGTGAACGACACAAGTGCCCTGCCTAGTTCCTATCCCAACTCGAGCTTGAAATTATCACCACAATGAAACCCTATATACGACTTAAACAGATGTTAGTAGGCATGTTAGTAAAGAAAGAGTTAACATTAAATAAAATCATTAAATGACAATAACCGTTTTGGACGCCGCTACCACTCCTCAAAAAATACACGTTTAAATAAATGAATATATTACGAGTTGCTTTCAAGATGGAATAACGCGTTCCATTTGTATCGCACTTACTACTAACGTTTGCTCTTAGCTACCTTTTGCGTGAGTAACGGGAAGCGGCATTTATAGTTACTCTATTTCAGTAACGTGTACGTCTGGTACAAGGTATCTCTTGGTAAATACAATTAAGAGTCGTATTTCACTACTCCTTGTGACGGAAGGGCCAATCTAAAGTCGACTAAGATTGTTTGTCACGTACTCATCGAACAGTTAAAAGCGAATGCGTGCTCCAAGTTTACACTGGTCGCTTTTTGTATATATTTCGCAATTGGGAGCTTTTGTCGCGTTCACTACAAGCACGCCGCCCAGTTCAAATTATTTGTGAAAGTAGGACGCTCCGTCAAGCGGAACAGCATTGCGTGGTCACCACGTTTGCTGTTTTTTTTGTTTTTTTTTCATATCGCCAACCGTATTTTTGTTTTACAGAACGCCAAATGGCTTCACTGAGATTTACATCGATCATGCGAAATTGTGAAAATTGCATTTCCTTTTAAAGTATGTAAAAGCTATTAACTCTGTATCATTTGTTGGTAAATGCCTTTCATCATATATTTCAATATTCTAAACATTCCACTCATTTTACACTAATCATACTAATCACGTGGCATCGTGTTCAGAACATATATCGAGAAGAAATACACTTCGGTTTGTTTTGGAGCCTGCTTCGAACGATAGATGGCAGCACCACCCCGTTGAACCGCCACTTCACTTTGCCAGGGTGTAATTTGCTTTTAAAGTTTGCAGGGATTAAAACTGCACGGATAACAATGCGAAAGCTTATTTTGCACTTTGCTTGTACTTTTGAGACGTCACTACAACCCGACGCGCTGTGAACGGGCTGTGAACGGTTCTTTTAATGGGTATCGTAATCCTTAGGAATGCCCCTTAGTCCGATATAATATTAGGTACATATCAGTCAGAAACTTAAAATCAAAATTTTGTATGTATTCATTTTTAGATTCTAGTGTACCTTTTACGTATTTTCTGAATATTAAAAGCTGACGAGAAAGCACAATGAAGCATCCTAAACAGATTTTCGTAACATGGGCGAGAATTTGAAACGTACAAAAACGCCGCAGTTTCTAAGGTAAGCACGAAACGCCGAAGTAACGACACTACGGTCACTAACGAGGTGGGAAAGGCAGGATATGTCGTTCCCAATCCCTTCCTTCAGCAAGAGCTCTATTCCTTTCGTCGCGGTCTAACTGCGCGCGCTCGAGGCGCACGAGACACCCAAGCGTTGTAGACCATAAGAACCACCTCGCTCCGGAGGCAGGACAACTGAAGCTCATCGCTGCTGTCATCATCACTTGGCTCATTCATCACTTGGTCAGTTACTATGGCATAAGTTAGTTCGCGACTGGAATCCCAAAACAGGAGGAGTAGAAAACTCAACCACACATTCTAGTCAAACAATTTGGCGAATATTTAAAAACCATATTATTAGGAGCCGTTAAGTAGAATGAATAATTTATAAACACCAAGGAGTAGTACCTGATTTGCCAATTTACTCACACATCGAGCAAGAATACAATAGTTAAATTTAATATTATAGTTACGTGGTTGATGCAACCTATGGTAGATTTACGCTTTTACGAGAAAGTTAAGGCTAATACATGCGTATCGCATAGTTTAACCTCTCAGTCGTTCTTAAGATAGACTATTTGTTTTGCAGCGATTTTCAAAAACTGACCGGCTCCTTCACGGTGCAATTTGTTTTGAGACCCTGGAGCCTAAACCAGATGATCCAAATTTGGAACGGAACCTTCCTCAAAGGTTTAGTTTGCTTTGCGACTTAAAGTTTGTTATTCATTTTTGAGATCGTGAAGCGCAATATGTTTTTACAGAACGCCAAATTGCTTTAGCTGAGATTTACTTTGGTCATAGGAAGTTGTGGGCATATTATTTCCTTTTAGAAGATGTAAAACTTTGTATCATTTGTATCATTTGTATCATTTGTTCATTTGTATCATTTGTTCTTTGTATCATTTTTTGATAAATGCCCTTCGGCATATATTTCAATATTCAAAACATTTTACTCATTTTACATGAATCATACTAATCACGAGACATCGTGTTCAGAACCTAAATCGTGGAGCGACACACTTCGCTTCGTTTTGGAGGCCGCTTCGAACGATAGATGGTGGCACCGCCCCGTTGAACCGCCACTCGACATGGCCGAGGTGTGATTATTTGCTTTTTTTGTACGCCCAGATAAAAACTGCACGGCTAAGAATGCGGGAGCTTATTTTGCATAATATTTCTTTTTACATATAATAGTTTAAATTTTGCATTTTTTTAGTTGTAAACAAACGCGCGTCTCAGTGATAGATTGCACATTTATGTACGGCTTTATCTTACTCAAATTAAACTGACTATTTGTTTGGAGCTTTGGGTGCGACAAGCAACATTCTGACTATAAATTCCAGCGAATTAATTTAATTTATTTTGTTTCTCATATTTTTTACGCTAAACACGGTGTAACGGCAGCCGCCTTAATAATAAAACTTTTCCTTAAAGATTAATTTTTCTTTGCACTTGATTGACTGTGTTTTTGTAGGTGCACCCCAGTTTTAAAGTAAGGCAGCTGAGAAACTATCCTTCTCGGAAATATACGTAATACATTGTGAAACATGAGCGCGCCATGATAACTGATAACAAAATCAGTAGCGCGTTTAAAACCGGTAGCTTTTATGAAGCGTAAAGCTTTTTTCAAACGTTTTTACCTTTTTTATATTTCGCCAATATTATCCACATTTCTTGTGCTTTATTCTGGTTATGCAAAAGTATATGAAAAATACTCTCATAACATTCTTTGCACTTGTATTTCTTCTTTACGTTATCACGTCAATTTTTTTTAATTATATCGCTTTCATTAAAGCAGCGACGTACTATCAGAAACAATATGAGCGTGAACGCGCCTCCGCGTGTCGCCAATACCTGAGGCGCCGCCCTGCGGCGCCGTTGTGAAGTTTTGCGCATGCGTGTAGAATTCTTGTCGCTGTTCTCGCTTTGACTGTTAACCCCCGTCTGTCGTCTGCTGTGCGCGCGCTGGCGGTAGCTCGCGCTGTCGTCTGCTATGCGACTCATGTATTTCCGTCGCAACTCAGACAAACGACTTAACATGATGCAGGAGTTTCCTGCGTGATAACGCAATGCCCACAATTGATACGTGATAATTAGCTGGCTTCTTTCATCGGGTCGAGATAGAGAGATAACATGCAAATAGATTCAAGGCAATATCTGCAAAGCTTAGCGTTCAACTACGGTGAGCCCGGAAAAGATTCAGTTGAGTGAAAATGGCCTAGAGTTCCTTACGACGAACTGGTCAACATAGTTCAGCCCCCCCCCCCCCCCTCCCCACCCGATAATTGAAGGGAAGGTCTTCCCCAAGGTGGCAGACCTCAACATTATAGAGAATTTCTGGGGGCGCATGAAGGCAGCCATGGCGCGGCGTCCTGGCCTCGAGCCGTCGTCATGCCGTCGATGCTCGAGGCGAGATGACATCGTACTAATGCTCTGTTCTTTTCTTTTTTTTTTTTAGTTTGATTGCCGAGAGAAGTAGAAATGCTACCTCCTAGTGACATTTTTGTGAAAGCCAGCGTTGATTCTGCCCAGAAAGGACAGTGTGAGTCTTCAATAATTTTCTCTTTTTTTCTTTTTTTTTAAATCAGATTTGGTTGTGTTTAGAAAGGACACAGTATGAGCACTCTACTAATAAGCCTGTCGAGCCCATGGCCCACGGCATAACAGATGTTTTCACGTGTTAGGGCCACGTGTTCAAAGAATAAAAGCATTGTGTTTCAGTGAAGACTTTCGTGCAAATCAACACCAATAAAGGGGCTATGCAACAATTATTGTACTTTGCGCAAATACCGCTTAGAACGGATCCCTGACGTTAATGACCTATGAAACACGCGTTCGTTTTTCACCCCACGCAATAGAAGTCCCAGTAAAAAATTAAGGAAAATAAAGCAGCGTTCACCCTCTCACCTCGCAGCCAGAACAAGCGGCCACGTGATCTGGAGCCGATTATATGCCACCAATGTTGATCATAGCCACGCGCTGGGGCTGGCAAAGCACAGGACACGCGCTGAGTTCCAGACATTGTTATGGCTCGGCTATTGTCGTCGTTGCAGCGATTGGACACGGGCAACTACCCGAATGCTTCTCGAGCTGGTAATTATCACGAGCCCAAATCGAGTGCCCACGCAATGCCCGGGTCTAATCTAAGAACAACATTCAAATATCGTCATATGGGTGTACTGCAATCCCCACGTTACGTCATCAAATTTCGCAAAGGAGAGTTTGAATGAAAATGATCGCTTTTGTCCTTGAAATTCCACCGCAACAAAGGAGTTTCTTGGCCAGTGGCGTTGCGTGCGACGATCCTTGAGTCCCACTAGACCCAGTAAGGTCGTGTGAAGTGAAAAACATTCCAATTGAGTATCGTTGCACCGCTCCTTTAAAGCTGTCCAGGGCAAACACAATTCGCTTAGGAAGCGCGGGTGTCCGCCGGAGCACGCAATGTTGTGCGGCAGACGACAGCACGAGCGGCCGCCAACGCAAACACGAGTAGGATAGGAGACGACAGAGTGAGCGGCCGCCAGCGCACGCACGAGTCGCATAGAAGGCGACAGAGTGAGCGGCCGCCAGCGCACACGGGAGTCGTATAGCGGACGAGAGAACGAGCGGCCGCCAGCGCTTACAGGAGTCGCATAGAAGACGACAGCACGAGCAGCCGCCAGAGCGCATAGCAGACGACAAACGGGGGTTAACAGTCGAAGCGAGAACAGCGACAGGATTTTTACACGCATGCGCAAACCGTCACAACGGCGCCGCAGGGCGGCGCCTCAGGTAGCAGCGACACGCGGAAGCGCGTTCACGCTCATATTGTTTCCGATAGTACGTGTTGGCGTTCATGAAGTGTGTGCTCTTTAAGTTGATTAAGTCGCTCGTCTAAGAAGGGAGTACACAGTGTGACAACGTTGGGGCGAACACAGTATTAGCATTCCTTTCGTACTCTGCATAAGTATAGTATGGGTGGCTACCAGAATTTAACGCTTTGGCTAGTACTTGAAATGTGCGCTTCCAACCACACTAGTATTTTTATTAGCGGCGTTTAAATTGTGAAAACTATCAATTAATTGTTGTCGCTAGCAGAGTTGTTTCAAGTAAGAAAAAAACGTACATTGCACAAGAGCCGTTTTTTCTAGGTACCATGGCTGCTCTCTGGACCACTGGTAAGACCTTTCGACTCGTCAACGAAAGAAATACGTACGCTTATTTCGAATTCTCTCAGCTTGTGGTAAAAGTCATTTTCATATTTCTGCGGTGCTAGATTCAAAAAGCTTGCAGTATTTCAAGATAAGTTATGTAGCCGCCTTCAGCACAGCAGCAGGTGGCAGACTTTTCTTTTTTATAAAATCAGGTAATTTTGCTGGCGTTATTGCCGCATTCGAGGAGGGGTTTCTACTTTGTCTTACATTTCTGAATGCCATGTGTGAAACCGGAAAACTACAGAACTCTGTTTTTGTCCCCTTATTGTGTTTTGCTTTATGTCTATTGAGTAACATATTGTATGTTAACCAATATAGGCGGGTAATAAAACCCATTTAGAAATTCAGTATGGCTATTGTAATCAAGAGCTTCATCTCAGTGTATAACATCTATGAAGCATTAATGGCGGCCCTGCTGGTCACGGTAAAGAAAGAATCTGGAGTTGTTACCAAGTCGGGAATATACAAGGCCAGTACTTTTGAGACGTCAGTACAACACGACGCAGTGTTGGTATTCTAATCAATCTTTTGGCACAAGTTTGGCATTAAAGCAGTTTCATGCCGTAACATTAATTAAGGCGCTAATGGGTCACGACTTTGTGGTGGTCAGTTCATACATTCACACAACCGAAATTGAAACGAGTCAAGATAAACTTATGAGGTAATCGAAGAACCAACTCTTGTTTGTCCCTGACGAGCGAAAGTGACGCTGCCGATAAAATGTATTTTCATGACCTTCACTAGTTTGTCGAATGCGAAACTGGTTTTTGAACCACCAGAGAGCATTGAATTTTGAAAATGCCTATTGCACTGAAAACCTGACAAAATTAAATACTCGATATTTATGTTGCTACCTACACTGCCGTCTTAATGAGCCGGCACTGTGTTGCCCTTGCCAACTTGGCTATGCTCGAAGCCACCACTGCCTGGAAAATTTTCTGCATTCAGACACAAGCTTCGATGCACTTCAAGGCAAACTTCTAGGTAACGCGTCAGGAGTAAACCTCTAATTGTACCTAGTTTTTGTTTTTTGGTAACAAAGTATCTACCTATTTACTTCGTTAAGAGAAGGAATTTGTAACGTACTTTACTTACTTTTGGTAAAGTAGGGAGTAAGATTATTTAGTTATTTATGGAAAAGACGTGAATGACCAAAGTGTCCTGCCTATTTCCCATCCCTACTCGCGAACGACATTAGCACCGCAATGAAAACCTAGATACGCCCTAAACAAATGTGTACAAGTTATGTTAGTAAATGAACAATTAACACGAAATAAGATCACTAAATGACAATCCCAGTTTTGGAAGCCGTTACCAATCCTCAAGGACGACACATTTACAGTAAGGAATATATAACGCTTTACTTTCAAAATGAAATAAATCTTTCACTTGAATCGTTGTTACTACTAACGTATACATTTGATTACTTTTTTCGTGAGTGACGGGAAGCGGTATTTATAGTTACTTTATTTCAGTAATGTGTACGTCTGGTACAAGGTAGCTCTTGGTAAATAAAATTGAAAATCGTATTTCAATACTCCTTGTGACGGATGGGCCCATTTAAACTCGACTAAAATTGTATGCCACGTACTCATCGCACACTTAAAAGCGTATGCGATGCTCCAAGTTTGCTCTGGTCGCTTTTTCTGAATATTTCGCGATTGGGAACTTTTCCCACGCCCACTACAAGTACGTCACCCGGTTCAAATTTTTCATGAAAGTAGGACGCTCTCTGAACCGGAACCGCACCTTGAGGTGACCGCGCTTGCAGTATTTTTTTTTTTTTTCACATCGCGAACCGTAATTTTGTTTTACAGAACGCCAGACTGCTTCAGCTGAGATTTACGTCGATCATGCGAAGTTGTAGGCATATCATTTCCTTTGAGAATATGTAAAATTTATTAACTCTGTATCATTTGTCGGTAAATGCCCTTCGCCATATATTTAAAAATTACAAACATACTACTCATTTTGTACTAATCATACTAATCACGAGGCATCGAGTTAAGAACCTAAATGGAGCGACACACTTCGTTTGGTTTTGGAGCCCGCTTCGAACGATAGATGGCAGCACCGCCCCGTTGAAACGCCACTCGACTTGGCCATGGTGTCATTATTTGTTTTAATGTTCGCCGAGATAAAAAATGCACAGCTAAGAATGCGCGAGCTTATTTTGCATAAAATGTTTTTTCCCATATATAATAATTCAGATTTGGCATTTTTTCGTAAAAAACAACAACGCGAGTCTCAGTGATAGATTGCGCATTTCTGGTGCGCTTAAACTTACGCAAAGTAAGCGGACTATTTGCTTTGCAGCTTTGAGTGTGCGAAGCAACATTCTGACTATAAATTCAAACAAAAAAATTTAATTTAATTTTTGCTCTGGTATATTTATATATTTACGCTAACCCCTGTGTCACGGCAGCGGCCATATAAACAAAACACTTCCATAAACACAAAAACTTTTCCTTTTGCCCTTGATTGGTTGTGTTTTTCGAGGCACAACCCCGTTTTTAAGTGAGGCCAATGAGAAACTTATATTTTTCGAAAATAACGCACTACAATTTGAAGCATTGCGAAACATGAGCGCGCCATAATAACTGATAACAACATCAAGGATGTGCTTAAAGACGGCAAATTGTTTTGAAGCATAACCCGGTTTTCTGTTTTTTTTCTTTGTTTTTTAGTTGTCGCCGGTATTATGCAACATTTATTTGTTTTTTTCTGATTATGAAAAAGAATATGACAGTATTCTCTGATATTATTCTTTTGTTTCTGTGTTTCTCCTCTGCGTTATCACCTCAAATTTGTTTAATTGTATAGCTTTTATTAAAGACTCGACATTTTTGTGTTCATGAGGTGTCTCTTATTTGTGTTGATTAACGCGCTCGTCTAATGAGAAAGTACACTGTGCCGACACCGTTCGCTCGAACAAAACTTTAACGTATCTTTCTAACACTGCACAAGGAGAGTATTGGTGGCTCCCAGTATCTCCCGCTTCGGCTAGTACTCGAAATTGTCACTTCCCAGCACACTTGTAGTTTTATTACCTGCGTTTATACTAAAGAGTCAATTAATTGTTTTCGCTAACAGAGTTTGTCAAGTAACACAAAAGCGTATAGTATTGCACGAGAGGCCTCTCTTATATTTATCATGACTGCTGTCTTGACCACTGGTGAGGACTTTCGATTCGTCAGCGAACGGAATACGCGTATTTCAAATTTTCTCAGTTTGTGAGAAAAGTCATTTTGATATTTCTACGGCGCTGGCTTCAAAAAGCTTGCTGTAAATTCAAGAGACGTTACGCAGCCGCCTTCTGCACAGCAGCAGATGGCATAGTTTTCCTTTTATGAACTCATGTAAGTTTTTTAGTGTTACCGGAGCATTCGAGGAGTTGTTTCTTCTTTGCCCTACATTACCGACTCCAGCAAGTAAGACGGGAAACCTGCAGAACTCTGTCTTCTTCCCTTGTTTGTGTTTTCATTTATTCCTATTGACTGTCGTATATTGTATGTTCATTAATATAGGGACGTAATAAATTCCTTTGCGAATTTTAGTATGGCAAATTTAATCAATGTATTCATCTTAGTGTATGACATCCATGCCGAACTAATCGCGGCCCTATTGATGCCTGTGAAGAATGAAGTTAGAGATGTTACCAATTCGAGGATGTACGAGGCTGGTACTTTTGAGATGTCAGCACAACACGACGCAGGACTTAGTATTCCAATCAATCTTTTGGTACAATTTTTTCTCTAAAGCATTTGGATGGCGGAACTTTAATCGGTGGGGCTTAGGGGTCGCCTCATTGTACTGGTCAGTTCATACGTTTACATAACCGAAATTTAAACAAATCAAGATAACCTATTGAGGTGATCGAATAACCAATTCTTATCCGTCCATGAAGTGCGAAAAGGAAGCTGCATCTAAAATATGATTTCATGACCGCCGTTAGTTTGTAAAATGCGAAACTACTTTTTGAGCCACCAGATTGTAATGAATTTCGAAAATGGCCTCCTGCACGAAAAAATTAACAAACTTAAATAGTCGGTGTTTTTCTCGCTACGTACACTGTCGTCTTAATAAGCCGACACAGTGTTGCCCTGGCCAACTGGGCTATGGTCGAAGCCACCACTGCATGGAGAATTTTATTCATTCAGGCGCAAGCTTCAATGCACGTAAAGGGCAAACTTGTAGGTAACGCGTCTCAAGTAAAGCGCTAATTTTGCATATTTATCTGTTTCGGTAACAAAGTATCTACCTAGTTACTTCTTTAAGAGAATGAAATAGCGTACTTTAGTCACTTTTGGCAAATTAGCGAGTAAGGGTATTTCGTTAGTTCTGGAGGGAACGTGAAAGACACAAGTGCCCTGCCTAGTTCCCGTCCTCCCAACTCCTGCCTGAAATTAGCACCACGATGAAACACTAGGTACGACATAAAGAGAGGTGCCTAAGGCATGTTAGTAATGAAAGAGTTAACACTAAATAAAAGCATTGAATTATAATAACCGTTTTGGAAGTCGATACCACTCATTACAAACGACACATTTAGAGTAATGAATATATAACGCGTTAATTTCAAGATGGACTAACACGTTCCTTTTTAATTTCTCTTACTACTAACATATGCACGTAGTTACTTTTTGCGTGAGTAACGGAAATCGGTATTTATAGTTATTTTATTTCAGTAGCTTGTGCTTTTGGTAAATACAATTCAAAATCGTATTTCAACATTCCTTGTGACGGCAGGGCCAATCTAACCTCGACTCAAACTGTATGTCACGTACTTATCGAACACATAAAAGCGCATGCGCTGCTCGAAATTTGAAACTGTTAGCTTTTTCTGTATATTTCGCGATTGGGATCTTTTGCCTCGTCTACTATAAATACGCTGCCCAGTTCAAATTGTTGATGAAAGTAGGGCGCTTCATGAAGCGTCAGAGCACCACGTGTTCACCGCGTTTGCTTATTTATTTATTTATTTAGACCTACTGCAGGCCTTGAACAGGCCCCTGCAGGTGTGGGGTAACTACAAACAACAAAACTATACATATGAGAAACAAGAAACACATGGCAACCATATATATTGCTTATACAGCGACATGTATACATATGAACGCCATCAGCATAATAAACATTCCATAATCAACGCCTAATATACAGTAACAATGCATGTACAAACACCAGGAAAATAGAACAATCAAAAGGTGTGACTCTAAAGAGCACCATTGAAGTCGGGGGCAAAAAAAAAAAATGTCACGAGTGAGGGCGTTCAAATTCGTAATAGTTCGTGGGAAGAAGGAATACTTAAAAATGTTAGTTCGAGCGAATATTGGTACCAGGGAATACTGATGATGGTGCCTAGTTTCCCAAGATGACGATGGGGATATATATAGACTTGATTCAATGTGGAGTCTGTTATGATAAAGCAAAGACAAAAATTTTAGTCTCGAAATTTTTCGACGATGCTGGAGTGATGATATATTGTTTGCTATCATTAATGAAGATGGGGAATCTAACCGATTATACTTTCCATAGATAAAGCGAATAGCTCTCCTCTGAACCATCTCAAGCTTTGACGCATCCTTTTTGGTATTCGGGTCTCATACTATGCCAGCATATTCTAACTTCGGTCGGACCAAGAAGTTATATGGTTGTAATTTAATGGAAGGGGCAGCGCTTCCAAGTTTTTCACATCGCGAACCATAATTTGGTTTTACAGAACGCCAAATTGCTTCAACTGAGATTTAAGTCCATCATGCGAAGTTGTGGGCATATCATTTCTTTCTACAATATGTACAAGTTATTAAGTCTGTATCATTTGTTGGTAGATGCCCTTCAGCATATGTTTGAAAATGTTAAATATTCTACTCATTTTATACAAATCATACTAATCACGAATCACCGTCTTCCGAACCTATATCGAGGAGCGACATACTTCCTTTCGTTTTAGAGCCCGCTTCGAACAATAGATGGCAGCACCACCCCGTTGAACCGCCACTCCACTTGGCCAAGGTGTCAACATTAGCTTTTGAAGTTTGCAAAGATAAAAACTACACAGATAACAAAGCGCGTGCTTATTTTACATAAAATGTTTTTATTTTCATATGTGATAATTCAGATTTTGCATTTTTTGTAAAAAAAAACAAACTAAAAACAACGCGCGTCTTAGTGATAGATTTGACATTTCTGTTCGTCTTAAACTTACGCAAATTAGACTGACTATTTGCTTTGCAGCTTGGAGTGCGCGAAGCAACATTCTGAGTATGAATTCCAGCAAAAACATTTAATTTAATTTTTGCTCTGATACATTTTTAAGCTAACCCCGATGTCACGGAAGCCGCCATATAAACAGAAATCTTACGTAAACATATAAGTTTCTTTTTTTTCTTTTTGGCGCTCCTCAAAAACAACACAGTAAGAGGAATCAATTAACAACGCGTTACTTTTAAGCTGGGGTTACGCGTTCCATCTGCATAGCACTTACAACTAACGTATACACTTAGTTACTTTTTGCGTGAGTAACGGGAAGCGGTAGTTATAGTTACTGTATCTCAGTAACGTGTTAGTCTGGTACAAGGTAGCTCTTGGCAAGTGAAATTAAGAATCCTATCTTAATATTTATTGCGACGAATAGGCCAATCTAAAATCGACTAATATTATATGCCACGTACTCATCGACCACTCAAAAGCGCATGCGCTGGTCCAGGTTTTGACTGGTCGTTTTTTCTCCCGATATGTCATTATTCATGTTTTTCCGCGTCCACTATAAGCAGGCCCTAAAGTTCTAATTATACATGAAAGAAGGACGCTCTGTGAAGTAGAACAGCACCGCGTGGTCACCCGCTTGCTAGTTTGCCGGCGTCGCAATTCACAGGAACGTCCTTTGATGTTGGCGGCCTTCAAACGCGGCCCGCCGAAGGTCCTCGTTTGACTTCTAATTGACTACGCGTTTGCGGAATCAAGACTGAATAGAGATTCTAGATGTAACGGAGCCGCCGCCTTTTTTTCTCGTATCTGTTGGTAGTTATTCTTGGCCAAGTTGTCCTTTTTCATTTATACTTTAGTGAATATGCAAATATATATGCAATTTGCGGGTGCTCAAATTGGGATCGTGCGGCTTCCGATTTGATTTACCCAAACTTGCCATTTAAATTTTTTTTTTTGTTTTTTTCATTTTACACTCGGGAGCGATTTCCACGTATTTGGATTGCTGTGCTAGTACGCAGGCAATGCAGATGTAGTTTTCATATACTGTAAACGACTCAATTTCCGCGAAGGCCTAATTTTCGCGAATTTCGCGAATCGCCTACAATTCGCGAAAAATAGATCCCGCGAACAATTCTGGTAAAATGGGAAAACATTGGAATCTATATTGAGATCCCCCTGCGTCGCTAAAACTAGAACCCGGGAATTATTCTAAAATTTCAGCTTTGACCTAAATCGCGAAATATTGAGCCTGCGAAAAATAAGTCGTTTACAGTATCTTAATTGTCTTCTTACGTTGAAGCGCATGTGACATCAAAAGAAACACTTTGCGTTTCGATGTAAATATACGCTTCGCCTTAAAAAAAAATGAACGTTATATGGTTCAAATTGCAAGTTTTAGAAGGGAGTCGCCATGCCATGTTTCAAGGAAATCAAATATTGAACTAGTGTGCCAAGGAATAGTGGTTTTAAACGATACTTATCATCGGTACGCTAATATTTTATAAACGTGCCCAGACTGTAAACAAATGTAGGCTTTTGTTTTCTACTAAGACACTGCTAATTTATTCTAACATCCTTGGTTGAAACAACGTGGAAGCATACTTTATACCCGTGATGCCACTTTCGAAATACGTAAAAAAAGCTGGCCTGTTATTGTAGGATCGATCGTGTTATACTTATATTTTTGATAATTTTCACGTGGACATTTTGACATCTCCAGCCAAAACTACAAGTAGGCGTTAATTAGTCCTCCAGTCAAAACATTGGATGTTTTTGCATAACTTACATGACATGAGAACGAGACCAAAATTTCTCGCTCCTTCCCAAAGTTTAGCTGTGCACTCAGTGTAATTTGCATTAATTACAATGCAATACTTTCCCAGAACGACCGAAACCAGTCCGGAAGTAAACCTGTATTTACACGAACAAGGACCAATCAATGACACGTGAGCTTCTCTGTTGTACGCCACGCTTCCGACGAGGATACTTCACAGTCAAACACGCCGCTCGTGAATTTGTTTGCACAGTGTCTGGAAGATAATTTCAACGTCCTTTTCATTCATGTTCAATGCAAGATAGGTCTATAGCGGTTGACGTATGGGGCTTCCGCAGTGAGTTCAGTACAAGACGACTCGGTAGGTACGCTGACGTATAAAAAAATACAGCTGGTGAATTCTTGCCTGTATAGCCTGGAGTCACGTTAAAAAGAAATGATGCTTAATGTCTAGATGATAGGCGGCAAATGTTTTTTTTTTTTCTCATTGCTATTCATTTTGAACATACCAGCATTACTGGTGAGGGGGTGAAACTGAAAACACGGGGATCGCTAAGGCGAGCTGGTGTAAGTTTACCATTAGCTTGAAATACCTGAGACAGGCTGAGAAAAAAAAAAACTTGAAGCAGAAAAAAACACAAGAATCAGAGACAAAAATTACAGATACGTGCGTCTCAAGATTTGTGAGAAAAATTCAAATTTTAATCTTCTACTTATCTTCATAATCAAGTTAAGAATGATGAATAAAAGCAACTCAAATGTTACTTGACGAGCCTCAATTTTCATTAGCAGCGAAAATAAAAGCAACCACAAGCCCCATATATATTTTTAACGGAAGGTGAAAAACAAAAATAACTCAAAACACACAAGAAAAAACTAAAATCCTACAACTATTTTAGTAATTACACATTTAAAGCATAGATGGCGTGACGCGATGAGAGACAGTGAGAAATCTCCGTCAATCGTCGCCGACTTCGTCGCTGTCGCTTGTCTCGTCGCTCGCTGAATCGTTTATATGCACAATCATTCTAGTACATTAATTTGCTTAAAATTTGTTGAAGTTGAACTTTCTCAGACTAAAAGGCCGTAGTTATATTGTGCGTAAAAACGAGAATGGTAGATTAAACTCCTTATTTATGTGAGAAAGATACCTCGACATATATGTCAAATATTGTGTACAAACTACTTGCACAATCTTATACATTGTATAACATTTTATTCCGTTGGTGGTGACAAAGACGGGTTTAGTCAAGTCACACTCGTCTGCTTATTTTATAGCTCGCCCTTACCAGTGAATGAAAATAGTTAACTGCAAATTTAAAATAACCTCAAGCCTCCCTTAGCGAAAACTGAGACGTTTGAAATATACCACATTCTAATTTTAGTGTATTTTAAGTACGGCTGATAATTGTAAGTACACAAAAAATAGACCGAAAATACACACTTCTTTTTTTTTTACTTAGTTCTAAAATATATTTCTAAAAATAGTTTTAAAATGCCTGTATTTGAACTACATTTGAACTTCTCTTCATGCGTTCTGAAATATGCAAATACTAAATTTGTAGGCACGAAATACCTTTCAATTATATTTATTAAAATATTAGTTTATTTCATGCAAAATATACTCCAACCCCTAAAAAAGGCAGCGATCAAAAATATGTGCAGAATGCTCTTAAAATACCTGGAAATCGTAAATACTGTTGTGTTATACCCTAAGCACCTTTTGACTGCAATAATTTGGTAGTTTGAATTAAACTACCAAAGTATTGAAAAGCTCGCCTATCAGAAATTAACTTCAAGCAGATGTGGAGTACATTGAACTGCCTAAATACAATATTTGATTAGTTTGTCAATTGAGTTGTGCAGCATCGCACTGATGAGTCAGAGACGTTTATGTTATTGTTTCCTTTTTTTCTATCAAGAACACACCTGACGAGTTTCTTGCACACCAATCACAAACGGGGTTCGGGAACTACAACCACAACACTTGCTGATGCTGTAAAGCTTCAGCAAGAGCTGTGAGCAGATATGTTTGGTGTGGAATTGTGTTAGCGCAATGTTAGTTCACTGAATGTGTATACTCGCCATTGTATGTGATGTGAGTATACTCTGTTTCACCTTATGATGTACCGCAGGAAAGGCTATAAGCGCGAGCTCCTTGCTCTGGGGCACATCCCGGCGGCACAAGCTCTCGTGACTCAAGAGCAGCTGCCAACGCTATGAGCTCGCGCTTCTAGCCTTCGCTGCGGTACAACATAAGGTGAAACGAAGTATAGTGACTTTAATATAGTGACGTTAATGACCATATTAAATAGCCAACTAGTAAAGAAAAGCAAAATTACTATTTTAAAGTGAAGAAACTAGCTTGACTCGCTTCATCCTGAGTGGTGCTATGCAGAGAAGCAATAACATTTCTTCTAGAAGCCGTTTTTGTGGAATATTGTTGTAGCGACTGCGCCAAATTATTATTATTTGTACCAATGCTTTTTAGTAAGAGATATCGTCCACGAACTTCAAAACACTGTTTCCCGTTTGATAGACTCCCTAGGAGAAGATAGAATACTTAGAACCTTAATAAGTGCAGAGCTGGCCACCGGTCAAATGATTACTTTGAATATGTAGGCTATATAAGGCTCTAGAGCAGTCAACAGGACTGTGATTCAGGTGTTCAGTGCGTCATGGTGTTTGTGTTTGTGTTCGTTTCTGATGTGTAGTTGTGGGATGTATTTAGTAGAGCCTTCAAATACCACAGAAATTCATTTACTAACAAAATCCAAAAAAATTAAAAAAAAATTGTATAGCCGCTTTTCAGACAAATGACATCTTGAGGGGGAAGGAATTATATTTTTGGTATATCTAAAATTTTTCTGATTAATATTTATGATATATTTTTGAATACATTGCGTGCGTATTTCGAATGCGGACAAAATAATACAGAATGAATACAAAATGAATATTCATATTCAATATATTTTAAATTCGTTTCAAGTACGGCCTCTTTTGCTAAGGGCTATGACGTAGTGACAATGCTAACGAAGACCTAACAAGGTTATAACATCATAATCTATGATGGCATGTTGAAAATGGCATCCCGTTTGGGCTCGGAAAACTATGAAATTAAAACGTTCTTGTTAATTTTAAAAGAAAGGTCATTGTAATGAAGAACTTAGTAATTAGAACGGGAAAGGATACATGGGTGATCTATATTATAATCCTGTGTAATGACAAAAATAACGAGTGTGTCTATGGCCTCGCAAATCAGAGCTCTATAACAAATGTTTTAGCTAATCTGGATAACAACCCTGACATATTTCATAACGAAAACAGATCTACCACTTTTCTTTAAATAAAATGTAAGGAAAGACAACGATCCGCTTATAATGTTTTAGACATCCCTCAAAGAATCGACGTTTGTCAGCGAATGTCTAAACTACCTTTCATTTTTCACTACATGGAAAGCCTGCCTTAGAAACGCTCTTCTATTTACGGCTATAAAAAAACTAGAAATGGTCAACTTACTTCATCCTAAATATGAGCAGAGTGAAAAACACATAAAATCGCCCAAAACGGTCGTTCATGCTCCCTTTTACGCCGTCCCAAGCGGTTCTTTCATGCACGTAAACTTTAAAGGCGGAGGAAATTCCAAGAATATTCGTGGCAAAAAAAAGTAGTAGTCTTTGTGTGCGTGTGAAGGACGTTCAACATACGCTTGATCTTCCTACATATCTAACTACTTTTTATGCTTTGTTGGATTTTTGGAGGACGAGAGCTGAGGAAGCGTGAGGCGCGAAAAGTACCTGCGCACCCCGAGGCAGCGCGTTCTTCGCTTATTCGCTAATTAAGGCTTTCGAGCGTTGCCGCATTAGCGACACCGCCATAATGCGTTGGGACAATTCCCTCGTCTCGCGACGCCCGGCAACGCGTTATGCTATTACACTAGTCGCTCTTTCTTTTTTCGGCTCTGTTTATTTTCTTTTTTTGTTTCATTGCAACGAATACTTATATTTTATTGCATTTTTAATTCCCTTAGTTCCTCCATACCTTTAATAAGAACCTGAATAGTTAGACGTTTTTGGTGGAATCTTGTTTTCTTTGACAGCATGCATTCCAAACTTAAAAGTCCACTTAAGGCATTACAAAACAAAATTGTAGTCATTCACACGGTGAGAACTGCATAACATCTTTTTTGAAAGCCCGGGCCCCAATACGCGATCGATGGCTCTCGAAATGCGGTGGCAGCGCGTGCGTGCTGAAGGCTCAGGAGGTGCCGAAGATTTATCGAAGCTTGGAAGCTCGCGCCGGCGGAGGGACAATCGAAACTCCTCTTTGCCATTTTCATCTTGTCATGAGTTGAAAACACAATATACAGCATCGAACGCAAGAAGGAGAGCCTGACTACCTAATGAAAAAATTAAACCCTACGAAACTTGTGCGCACGAATAAAACAGATTAAACACCACTAAAAAAAAAATGGACTCGTAAATCATTTCTGTAATATCCCGAGAGATGGCCAACCTAAAATCAATAGCAAATCGGTTAAAATTAATGGGTAGGCTAATTTTCAAAGTGATATTCAGAAAATGTTGAAAGCAACACTTGCTAGTCTTGAATTTTGTGACCCTCAAAACTTGTGATCGCCAGAAGGAGCGATGAACTAGAAACGACTGTCCTTTCAAGTCAGCTATGTTCACTTTTCTCCCGCCGTGATTAATTAAGTAATACCGTTTTTGCCGAGGTCAAACATCGGCCAAGGTCCTGCAATTGCTGGAACTAAGCTATCTTTCCGTGACTCTGAAAAACAAAATGCAAATCATGTCATAACTAGGGGTGGCCTATCTTTCTGGGGTGGGCATCTCTCGGAATATTACGGTAAGAACATTGTGACATCATTATTGATCCTAATAAAAGGCAGTAGCCTTATTTAAACTACAATTACGTTTATGTTTGTTTATTTAACCCCACCTACACGAACATGTCTTCCTGGTGGTGCACCGTAACATAGACAAAGATATACAGGCACACACATCAAACGCACTAACATTATACACGCAAAATTCCAAATTTACATAAAGAATCAGAAAACAAATTTACATCAACTATAGCTCTGACGTTTCTATTTTTTAAATAACTTATAGGTATGAGTATGTCAATTGAAGTTAACGAAATACCACTATACAAAACTTTCGTTTAGGTGATAGACGAAAGCTAGGAACGCACACCAACATAAAACAATTTCATTTGATTTCAAAGGCCAAGAAGACAAACACAAAAGCTTACGGAAGATAATAAGTTTGAGCATGACATTTTGCCGTTTGAAAGCTTGTGCAAAGGTAACAATTCATGAAGATATCTTTTTTCGGAAAGTGTGTAGCCAGTTGCAGTCATGATGATATTTTTGCCCTCGAGGTATCGGTCATAAATTAAACAAATAAAGCGTCTTTAGACGCTTTCAGGACGCTTAGATTTTGAATAATTAGGCGAATTCAAGGCATTTGAAACAAACAAAACTTTTAAGCGAAGAAAGAAATTATACAGCACAAGCGCAGATGACAGTATTTTAAGCTCTCGCGTAATTCCTTGAAACTATGCCGAGCATCCTCAATGAAGAAGCCACCACGGCCTTAGCGTGAGAGTACATCCGAAGCACGGAGTTCCATAAGACTCCAAACTCGTGTATGACAAATGCTCTTTTTATTTTCGACATGTTGAGCATGTAAGGATTTATACATGCGCTATATAGTTTCGACTAAATGTAATACCTTTTTTTTTTAAAGCTTAAGAGTGCACTACATATTGACTACGTTGATATCAATATGAGTTTCCTTGCAGTCACAGTGAGCTTCAATTGCGTACAATCCGTTTACGTCATCCGCATACAGCAACAATTGGGAAACAAAAACACACAATCAAAGTGTTCATTAGCAAATATGTTGTACAGTAGGGGACTAAGGTTAGATACCTGAGAGACGACAGAAGTGGAGGTGTACGGGACCGACAAGGCCCCGTATGCGGACATAGATTGAGCACCCCGGAAAATAATTCTAGGACCATTTGATGTACCCTTCAGTTACACCATATTCAGACATTTTAGCCAGAAGTAATTCATACTTGATCTAATCGAATGCCTCCGTCATGTCTAAATACACTACATCAACTTGGCCTCGGTTTTAAATGATGGGAGCACAAAACTGCATAAAATGACAAACATAAGACTGTACCAAGCGGCCCTTCATAAAGCCATGTTGCGCCGAATTATATTTGTGCTCAAAGAAGCGATGGAAGCGCGTTAAAACTATCATTAAAAAATATTGGATATATAAACACCGGCCTTTACTTGTTTTCATTAGTAGGGTCTCCAGATATGAAAGCCGGTTACAATAACTACACGTTTCCACGCAGTCGGAAACGTGCAGTAGAAAACAACCTGGCTCAGCTCCAGGCTTTCACAAGAAAACAGTAATGGTAGGAAACGGAACAGTAGAGAGTTTTAGCGAATCGTTTTTGCACATCTTATACGCTAAGATAGGCCCTCTGGTACGAACGGCGCATGTGCTATCGCAGAAGACTCGCACATGGGCAGTTCGTACCGCATCGTACCGTATCCTACCGTATCGAATGTGCAAAACCGGTTCACTAAACATCTCTAGTAACCTCACGTCTCCATCCTGAAAACGGATTATACGATAGAGACGTTCAATATTGTTCAGTCAAAAGGTATAGAAAAAATTGTTTACCAAATTTAAATGTTTATTTTACACAAACGAAAATGTATCACACTGTCTACCAAATAGCGTACACATCTAGGAGTCGGCTTGCGTCAAAAGTGAACTTTGGAAGGCGCCGGCCACACTGTCCGAGCAACGTAAAATTACAGCTTCATGTCACGCCCCGTCCAAGGAGAATTGTGTCCCGTTGTTCTCGTGCAAACAGCGGTAGTTTGGCCGCCCGGAAGTTTCGGTGTGTCATGTTCGGTTCGTATTTTTTGCTCTTGTTCTGTTGGATGTTTTTTCTTCTCCCTTTTAGTGTACAAGACGGAAGGGTGATCCGCTCGGTCGATAATTGCGGGACCGTCTGACTTCTTTTATTTTTTTTGTGTACGTCATGTGCAGTTGTAATTTTCAGAAAAAAGCAGAACAAGAAAATACAAACGTAAGAAGGCCAAATGTGTAGATGGACGTGATGCGCTGGGTAACTTTGTTTGGCCTTCGCGAACTTATATTGATGACAATGTTAGCTTGACACAAACGGCACCAAAGGCAACTTGAGTGACAAGATATTTGCAATAAAAAAGAGAAAACCTTTTAAAGCGACATCTGAATATTTATCAACGTAAAATAATATTCAAACCAGATGATTTTTTCTTAATGGTTGAGAGTGAGCTTGTAAATTAAAGTGTAGTGTAGTGTCTGACAGTTTAAGAACCATGGGGCGTGGTGCACCCCAGTCATTTTAGTATCGCTCTGTGGCCGATGACATTGCGAGTTTAGCCAATCAAAACGCTGAAAAACGAATGACGCAGCAACGAGCGTGAGCATTATTTAAGCTACGGCCTGCCTTCTTTTAGCAATCAGTGAAATAAAAATTGGCATTTGATTTTTGTAAAGCATCTAAACTGTTTGTTTTGGGCCGGGTTCAAATAAGACAATCAAACAATCTTGGGTTCTAGGCTATTACATACAAGTTCGTGCCTGTGTACAAAAGATTGTTTTGTTTTCAGTTACACCAATAGAAAATAAGAAAATCTCAATGAAAGATTATATTTTCTCTTATTTCATTATTCATGCATCCGTGGAAATATTTGCCCATTGTTTTCGAACAAAGCAATGTGCTCTTTTATGGCATGCGAATTTCATGTAATGTACCCTTTTCATTCATTCAATGCGGAAGATGAATATAAACGTCGCGCTCCAAGGAACGTGTTTTATATACATTATTTTGTGCGCTATACTCGCAACTAGACAATTTTAGTGTTTGAAGGCAACGGAAAAATAAATCATTTGAGAATCTAGAAATATAGCCACCATAAACATATGTAACTATTTAACTCATTATTTAAGTCGCCTGCCCTTTCAAATTCAATTTTACTTATGCCATAAAACAAAACTCAGAAACTGGTAAACTATATCATTCAGATATATTTCCAAGATAGTATTGAGGGCGACTACGTATGCGATAGCTTTTATGCTGAAAATGATACTACCAGCTTTCTATTCGCACTATATTAATATCCTCAATTCAACCGATATAGAAAATAAAAGACCATTCGTTTATATGGCTTCTACCTAATGTTTACGAAGGAGTAATCAAAAACAAATCTGGAGATAAAATGAAGTCCCCGGAACACGCAACTTCTATGGACATAGACCTTGTGTTCGAATACATGTGAGTATTGCCAAAGTTCATATATTTATTGTCATCCTAAAGACTGTACTATCGACAACAAATGAAATGCGTACAACGCAGTGCGTGCACTTCGATGCATGCTGCGCAACCCTGACGCAACTAAGAATTGATAAAACTGTGTAGTGGAGAGAGGAGTTTCGAGAGTGTGCACATCGGAGTAGGCACGCACCCTCATAGCCCCCTTTCCACCCCGTACTTTAATCAGTTACTAGCTGCCTCTAAATGGCGCAGTATGGTAGGCCTGGCGCTCCACTCTTCGTATTTCCTTTGTACGCGAGAGTAGATATGTAGCCCCGTGAAAGGATCTGTGTGCGTTTTAGGGTTCAAGTAGAAGAAATAACGCACATAAAAATAACATATGCAGCACGTCGTACACGGCGTGACACAGTTAGCACCAACACACAATCCAGAGTTATTTTGTAGGTTTTTTTATTCTCGCAGATAAAAGGATTGCACCCCCCTTATTCCCCGTTTTTTTTTTTGTATTGTTGCCTACGTTTGACATGGTTTGTCCAAATTTCACCACGTCGTGCTTACGTCGTGATAGAAGTGCCTTAGTAATCGAAATCTTAACTGAACTCTAAATAATCAAACCTAGTCAAACACTGCTGTGCGAAAGGCCTACAATCCGATAGAATATTGTTTGTTTTTAATTACGCTGTAAGAGCCATTTTCAAAATTTGGAAGCAAAACAAAAAACACATTTTAGTCGTTATACAAGATCAGCCCTGCAGCAAGCAAACACTCGATAATTTTCACTCGCTGGTTTAAGGAATTTCGCAAACTTTGCCTCTGCCCGGTTCATCTCAGTTGAGCCTTTCGGTGGGAATGAGGGGCGGGAGGTGGAATTTTGTGTGCGTGGGTGGCGTTCGTCCAGGAAACAATTTTCGCCAGTATCGCGTTTCCAGACTGTTCATTAACCATGGCTCAGATTTTGTTTTATTTCGTTAGACTGCATTTATTTTTGGTTGGATCGCCTCTGATGTTTCGAACGTGTCCCGAAAATTAGTTTCTTTCGGGCAGAGTGATGTGCGGCTCCGTTCGGTATTGTTCGCCCGCGGCGTGCAAACATGCCGGCTTCGGAAATCGCGAGAGCTTAAGGGACTTAAAAGAGAACGAACCGGATTTCCGCCTTTTTGCTCAACGTTTATGCTTTAAGACGGGTTTGGTTACTTAGTGTCCTCCAACTGCGGCGCGTCGTTCTGTATTATGCTGTTGTGTCGAGTACAATCTCCTGATAATTGAAGATTTGAGGAAAGAAGCGCTTTATCTGTCAATAGCAAAAACAAGCCAACTGCAGCTGACACTTTGATTAACTAACGTTGCAGGCGTTTCGTCCTAAAAATAAGATGTGAAACGCGTACCGATAACTTCGAGAGAAAAATGGAGTTGAAAAACCTGTGAGATCACTTACCTGCAGAAGACATAGACAGCCAATGTCGTCACTGCGCACATCAGTGCGAACGACACAATCTTCTGACGCCACGAAAAATAAAAAACGAAGTTCGTTAGATTTGTCTGAAAAAAAAAACTTCGCCTAAAGCTGACTTTCTTTTATGGTAAACTTAGAATTGACGCTGAACTCAAGCATTTGTGATCTTAAATGCATGTCTCGTCATCTTGGCGACAGATTTTATTATAACACAATTGAATGCGTTGGAACGAAATCTGTTAGGCTGTATACTAAAGACAACACATGGGAAAATACCACTGTCACAAAGTAATACGTAATACGAAATTTTTGATACATTTTCACTTCAAATCTTTCGTTTGATATCACAGTCCGGGACACCAGGCAAGAGTTCCCAGAATAAACAACGCGATGGCAGACTTCCCGAAATCATCCAAGCCATTTTTATAGCCGTAACATGGTCGGCAGGCCTTGCTCTGTCCACAAAGTTTCCCAGCGACGATTGTAAACACACTCTTCTCCCTGTCCTGCCTGAGCACACAAAGTCTTTCCAAACTCGACATACTTACGACTCAAAAATACACACAACAACAAAAAAACGAGAAACCCTCCCCCGCCCCCCCCCCCCCCCCTTCCCGACCACTTCGATCGACGGGTCCCTATAAAGCCTCCAGGTGAATCCGCGGACCAAGACTTCATCGTCAACATCTGTGATGTTCCTCGCTCTTCCCAAGAGGGACCTAAAAGCATTTTCGTTTTAGTTTCTGTTCCCCTCCCCCTTGCTTTTACTACAGCGTCGCCATTTTTGTGGCAGCCATTACAAGATACCTTTTAGTCCCCGAGGTGTTGTCTGCCCTCCGCACTTTTACGTATATTTCTTATGTGTCTTTCGTTTTTCGGCATTGCTGCACCCTTGAGGCGTTTTTGGTGGATCGCTCTGCGCGACGTTCGAGCAAGCTTATTGCTGGAACTCCGAGAGAAGCACATTTTTTCCACTGTTATAGCCATTAGTGTCGACGGTTTGATAAGGAACTTGGAACAAGAAGAGTACAAGTAAGCCTTTTAAAAACTTATCTGGAAACATTTTTTTTTTCTTTATCACACGAAGGTGTATTTTCTTATGTGATATATGCTCACATGATTTTTTATTTTATTTCCCTACAATATCACACTGCCTCTTTTACTTGCGATGTATCACCTAATTTTAGCGTCCTTTTTGTGCAGGCACTGCTCATTAAGAGGAGCGGCAATGGCTCGAGGGGGGAGGGGGGAGGGGGAGGGGGGGGGGGCGGCTCAAAATGAGAAGAGAAAGTTTACAGGCAATCAGGTTCAAAAAGTTTATAATTTAAAGAATAATAACAGTAGAATAAGATGAAAAATCGCAATCTTAACAACGAGCGTACCCACGTTTGTTATACGAAATTGAAGCCTCTAAAAACTGCCGATATGATACATTAATAGTAGTCGTTTGTAATTTATGTATAATATCCCAACGTTGCTCGAAACAAATTTATTTGAAAGAGCTCTCGTGTCAGACCATCGCCAGCTTGTTTTATTAAATAGTACGTGAGGAAACCCACTGAAATGTTGTTTCAACTTTCTCGTGGTGGATGGTTATCATAATCTCGCATGTGGAAACTCTCGAAACATATTTTTTCGTTGTTATTTTTTGCAGAAACTGGAACATACGACCGCAGAACTAAAAGAAACAATAAACACATCTTGTTTTTAGTTATATTGTACGAATAGTGGCTCCAAGTATGGACTCAAATATTTACGCCATTCACCGTGAATAAAGCGTTACGTTAAAATTTCTAAGGGCTGGCACTATATTTTGCGGTTGCTATTTGTTTATTTTTTTGTTTAATCATTCTGATCTAACGCATTTACAATCAGTGCGAAAATGAAGGCGCTTAATTTTATATAAATCACAGCAGCTAGTATGCGCTCAGATTTTTACCTGCGTCTTAAGAACGATAATACAGTTTCTCCTATTGCTTAAGCACTTTTAGTTTATTCAAGCCCAGGACATTCAAAATTCCGCACATTGCTGTCCCATTAGTTAAGTTTAGACCGTATGATAAATTATTGGCGTGTTGTATTACCTTCCTAACGCTAAATATAAAAATAGAGTACTGTCTCAGATCTGTCTCTACATGTTTAAGGCCCACAACCGAAAGCACAAAGAGGAACAAAGAATGACCTTCGGGGTTTTGGACTCAATCGTTAAACTTTTAGCAGCAATGCAAGAAAATCGCCATATTAATTTACATGGTTTCAAACACTTCTTTTCACAGCAAAATACCTTCCTAGTAGTTTCGAACAAGAAGAATTGAGAACTTCGTATTTATTTGGGTCGAGTAAAGTTTATTGTTCGCCGAATTAATATTCTTGTCTTTCTCCCTCTCTTTGTCTCTCACTCTTTTTCGGTCACTTTCTGTATAAGTTCCCGAAGGAATTTTGTTATCAATATTTCTGTGAAAATAAAGAAAATAAAAAAATTGCACAGCTGACGAAGCCTAGCTTCGTAACAGGAAGGTAGAAAGTTTGTGAAAAGTCAGCCTTCAGTCTTCAGTGAACATTCTATATTTGCTGATAGGAATATGTAAGGTCACTCTGTCTTCTAAACAAAACAAACAAACAAGCAAACCCCGAGTTCCGCTTCTTAGTCTAATAATATACTCCAAATATTCTACAGTCGGAGACTCTGCTAGCGTGAATAGGTACGGAAGGTTCCAAACATCCTTTGTTCTCAACTGAGGTGTTTTCCCTCTCGCCCCGGAAATCCACCACTCAGGCCTTTTTTTATTGCTTAAGGTGACGGATCATTGCAGACGACAGAAACAGAAATAAAATTGAGCATTGCGAGCGCGCTAAGAATGCGGAATACAAAACCGCAGCGAATGGACGTTTGACTAAATTGAAACTGTCTTTCGTTGGAATGGATTGAGCCCAACTGGCACGGCAGATATTTTATGTTTGTTTGCTTGTGAAATGGTATCCGCTACCAAAAGAATACAAAATAATTCACAAAGTCAACATTATATTTTTGTTTAACAATGATTTACCCACGGGTCCCATTAAACCGTTTGAGCATGTGATTTCTGTCAAAAAATCGGTTTTTGGTTGAAGAATGTGTTAGTAGTAGAGTCCTCTTGGCAAGGTATCCATTCGGCCTGTTGTACTTGCAGTTAATCGCAGGGCTCTAATGCGTTGCCGGAGTACATCAATCATTCAGTTTTATTCGCGGTTTTATTATTCTCATGGTCGTTAAAAATTAAGGGGAGATGATGTTTGTTTAAAAAATAAATCGTAGCGTGGTTGTCAATTAACGGAGTGTTTTCAGAGTTCCGGACGCGTCTAGCTATAAAAACAAAATTCAAAGGATATATTTTAGGTTCAGTGTGCCTGCTGGGCAAGTTACTAAGTATATACTTGTTTCAGGTTACAGCCAAATCGCTAAAATGTTTATAACATATTTTACAGACATTGCTCATCTGAAATACCCCTCTCAGATGTAATGAGTTAATTAATGCCTATGTTAACTCTGAGATAGCTTCAGAGTATTTAGTACGCCCCTGCGTATAAATTGATATCAATCACTTTATTCATTTTTAAATACGGACATATATACTTATTTATGCATTAATCTGATTCATATAAATTTTTAACCTCTATTGAATTTCGTTTTCCACAGACACACATTAGATGCTTGTTTCCTGGTGTGCTCGCCGTATCACAAATGTTTCCCATGCCAAGAACAAAACTCTTACACTAAATTACAACATAGAAAACTAGAAAGCTGATTGCAGAGCACTTTTTCTGAGTTTTTGCATTCACTTCAGCGTGTTCCTACATTGCTTTTGTGGTAGGTGATGCCCTTTACGCTTCCTCGAATTGCTGGAATTGCTACGCGCATTCGCAGAAATACGGCTAGAATAAAAAGCTGGCTTCGGAAATTTTATTTTGAGCCAGTTTTTTTTTGTTTTTAGAGAATGCTCATAAATATAAGTTTTTGACTCAATAAAACCTTACGTCGGAGGTCTTCAGGTGGTTACTGCAGTGATAGCAAAAGGCAAGCCACGTTCAATAAACAAGCGTTACATATATGCTACTTTCACAGTTATTCACTAATGCCAGAGTAGTCGAAGCCTCGAGAAAATTATATGTAAGGTGTCTACGGTATTTCAAATATTTTGAATTCGTAAAACGTGTCGCAACGAAGTGTTCTACGGATTTCTAATTGGCGTATATTTCATAATCGCGAAATTAGTAATTTGATCGGTGCGCAAAAGAGGAGCGGTAAGAAGTGGGATTTGGTGAACTTGACAAATTCATTTGAACGTTTATGATATTATCCCTTCAGTGCGACTTTAAGAAAGATGTTGCTAATTTGACGATGTATATAAGCTCAATGTTTGCAATTTGACTACTCCTGAAGCACGTTAAGTAGGCGCCTTAAATAGAACAAGCATAAAAACACGCGTTTTAGAAAAACCGAAGCTTAGCTGATGAATTCAAAAGAAGCGATGGGCCCTGGGATTGCATACGGCACACCAGCCTTCCGAAAAGCGTCTTTGGTGCATTGGCACTCAAGGAGGAACACGCCAATCAAAGTGCCAAACATATAACACGCAGGAAACGTGCGATGACGAAACGGCCAAGCGTGCGCCGTGTTTGGTTGAGGTAGGGAGTAAGCAAAAGCACGTGGGCGCGTTTGGGGAGTAAGCAAACGCACGGGGCGTGCATGGAGGAGACAAACTTGCACGCTGTACAGGTTGCGCGAGCAGCGTCTTATACCAATTTGCCTCCGTGCGCATTTAGAAAAAAACGATGTCACCTCATCAAACACTATGATATCGATTAGCAAGGACGTATAATATCTATTATATTATTAACATACGCCGCATTAACAGCGACTCATCTCAATAATTACTCATTTCACGCTCAAAAGCATTACATCACGGAAATGTTTTTTTCGAGGTACACTTTAAAATAAGCCAGTGCGTCTACTGCCCGCACAACACTCGGAGAGCCAATCACTGCAACTTGCGGAGGCAGCTCAGCAAATGACGATGCCGAAATATACGTTTAGACCAAAAAAACGCTGTCTGAGTTGTGACATTAAGCAATGCAAGCGTGACGTTTTGCAATGCTTAATGTCACAACTCAGACTACGTTTTTTCTATCTAAACATATGTTTCGGCATCGTCATTTGCCGAGCTGCCTCCGCAAGTTGCGGTGATTGGCTTTCCAAGTGTTGTGAGGGAAAATAGACGCACGGGCTTTTTATAGAGAGTATATGGTTTGAGAATAGCAGGATCTAATCTGCTAAAGAATATATTAAGAATAAATTTAAAAAAAAAACTTCGGGCAAACCCATTGGACCACTGCTAAGTCGACATAATAACTTCTAAATTATTACTTTTAAGTTACGTAGGAACAAAAACACACAAAAAAGAAACCCCCGCAAACATGACGAAAAAAGTTTGTGCGTAGAATCAAAGTTTATTAACGAGTTTGTAACCTGAAGTTGATATTTAGCCTGCCTTTCGCATCTAGGGGTTCTGATGGGATTTCAAGTTGTAAGTACTACCTGCGCCGTGGGAAAGCGCTGGACCCGTTGGCGACTGTGGGAATTAACGCCGTATTTTGAAGCCAGCATTGCGTTAAAATTCAAACAGTGCAGAGTTCGAACTCAACACTGTTTGGATGGAGAATTGAAACCTTGCAACATATGTCTCGGACACGTTGTTTAATTAAAACCTTTCAGTGTATCTGTCGTTTTTTTCTTTACCCGCAGACCCGGGGTTTATGTCGTGACGCACTGTAAAATTATATATAACTAGCGTTGTTTGCGTACAAAACAGCCGTAACTCGGGATACTGTGTTTATGACACTTCTGAATACATATATAAATGCGGAACACGTGCGCAATATGAAAATAATTGGCTACGTTCATAAGGTGAATCGTTTTCCATTAACTGGAGAGGGCGACAACTTCAAAACCGGTGCTGTAATTGAAAGCTCGAAAACACCCGCAGGGCTTGTTTTAAAATGTCGGCACTTTTTTCTTAACGAAAAAAGCACCAACAGTCCCCAGTTCGGCATCGCACATAACTCAACCATTCATACAGCGCGTCTACTTACTCCTTTCGGTTAATGCATCGTCAAAAGCATCGCCCCAAGGTCGAAAAACCAGCGTCCTTTCGACAAATGTTCGAGGAAATGGCGGCGGATGGGTTCCCGCACTCAGGAAATGGCGCTTTTCCAGCGAGATTCCACCCCGCAGAGCGGAAGCGGAAGTGACGACGATATCGGCAGAGAGTGGCGCTACCTTGTAGCACGATGGGTGCCGGTACGTCACTTCCGGCTAGCACCACGGAGCCGGCGGGGAGGGGCAGGCTATGGATTGCCAGATTTCCTCAGGGTATAGGTTCGCCGTTTGACAAATGGCCACTCCAAATGGTCGGCCAGTAAGTGCGCGTCCTCGGAGCCTACGGGCAATTTCGGATCCGAGAGAAGCTTGCCATGAGCTTCCACAAAGCGGGTTCGTAGATCGGTGAAGCTGAGTAGGTTCAGTCATCAAACACGTTCTTCAAAACATGAACAAAATCTTTTGGCGAGGTTCATTGCGGGAAAAATCAAAACTTTCAATAAAAGGTTTGATTTTTCAGTTTTTCTAAAAGCAGCCAAGATGCCGAGTTTCACCGTAAAGCATTGGCTGCAATTCCCAGAGAAAGTAGAAATGTTATATGTATCTTTTTCGGCATTAATCTCGTAATTTGTTTAATAAAATTTTAGAATTTGTTGGGTTTTCTTTTTTAATTTTTCGCATAAAAAAGCGTTAAAGGGAAGCTGAAGTACTTTTCAAGAAATCTGAGTTAGGAGCGAACTTCTATAGCTTTTTATCCTGCAAATTCCGTTATGGCACTTATCTTGGTCAGAAGTGGTAAGGTGCGTCAAAATGAGACAAAAAGTTACTTTCAATGTTAACTTTTATGCTTGTTTTAATATTGAAAAAACACGACTCAAACAACGTCTTGGCTCTATGCTCATTAAATATTTCTTAAACGAAGCAAGCGGAGCATTAAAAGAACTAAACTATGTGAGAATCTTACAATGTCTAAATTTGCTCCGCCCTTTGGGGCAACATTAGACAACATAGTGTCTAATTTAAGTGTGTCAACAATGACACACTTAAAAAAAAAAAAAACACCTGATATGCGTTCAGTCTTTGAAATAAAAACGCTTAAAACGCATTGTGCGAGCTCCAACGCAGTCTTCATGAGCACACACTTTGCGTTCGGTGCACTCGATCCATACTTAATGCGGGGTTTCTTGGCTCCAAAGTTTTTTGCATACCAGGCCCCCCGCCAGTCTCCTGCGCTGTGCATCACACGGTCTGCATAAACCTTGAACCTTGCGTGTGTTTTCGGTTGATCACTAATGATCTTTCACTCCGATTTCACGGTATTTTGTGCTTGGAGGTGGGTGGGTGGAAGGAGGGGGAGAGGGGGGGAGTGGGACGGTGGCATTTAGTTGCTTTCGCCAACAACAGCTTTGCCTTGTGGGACGGTGACGTTAGAACAGTGGTGCTCTCCAATTTGCTTGTTATGTCTTTCTATCCTACTAACGTAGGAGAGAAAAAGATAACAAGCAGGTACAAAATTTTTTTTGAAATTTGAATTTTTGAAAAGGACGCTTCTTTTATATCTCAGTCGTTTTTTTTTTTTTGTAGAGCCGCTGCTCTTCATATTCACTTAGCCGTTTGGCTCACCTTTGAAGCGAATCCATTGGTACGCCAAAAAGTGGGGCAACAGTGCGAAGGGAGTGACGCTGTTACTTGACACTTCAAGAGCTTTGTTGATGCCACATTCGCGCTATAAAGCCCTTGTTACTTTTTTTATATACGTTCGTGCCATTATGAACACCACGCAAAAAAAGAGTGGAGTTGAAGAGCAACAAAAATGACGTGTGCGCTATTGACATGCCCGTCATAAAATCCCAGGTTGTCGCGTTTTGCCCGGCGCGTATTCCGTTGCGTAAATAACTTTTTATTTAAAACCGCAACCACATATTGCTCAAAGTTGGTCCGCATGGAACTAATAAAGCGTACCAGTTAAACTAAAGCTTAGATTCACAGCCTAGTTTGTGTCAACCGGGGTCCGCGCCTCGAAGCGAAAGCTCGCACTGACGTTTGCGCCTTTTCGGTGGGGGGTAAGCAGGTCAACCTCAACTCAGCATTTATTTTCTCCGGAACACACTTGCCGATAGCTTTCACTTTTTACACATGCACAGTGTGCAGGGTACGGAAGTTTTTGGTGAAGTTTGAACGAATTCCAAGTTATGGACTGGAAGATAGATGGCGCTAAACAGTAAATGTCGCAATTTGCCCCACGTCTCATTTTACCCCACCTTACCCTAAACGTAAACCACATTCGCTTTTAAAAGTGCGTGCAGCTATTGCCACCAGGCATGCGGTGATCCTCTCCGCCTCCTGTTATTTATCCGGGGCGTCGTGACGTCATTGACGGTATCCCCAAGCCAGCTGAGTGGCGAGCAAGGGTCATCTGACCCTGTTGATGACATCGCTTTTGCTAGTTTTTCTCCCCGCTCTCTCGCATTTCTATCGTCGGCGCGCAGTAGCGGATGAGTCTACATCGAAATTTGAGCTGGCTATTACGACAATTAGAACGAAATAAAACTTGAGACATATTTTGTAAGGTGTCTTCTTACAACTTTTACAGTTAGATCGAATTTAAGGCCTCTTAGCTTCCCTTTAAGGGATCAGTGCGAGGTTCAACTTCATGACGCCTTTGTTTAACTAATGTAGATTTACACTAAGACCTGCCTTCTAGCTCCTGGTTCAAATAAAGGTGCAAAATAAATATATTGATGTTCTGTACGTAGCTTAGTTCCTTGCCATATTCGTCTCCGATTAATAGGACTCCAAAAAGTACGGTTAAGGTTTCGGGCTCAATTTATAAATAGTTATTTCAGAAAGCTAACATATATCACGTGAAAGACATCATCTTTGCAGGCCATAACAGAACTCACATCCACTTCAGTTCCAGCACATACTGGATGCTTCATTGTCGCTTTCTGTAGCTACATGGTTAATATCCATACAGTTTACCGGAAATGCACCCAGTTACTTTCCCCGATCGTATAGACTAGACAATATTTATCTTGCTTGAAACGCGATTCGCGTGTAGCCGTCGTCCTGTGGAATGACATTTCTAATTTCATTCCCACAAAATCTAACCCCGAACGTTTTAGGAAACTTATTTTTAGCCCTTAAGTAATTATATTATTTATCTACAATACATTCTTGTTTATAATTCTGACCAAAGTTTAAAAACAAAAATCAAGATTTTCTTTAAAAAAGTATTGTCAGCCTTTTTTAAATATATATCAAATTTGTTTGATTAAAAATATATTATTTTGATTTCAAAAACTGTAGCTAAAAAGTATCGATTCTTGACCGCTATGTTCAGTAAAAAATTAGGAGTTCAGGGGAAGCACCTCCCACTCCTCTCCCCTTTAGCAGAGGGAATGCTGGAGAGGAGGCGTCCTGCACTTCAGCGTTCGCTCTGTTAAAGTGGGGAGAGTTGGGAAGAGCTTCCACTTTGCTCTGCACCTTTCAACCGACTTTAGACGTATTTCTGAGTATTTGTTTGTTTTATTTTTGGTCGAAAATATTTATGCATTTAGTTTTCGCTTTATGACTTATTGCAATAACTAATTACTTTCCTAACTTTAGTTGTTTTTTTTGCGTTTTTTTGTCTCATTAAGTAGCTGACAATCCTAGTGGGTGCTAGAAATCAAGCTTAACGTTAAGATCTGCTCCTAAATATTGCGCGTGTTCAGTCTTATCCAATTTTTTCTTGACTAATGATTCTTTGATTTAAATACAAAAGAAATGCACACAGAAATCATAAAATGAGAAACAAGAAGTAAATAAAGTATATTTAGGGATTATTTTTGCGGGAACATTTTGACTCAAAATTTTCATAATAAAACTGGTCTGAATTAAATCACGAATTAAAACGCTATTTAAATCACAGTTAAAATTTTATAAATTTTTATTCTTTATACTGGTTCTGAGGGATGCGATTAATTATTTACTCATTCTTGCTTTTGCTTCGACTGTTTTTGACTGACAATTGATTATTTTATTGATTAATTTTAGAGTTTCCCTGTTGTATTAGATATTTTCCCCTCAAAATGGTTGTTTTCATCCCCCTAATGTAATATCCTTCTTAAAAATACTTTTAAGTTTTTTTAGTAAACAAATGTTCAAATGATGTCGTGAGGCAAATGACGAATTTTCTAAGAATGCATCCAAATGAATGGGCAATAATCTTTCTGATTAACAAGCATACTTTTCTCACTCCTCTGGCTATGGCTGATGCATAAAAAAATGGGGTTCTCTAACTAGAGCATGCCTCCAAACAACACATATCCCGCCTTCATTCAATTTTTTTCTGTCTCTCGCCATACTGCAAAGAGCACGCAACTTTGACAGAGATCAAAGGATTCCACGATGAGCTTCCTCCTGATTTCATGCCGCATAATGACGACAAATGGCTCACTTTGTACACAAAGAACGCGGAAGCGTTTGCTTTTCTCGCGTACTGAATCAATCGAACACCCGCACGAAGAGGATAAAAAATGGGGATACATAGTTTAGAAACAGCACGGAGTCGGCATTATTCATCCCGAATTGAGAGGCATATTTGAATCCATTCATGCTTTTATAGTATTCTCAGTACAAAGCTTTTCTTTTATGTATGCCTGGAAGGCACGTCGCAGAACGTATCGTAAACACGAGACAATTTTGTTTTATTTTGGTTGGTGCTCCGGCCCACATACCGAATTCTCGCTGGAGTTTCGGCTGCAACGACAGTAAAATCAGTGAGTTGTGAGCAGACAAAAGCGGCTTGATTTATGAGACCTGCTACTTTATTTGAAAACAATTATCTTAATGTTTTTGTTTTTTTTGGTTCAAGTAGAGAGTCGTCTGACTGTACTGTTTTATTATATGTCAAAGCAACATCGATTTTTAAATAAAAATACATGAGCCCAATATATTTCGGGGATATAGTTGTGATAGAAGTTCGTAGAAGCAACTCAAGATCCTCAATAACAGAGACACGTAGTGCTTCCTACAAGTATCGCAAATTTTTGACGCGCTGAATGCGTGACAATGCAGGTTTCAAAAGGCGAATGTTGGCGCACAGCAGTAGAATGAAGTGGAATACTTCATTTGTTTTCCTAAGGAATCAGCTTCGTGATGCATGTAAGTTGTGATTACTTGTAAAGTACCAAGAGACTTTAGAAGCAACTGTTTAACACAAATAATTCCTCTAAGCAATCAGTTTAATATTTTAATCAGAGATTATGAATGACATAATCTCAAACGTTAAATATTATTAATCGGCTTTTACATTTTGTTACCTTATTTATTTAATCTAAAATCATAAGTCTTAATTCATACAGAAGTCATCACTACAAGTTATGGAATAACAGCCTCGAAATTCCTAGCGACAACGAACACTCTACCAAACTCGGTTAAAACGAAGCACGAAGTATATTCGAAGCTGGTAGAAAAAACAAATATCGTGACAGCCGACATTTCGAGCTATCGACCGTTAGGTTCTTTCACAGTTAATTCTAGCTGCGTATGCCATGAACACGTGTAACATTTTCTTAGGCCGCGTGTTTCACATGATGTTACAGTGTAACGTAGCATTGACTTTATTCCTGAACTATTTTAAATTTTATGTATATTGCTCACCAAACTTATCCGCAACATACGAAGAGTGTCTTACCTTGAGGAATTGCTATCCTGGCGGCAGCCGAAAAACAAATTTATGCCGCAGCGCTCAATGGAATAGCCCGAGCAAGAAAGTTCGCGCGTTGAACCGCGTACGATGCATCTATGAACGATGCATCTGTACTTATCAGGCACCTGTTCTCCCGTGGATGCGTAGGTGACTTTCAATACATTCCGTAATTAGATTATTGAGTCAGTAAGTGTGAAATGTTTCAACTAAAAGAAGCAAGCCTGTGGAAATAAGTGCTACGTCATTGCTAAGTTCATCGGCTGCTACAAGGATAACGCTCCCATTAGATACGACGCCAGTTGCGTGTTCTGGAGAGGTTAGGTGAGCACTCTACAGCATGCTTATTTATTTTTTGTTTCTCTCAGGTAAATTGAAATCACTCTTCTATGAAATAAATACCTAGAAATAAGCTCGGGAAGTCAAAAACAAAAATGAAAACTGTGCAAGTTTTAATGGAGGCAACTTAAAATGACGTGTCTTAAGTTTTTTTTTATCATAAAAGTTGGAGTGTCGTGATCGCCAATTAAAATTTCGACGTAGCACTGCCCGCAAAAGAGCGCGAGTGCGGACGAAAAACTAGCGAAAGTGATGTCATCGGCGGGGTCAGATGACCCAACCGATGACGTCGCTGGCTCGGGGATTCCGCCGAGGACGTCACGACGCTTTGAACAGATAATAGGGGGCAGAGAGGTCCGCTGCATGCCCTGCGGCAATCGCTGCACATAGTTTTCCAAATATATGCGGTTTACGTTTATTTTTAACCGAGTTAAGTGCGATAACTGTATTCACGAGACGAACAAGCTATAGAAATCAGCTTTTAAGAAATATTTCTTGAAAAATGTCTCATCCTCCCTTAAAGCGCATGTCATTAAACAAAATTACAATATGGCACGTTTGGGTCTCATAATTAAGCAGAGTCAATGAGTAGACAAAATCGAAAATGTTAATACCTTGTGAAACATAGTTATGAGCATTTCCCAGGTAGTTGATACCTTTTACACTACAGATATTCTTCAACTGTGTATTGTTGTTTTAGCACTCCTATATTTGCGCACAGTAAAGTATTGTAGAAAATGGCATAAATCAATAGACACCTGGCCATAGCGAAACAAATAAGGAGTAAATTCAAAGATGGAAAAATACAACTTTCTTTATTTCTTTTTTTCAGGGAAAAAATGAGAGGTTTACAACTCCCTGTAATGCCGGATTAGAGCGCAGCTCTTGAGGAGGTGGAGTTGGTACGGAGAGGAGGGTATCTCCCTACTCCTCCGTGTCCACTCCTTCTACCCTCCTCCTCCTCCCGCTCCTCCTCTCCTTCCCCTTCTCCCCTCCTCCCTCTTCCCTCCTCCTCTTCCTCCTCTTATTCTCCTCCCTCCTCCCCTCCTTCTCCTCCCCCTCCCCCTCCCTTCCTCTTCCCTCGTGACGTCACTCGTGACACTCGTGACGCCACTCGTGACCCTAGTGACCCTTAAGACGTAACTCGTGAAGGCCTCGTGAAAATCGTAACCTTCACGTGACCTTCACTGTGAAGGTCCTGACCTTCGTCGTGATGTTCACGAGTGACCTTCGTAACGTCACGCGTGACGTCAGGTGGGAGTTTATTATGAAAAACGTCCCATGATGCAACGCGTGGGTCACGAGTGATCCGCGCGTTGCATCATTGGGCGTTTCCCAAAGTGCAACGCGCGGGACCCTTGTCACGTCACACGTGACGCCATGTGTGATGTCATTATGGCAAATCTCCCATAATGCAACGCGCGGTTTCGCCGACGCTGGCGGCGACGGCGACAACGACGGCGACAACGCTCAAGCCGGAAACGGGCGCCGAAGAGCTGCGCTTTAAAAAGTCAACTTCTGTGCAAATTTATGCAGGGATGACATACATTTGCGTCCGGTTTCGCGTAAATAGTTGCTGGTCACCACGGAGAACGCGTGCACTGTCCATGAGCTATAGACGCTGGCAAGTACAGCCTCTGGGCGCCGCCATTTTGTTTGCTGGTGCGGGTAGATCGTCTGATAGTCAAGCATTGCCGAGGCCGTGGGTACGCATCAGCAATGCCTGACTACGAGACAAACTTCCCACACCAGCCGCAAGAAGGTGGCACCCTGGGGCCGTACAAGCATTGCTAAGGCCAAAGGTACTCCTAAGCCATGCTTGACTTTCACACAATCTACCCACACCTGGAGCAAGATGGTGGCGCCCAGAGGCCGTACAAGCATCGCTGAGGCCGTGTGTACGCCTCAGCAGTGCTTGAACATCAGAAGACCTACCCACACCAGCAGCAAGATGCCGACGCCCAGAGGCCGTACTTGCATACGTCTACAGACACTGGCACTTAAGAAACGCAGGGCATGGTCAATTATCTTCAGGTTTCTTCCTCGAGTTTCGTTCTTCCGCGTTACCATTGGCTGGCATCGCATTCTCATTGTCTGAATGGGGATAATAATACTTTCGGGATTCGCCACGTTTTGCACTTCTTCATCGTTCATGGTTTCTAGTTTTTTGAAGGAGCTCGACGAAAACTACCTTTGTTGGAACACGTATCCCTGCATATTTCACGGGGTCCGTGTTTCACCAGTCCATCCGTTACGAAGACCTAAACCTCCAAATGGCTTGTTTGTGTCCTTGCCGCAGAAACGGCTGAGCTTCAACGGTGCATAGACTATGACTCCAGCCCTGAATAGTCGTTTCTCTGGTCGAGGCAACTACCCTGATTCCGTGTTTTTTTTTCTTTTCTTTGTTCCCGCAAGAGCTCGTAGCGAATAGCAGTCTGTACTGTAAGCGGGAACGATCATTACCGACGAATTGAGGCTGAACGTACTACCCTCGGCGGCCGTCCGACTTTTATTGCAAAACTGCTCTTTTAACGGTCTCGCCGCCGGAAACGGCCGGCAATTAGTAATGACCAGTCGTACAAGCTTTCTCACTTAGCTTCCTTTATTTTTGCGGAACGTCGCTATTTCGTAAGGAGTACGTATATCTGCTGGTGGTTTCTACTTTGTAGTTATCTCGCAAAATGTGTCCTTTTTTTCCTGTTCATTTCTTTGTCGTCTTCTAAATGGAATTAAGAGATGTGTCTTCTTTTCTTGCGTGTTTTATTTGCGTGTTCATTTGGTGAATGCAAAGATTTAAGTTTAAATTTCTGCGAGATTAAATCACATACGAAAATATGAAAGTGCTGAACAAATAGCGGCTTCAACGTATAGTGAACGTCTGACAATTTTTGAACGTTGCTATTTTTTATATCTTATTTTACATTTACTCAGATATTTTGAACGATTATTTTAGTAGTGTGATGCCAACTATTTATAAAAGTAATTGCCGATTGAGTCATTTGACAGGAACGTTTGCCAGCCAAGTTATCAGAAAGTCTCCAACGAACACTCCCTGGCACAATGAATTTCGAGTTGGTGAAATTTACTCGAGATAAATCTGTTATCTCTAAATTTTTTCTACTCTAACTTTCGCCAAACTTAAAAGAAGCTGAAGCATGCCCTTCGTCCGAAAGGTCGCCGCCCTTTTGAGCCGTGCCAGTTATTACCATCAAAAGTTTCTTTTCGGGAATGTACTGAACCACGCCCAAATTACGACACCCACCATTGGCAGCCCTCTTCGAAAAGCTAAAGCGCTTTTCCCCACCACCGACCCAACACTGCTCCCATCAAAAGTGAGGCTTATGAAAACTCTCAATACTCCCATTTTTCACCAAAAACCTAGGGTACAACGTATCCATAATTGCACATGTGCCTTTAGAAGATGTCCCGAACGCACGAGAAAGTCCCCGGAGACTATCTCCTACCGCGCTTCTCCACTTAGAGGCAGAATGCCGCATCTAGTCATTACTCGACCTCCGAAATGAAAATATATTCCTTTCCTTTTTTTTAACACGGAGTACGCCCCAACATCATAAGCAGGCAGGTTCCCCTAAAGACCGCACGGTGGAGGGACACACGACAGGCGCTGGCAAGTGGGCCGCCATGCAAACCGGTGTTCATCTACCTTCTCTAATGACCGGGTGGCCGAAGTCAAGAAGGGTGTGTTCCTTCACGTTCCGGCCTCTAGGGGGTGATAAATGGAGTCGGCGTCGCTCACCTATTCATCACTCCCGTGCGAAGCGTAGTAGCGGGACGATGGCGTGTTCCAAGCCGCCCCCGCGCCATGCCGGAGACGTTGACGCCACCGTGGCTGCTCCCTGAACGCATCTCGGGTCGGCGATATTCAGTAGACGCAGAAACGATCGACGATGCATTGATGAGCGCTGGGATGAGCAGCCTGGCGAGAGACCTACACGCAAGATGGGTTTTATGCCGTATGTCCCTTGCTGCTCTTTCGCCATAAAATGTTCAACTAACAACAAAAGGATGCGTGATTTATTCACACGTGAATTTATGTCTTCCCAGGCAACCGTTCCACCAATTTCGCAGCGTAAACGTTTTTACGGAAAAAAATGAAGGTTTTGCGGCTGCATCCAGTAGATCTAAACCTGAATTAGAATGCCGATGCGCCTGGTTGCTAATACTTTGTAAAATCGACACAGCACACACGAAACGAAGACGAGGTAGAAATGTGCATAAAGGCAAACGCTGACTGCCAACTGAAGTTTCCATTAAAAAATAAACATTGCAATAAATAGCAGCAACCAAGCAAAAAGAATACCATCATGGCCGATCAGCACGTGTCCAAATAATCAATCTCCCTGCTACGCAGACGGACCGAAGTCACTCCATTCTTTTTTGATAGTGTACGCCCCTAAACTTTTCTGATCATCTGGTCCCCGCCCCTTCCGACTATCGTTACGTCATAGAAATAAAGATGGCACCCACAATCAGTAAAATAAAAACTAATGTGCTCCCACTCCCCATTGTCAGAGGCAAAGACTGAGCATTATTTTCGGACAGAGTTGCACATGCATGCACAACTCTCTTCAAGTGTAGTCAACAAAGTTGAAACGAAGTGCATTTGTTCAGTAGTGGAGTTTACAATAAGCGTCGTGTACAGTATTCCGCTGATTTACGGTAAGTTGTACGTTGGCTAAACTGGCAGATATATCAATGAGAGATAGCGTGAACATGTGTAGTCTGTGCCTTCGACAGCAGGGGGTTGTGGGAGGGACAAGCCTCTTTTTCTGCAGATGGTGATGCCACCTCGACTTCTTTCACGTCGCAATACCAGGAAGGGGCGGCGACCAGATGACCAAAGAAACTTTAGAGGCGTACAAAAGCAAAAAAAAAGGAAGTAAAAAGGAGACAGAGCTTTGCGTAAGCCAAACTTCGAATTTTCTGCATAGTTGAGAGTCAGCGCTTGTTTTGTTTACACCCTTGAACTTCGGCTTCTTTTTTTGGGCGCTGTGTCGATTTTTCCATGGTTTACAAAGTTTTCCTTAAAGTTTAAAATTTTTAAAAGCACGCATTTGCTTTTGCAAATGGCTTTTATCAAAGTTCGTTTACCTTAATTCGTTTACCAGGCACTTCATAAAAATTTAAACAAGACCGAAAGCTGTTCAAAGACGTTTGCGGCAAAAGAGCCCTGTGCGGCAAAACAAGGAGGCAGGCTTATGTGCGAAGACGTTATTACGCATGATGTTTGGGAGAACAGGCATTGCTTTTCTCAATCGAAATATAAACAACGCATCACCTAGCACTCAGTTTATGCACAAGTGTAACAATGGGGAGCAGCTAAAAAGTTACAATATTTCACCTGATCTGATACCAAACTCCCATCCTATCTTTAAACATTTTGAACGAAAAAAAAAAACTACGCGCATGTAATTATGTGGAGCAGAGTGAAACCTAGTAAAGAAGTTAAAAGATGAACTGCCGGCCTTCAAAAATAAAACACAAAGCTGAAAACAGCAAGCTTTTCTCCTTATAGCGTGTGCGTTGAAGGTGAGGCTCTGCTTCCAAAGCAGAGATCTTCTGCCCGGTTCGCTTTCAGTATGGCACGGTGAATGGTTATTTAAAAATGTCCACAGAAGGTATGAAAATTCTCAGTGGTGAACATAAATGTCATCCTGAACGTAAAATTTAGATACAAGTGAGAACCGATAGAAATTACAGAGAAAATGCAAGTGAGCTAGTGAAGGTTCAGCATTGTAAAACCCGAGGAACACAGTACTGTTCCCTGTTTTTATTTTTCTTTCCTACGTCTCGGGTTTTACAATGTTGAAAGTTCAAACCATTCGACAATAAACTCTAGTGTTTTTTCTGGTGTTTTGAAGTGTTTACACTTTGATTTCGAAATTCTTACATGAACCCGCTTAACAGAATTAAATATTTTGATAAACATCAATTTAATATAAGAGAGAGACCGAGTGGTCAACTTTCTACTAAATATTTTGCCAGATTCCCTGTAACCGCACTCGTTTTGCCAAAGACTCGAATTCGCGTTCACTTTGATTGTCTTCTGTATCTTACAAGCACAGAAACGTTGTTTTAAACCTTTTTTGTTTCGATAAATTATTTTGGCAGGTTTATTAACTCGAAGATATTCTGTGTCATCTTATCCTCACTAAAATCATTAATGAGAAAGAAAACTTTCTTCGAGGTAGTTAGAGATACATGTCATCCACAAAAAACGTTAAAAATCAGTGTTGTACTTGTTACCAAAAAAGTAACGAAATACGTTACGCGTTACTTGCAAAAAAAGGAGCGCGTTTCCGACCTACGTTACATCAGAGTAAAAGAAACGCGTTACCGTTACTGTTACCGCTAAAAAGTAACCCATGTTACATTTACGTTACTGTTGTTTTTATGCAGTAACACGTCTCACTGTTTACACTGTACAGGTGTGCATAAGCGCCATATTTCAGAAAACATTATGTTGATGCAGAAACTGAACAAGATTACTTAATAGTTTGTACGATTTCCCCTAAGTACAAGAAAAAACGCAAACAAAATCGCAAAAACACTTCACAGTTCACATTGCTTGGCGCCTAAAACCACAAAAAATTGAAGTGTAAGTGGTTTAAGTCTTAGAAAAATGTAACGATTAACTTAACTACGTTACCCGATACTAGAAAAATCTAGCCTAACTACGTTACCCGTTACTGTTTTGAAGAAGTAATGAGTACGTTACTGCGTTAGCGAAAAAATGAACGCACTACAGGTAGCGCCATTACTTGTTACGCGTTACCACCAACACTGTTAAAAATGCAGCGAGCGTACCACCTACAGCGCGAGCTCCCTGCCTTCAATAACGCTTTGGTGTCTCGTGAACACGCTCAGTCAAAGCACGACGGAAGTCAAAGATCACGTGTTAAATTAAAGAAAGGAGTAGAACTCTTCAGTGACCAGGCTAGTAGAACCTGAGATGTTTCATTTTAGGAAACTATAACAAACAAAGATTTGATTGAGAGTGCTTGATACACAGCTACCTTGACTTTGAAATCATATTTCCCCTTTTTACGAAACCTTTAGTTAACGGCAAGCGACAACTACCGTAAGTGCTTCACCACGCATCTAGTTAGAGCGGCTACCGCAGAGGCACAGTGCTGAAAATGCACTGGCAAGTATATCTTCGATAGTAAAAATTTGTTAAACTATAAAACTAAAACGCAAAAAAGAAAGGGCCCAGGAAAGTTCTGACATGAAGACGCAGAAAACGTGCAAGTAAGGAACAACATAAAGAAGAAAAAAATGTGAAATTAAAACTAATAGAGGCTGCCTGGAAAGGACATGCCAAGATATGACAAGCCTCGTTTTGGGGTTCCTTCTAATGGTTACATTTCTTCAGAAACGGAAACAAGACATATTCAATTTTGATGACATTCCGGATATTACCCTCCACATCTCCTCTACCCAATTTTCAATCAGTCAGTCTGGTAGTGTGCTGGGACAAATGTAGGCAAAAGAAAACGAAGAGAAAAAATATAATTGTGTTAACTCGTACGCACTAGTGATGTCGTCACTATGCCGTTTTGCGCAATAAATAAGCCAAAATTTTAACTTAAAAAATCTCTCCCTTCCCCGCCTTCCTTTTTAACGGTGAGAGAGTGGCATGGGAACACGTCAGCGGCCAGCGCCTTAGGTTTAGTTGAAGAGGGAATCAAGTTTTACAACACAAGTTATTTTATGTTTTTATTTTGTTTACCCCTGTTTACAGGATATATCGCAAAAGTTTAACCATATAAAGTCGGGATAATTGCTACTTATTTTTATGCGGAATGCCATCGGTTGCCCAACTAGCAAGCAGACGCCGCTAGGCAGCTTTTAGGTCAAAAAGTTTGCAATTTTTGTGTAAGCACAAGCTTTATTCTTATTAGCACATCCTTTGGAAATTGTGGAGTATTTTACCGAAATATTTATTACAATTTGTCACCGGTATCACGAGTCCAACATGTTTAAACATACAATTTTGTAACGTTTATATTTCTATTTTAAAAAAGTTGCTTGTTTAAAGCATATGTATGGTTGCTTGTGTGTGAGAGTTAAGTATGTATTTTTTTAAGATCTAACTCATGCTCTATGTTTTACCACAAAGGCCTTGGGGCTGCCGGTTTGTACTTGCAAGAGAAACATTGAACTACATTGAATTAAGTTTATCAAATGCTTGCTGCTTTTTCGAAGACACGGGGATGGTTTATATTATTACCGGGGTCAAAATTAATTAAGTTATTACTTTCATTTACATCTTTATTAGTAAATTGAGTGGGGAGAAATAATGTTACAAGAGGCACAATAAAAATCGTAGTTGAAAACACTAAACATTTATAGGTGGTTCAAATAAATCTCAATTGGACTGAAAGCTTGCATCTTTATATACCTTAGTCTAAAGAAAACATATTGTATTGACTCCCTCTTCGTTTTACTTGAAATCGTATAATTGTTTTTGTGCCTGGTTCAATGATGTTGTATATAATTTTGTAACTACCCATTCGTAGAACCTGTAGGAAAGCAGTTTAAAGGGTACCCCTTGAGCCTTGGTATTGTGAACACTTATGGCTTACCACTCTCTTGGCAGCACCGAAAAAAATAACATTCGCTTACATATTTCCAAGAACATCAGTGAATCGCACTCGCTTTTATTTAATTTTTGTATGTTGTTTGAGCATAATATTGTACTAAAACTGGCCACTGACTCAAAGAGAGTGTTTGCGCTCTTCAATATTTTGAATTTTTTGAAAACGTACTTAATTACAAGTGAACTGGAAAGTCGATGACAGCAAAACATTCCGCTAAGACTTGTGAATAGTACACATGACCTTAATTTTATTCGCTCTAAACCGCTTATGTACTGTGTCACACGTACAACAAATTCTAACAAGAGGTGCTTTATACTATAGATGCGACCAAGTATATTTGTGTGGTTACTATTAGTTCGAGGCAAAGTGCACTCAACCAGTTAGGTCCAGTTTCATGCCCAATCGACATCACTGATTAAATTATTCATTAGTCGAGGATACATACTCAACCCTAATTTACACTTTTGAGCACCTCCTTACGATCAATTAATAACCGAATTCTTATGTCACGAATCGCGTCCTTGGAGAACCACCTTCACCGCTCTCGTCGAAGGGAAGATAGCGTCGGAAAAACCACGGGTACCTCTCAGTCTCAAAATCAATAAAATATGGCGCCGGTATTCTACGGCCTCGTTTCCTCGTTGTTTCTTTCCGCCATATTCTGTCGGTCGTAGCCGGTCTGGTCTGCCAAAAAAGCTGTCAGCGGGTGTCGGATGCTGGCGCCTAATGCGTCATCCGATTCTGTCCCGGTTTTTCTTTTCTGCGCATCAACGTGGATTTGTCTTTCGAAATAAAAGGTACCTTATTGGTCCGAAGACGTTCCCTGACGCTCGATCCTGCCTTCAGGTTTTGGTCTTTCGGTTGCGGCTTTTTTTTTCTTTTTCATCTCCCAGTCCTGTCTTCGCAGTCTTTTTTTGCTTTTGAGAACGATAGATCTCCCTGCGGTGGTGTTCAACGTGTCTTGCTCATTCTTCACCAGCATTTAGAGGCTATGGACCTTTGACAATTCTGAACCCTGGATTTCTTTGTGTTTAGTCTGCAACACGTGGTGTCTGTCAAATTCTGTTGAATTTAATATTATTGTGGACAATTCATTTAAATACTATATATACAACATTTTTGGGAGCGATCTGGGCGAATACGTATACTCGCATTATGGAGGCTTTTTGGAGGAACGGAGATATCTACCTTTGCAAAACTTCACTATAATGGATAAGGAAGCAAAATCGCGAACCAATAGGACGCATAAATCCTCTTCCGTCGTATGAAGTCTGATCTGTTAATTGACTAAACGACTTTTAGTTGTAGAAAGCAAAGGTGTCCTAGTTGGTGCATTGCTACGAACATAAAAGCGCCAGAGAAGGGGATAAGAAAGGCGAGCCAAACAAAGCGCTGCTAAACACTAAACATTAACTCTTTCCTGACCACGGGAAAAGTGGCATTTTGAAACGATCTGTGCAAACGCCTTTATTTTCCTAACTAATTTGGTTATGGAGCATTATGACACATCAAAATGTGGCGAATTAGTTGTTCTTTCAAAAGAAACGGAGGTTAGTATGATGTGAAAAAAAAACGTTTTTAAAAAGTTTTAGTTGGAAAGTACAAGGTACTTGCGGAAGGGCGAATAAACGCAGCCACTTCTACAGCCATCCAAATTAAACGACAAACGAAAAAAACTGAATATCCAAAATGTGCGCCACGCCCAAAGCTATCACTTCTGAAAGTTGGTCTGCTCTAATTTACGTTGTATATTTTTAGTTCGTCGGAAAGTTAGCCTTCATAACAACTCAGATTTTAAACGAAGGGATGCTTATATGAATTAAACACAGATTGTACACCTCACATCTCCAGCATATTGCTTTTTTTGTATTCTACCTTCGTTCGGTTTTAGCCTTGATTGCAGTTCCGTCATATTTAGCATTTTTGTCTGCCTTGTGGGGCATAAAAGATGCACGCAGGCTCAAGACAGGATTGGAAGCTATAGTGATGCTTACCGACAACGATCTGTTAAGCAACGCGCCTACAACATCATTTAAAGTGTCTCTAAAGCTCTTGTGGTCTAAAAAATATGCCACAATATAGTTGAATTATGTAAACAATGCAATCTTTGTTACTAATACTTATAAGACTAATAATCTTGATTGGCTCAGCAGAGCCGTTGCACCGCGGAAAGACGACAGCCCGTACCATAGGGGCCCGCGGTGCCACGTCTAGAGATGGTGATTATGAGATTATATGTACAAGGGTAGGACGACGCGATTTTCACAACATCGCAAGCACCTTTCCTCGAAGGTTACGAAGACTGATTCAAGCATTTAGTCATGTTAGACAAGTCCAACTACCGTTCCCTAGACTATTTGTGACAGCCCACCAGCTTGTCAAAAAGCTCAACCCTACGTTGAAATGGATACCACAGTTCTTCGGATATCCATGAGATTGTGAAACATAATTCTTCGCAGTAAATTTAAATTCTTGACGGCGCTTCAAAAACATCCATCACTGGAGGTCGATGAAATATGGCCGCGGTACAGGAAAACATTAGTGCGGAAAAAATAGAGGAATATGTGTATGGTTTACACAGAATGATGACGCAACGTAATCAACATTTATTTGTGCGTGTTAAATGTAATGACGGTGCATTCCTGCATTTTTCTTCGCCGGTAAGCCGGATGCCAAATGCCTAAACAATCTTTTTCCTTTTTTTTCTTACTGAGAATCTTTAGTTTTTCCAGCTCAGGCTAGAAGCAACATTTCTGACAGTGTCCGATGCTTGATTGTGTTCGCTTTGTTGACACGTCATGCTGTATTCCTTTTTTATTCAGGCATCAACAAATTTGGTCAATGTAAACACGCCCACATGTTGTTGAATCTAATAAACCATGCATAGCTCTGTCAAACCTGAGGTTTTTTCGCACAAGGCTTGACGGCGAAGCAAAATGTATAAGTGCACCATCATTACATCTAGCGAAAAAAGGATCTAAGTATTTTGGGTCATCACTGTTATATATATATATATTCTGGTCTCGCCTTTTTGTCCTCTTTCGCCGGCGCTTTAATGAATGCGAAAGCATTAGCGGTCCCATGGAGCGAAGCTGGTGTTGCGTGTAGCAACAAAAAACGTCACATAAATTCCCATTGGCTGAGTGAAACGGCACCTAACTACCCATTGGCCGAGCGAAGCGGCACCTCAACCCCCATTCTCAATAAAACACAAATAAAAACACAGCAACGCAGATGCTTCGTCACAGAAGCCGGCGGGTGCGCTCAAGGTCAAACCGGACGCGTCTCAGAAATAAAACTCGAAGGAAAGCAGAGAAACGCAATGCTTTGTCACGGAAGCCCATAGTGAAGCCGGCAGGGTTGGCCGCGCCTGCGCCGTGGGGTGATGTCACCGCCGGAGGTCCATGTGCCAAAGGAAGACGTGGCGCTCTGCTTCTAAGCATGAGCAGCGTGTAGGAATGCTTTCGGATTCCTACACGTAGCCAGTATTAAATGTCTCTGTCAAATTTTACACGTCTGGTGTCAAGAGATTCCATTTCAATAGAAGCTTTAATTTGTGTGACACTTTCTTCCATCGAGTATTTTCTTTTCCTAGTCATTAGTTTTTTCATGGCGTATATATTATACGAAAATAAGGTAACTGCAAGCGAGGCTATCTAATAAAATATAAAAAAGTCCTACACCTTTTTTGTTCCCCATGAGCCCAAGGGAATTAAAGATTAAACGAAGTTTAGTTTTATATAAAAAATAAAAAAAAATAATTGATTTTTTTCACAGTGAGTGCCAGAATGCCGCCATTTTGTTTATATTTTTAAGGTAGAACCTTTAATGCATTTTCATTGTTGCGGCAATTATAAAGATCTTGCAGTGGGAAAACTTATTTAGGCAAATGCGGTTTCTTATATTTTTAACCTACTGCGGTAAATAGAATATGCACGTAATACTACCCCTTTATTGACGTGGAGTGAGGAATTTGGAGGCTAGGTTATAAGAGCCTTTACGACGCAACCCTCAAACACAAACACACACACTCCCGAACTCCAAACCGCGCTTTAAAAATGGCGGTTGCTGGGCTGCATGGCTATGAAACTGTGAGCCGACAAAAGCTGCCGCAAAATTGATCCATATTACCCAGCCTCTATTTGCCGAGTTTCTTCACGCCCCAACGAGTAAATGTGTTTGGGTCGCGTCAACGCAAACAACGCGGGTAAGGCCACTGCAACTTGTTATCGATCTTTCAACGCGCTATGTGTACGTATATATGTTTTAAGGAAATAAAATGAAAGATTAGTCTGAACTAATTGGTCTGATTACCGCTAATGGCCTTCAGCGAGGCGAGAGGAAGGAAATGGGGGTGGGGGGTGGGGAGAGGAGGAAAAAATATCGGGTGCGATTCTTAACGCGGAAGAGAAATAAAAAGGGAATGTTGCCGAACAAATTTAAGAAAGAAAGACGCCATTCAAAGTTGCTTAAACGAGGATTTCTTTTCTTTTTTTGTGTGTCTCTAACTCGTATTTTAGCGGTTTCGGGCCTATGAGAGGGCGGTAGGAACGCGAGCATTAGGTTCACCGCATCCTAGGCGCATTGTACCAGCGCGTTGCTGCATATTCGCGATAAAGCTGGCATCGCGAAATGCCTCCAAGAATTTGGTTGGTTATCGAACGTGGGGGCGCGCGAATCGAAAGATTCTCTAGCTGCGTACGCGTGCGCGGTTCAGCCTGCACTCATCTTTCGGGGTCCTCTTTGTATTTCAATGCACGCAAATGGACAATTTGCTTTTATGTTTATGGGCAAGTCGACGTAGTGACGTGCATTTTTTCTGATGATTCAGTGCGGTCGGTTATTTGTTTAGTATTTTGTATTTTGATTGCATGGGAAAGAAAGTATAAAGGAATAAAACGTTTTCGTAAATCGAGGAAGCAATGTTTCCCGTACGCGGAGAAAATGTGCGGAATAAAGTGAAGATAGTACGTGGCTCTTTATTTATATTAACATTACGTTGCAGGGAGTACGATATCTTCATGCACAAAATAGTTTAAAAATAAAAAAGTCGGGCGTATTTGAATAATGAAATTTCGAAATAGTGTCACGAATGAAGGTGACGAGATGATGCGTGGTTAACTAGAAAGAAAAGTTTAATCGGCTTACTTGTGCCAGAAACAAAAAGGAAAAATAAGAACACTTGTCAAGAAAGTAGCAGAAAGCGACGGTGCGTTGGCGTGACAGTTGGTTAGCGCGTGAGGGAATCAGTGAATGAATTGGCAATGCCGCGTGCGGCTCCTTATCTGCTCTGCTCGTCATCTCGAATATTTGACAGAAAGTGTTCGGGAAAGAGCTAGGGCGAGACTGAGTAGGCAAGGCTCTTTGAGATGTTCGCTTTTCGAGTCATCCGGAACAAAAAAAGTCTACAGTCCTATCGAGTAGGAAATGGCTTATGTAGAGCGACATGAACCACCTCGGGTTGGGGTCGGCGTCGTGAGGATGCTTCTGTTCCGTCGGGTACCACCTCGTAGTTGAGCTCTCCCTGTCGGCGAGGCACCTTGTAAGAACCAAAGTAGCGTTTTTGGAGTTTCTCACCGAGGCCCCGTCGTTGTATCGGTATCCACACCCACACACGGTCTCCAGGCTGGAAGTTCGCGTTGCGACGACGGAGGTTGTACCGGTGAGCATCGACGTATTGCTGGTCGTGTAACCGGAACCTGACGATCTGTCGGACTTTAACTGCCCGTTGAGTGATAATCTCAGAGTCGCCGCTGCCGTCGTCATCAGGTTGTTGGGGCAGCATTGCGTCCAGCGTCGTCGTTAGTTTACTACCATAAGCCAGCTGGAATGGTGCGACCTTAGTTGTCTCTTGAACTGCCGTATTGCAGGCGAACATGACATATGGGATACCTTCATCCAACGTTCTGTGCTCTACTTCGACGTACGAAGAGATAATGTCGACGTTGGTTTTGTTTAGTCACTCCGTCACCCGTTGGTCTGCGGTTGATGCGCAGTGGTTCGACGGTGGCTCTTGTGGCTGAGTCTGAGAATTTCTTCCGGCAGTTGCGCCAAAAACGACGATTCTCGATCTGTAATCAGCACCAGAACTTCGAGAGCACCGTAGTTGGAGGGCAATGGATTCAACAAAAAACTTGGCAACTTAAAAACAGCAGTCTCCGACGGAAGGGATTTCGTCTCGGCGTGCTCTGTGAGATAATCGGTTGTGACGATTGTCTGGCGGTTTTCCATCGTCGAGGGTGGGAATTGACAAAGCGAACCTATTCCTATCTGCAGGAAATCTGTTGCAAGAGCCCTGCTGGCTTCGTCGGTGGTTTCTTTCATGGTTGACTTTCGTGGCACGATCGGACGAAGAGATGGGCGGTCTTCGGGGCTTCGGCCAGTAGTACTTTTCGCGAATTCTTGCGAGCGTTCTGCTGTATCCAAGTGTCCAGCCGTCGGGTCATCATGACAAGCTTGGAACACTTCCGCTCGATGACCTGGTGAGATAACCAACACCCGTACGTTGAGTTGTTGTCGCCGAAGGTTTGTCGTTTTTTTTTGTGAGTATACGTTCATAAACAAAATATGTTGTCAGGACTCGTGCAAAAAATCGTGGAACTGCATTCCCTTGATCTTCCAGGTGATTGATGATTGCGGGCAGCTTAGAATCGTTTCGTTGTAGCGCAGCCATGTTGCTGACGTTCACTGCGCCACGAAAAACGTCACCAACGTCGTCATCGTTAGTTCGCTCAAACACCAACTCAACAGGTGCCCTCGATAAACAATCGACATCACTGTGCTTACGGCCCAACTTGTAAACCACAGTCATGTCAAATTCTTGTAGTCGGATACTTCACCGTGTGAGACGTTCTGATGGGTCATTCAAGTTCGCTAGCCTGCAAGGCGAATGGTGGTCTGTAACTACACGAAAACAACTTCCGTGCAAGTACGGGCGAAATTTTGTTATCGTTCAGATGACTGCGAGGTATTCCTTCTCCGTCGTGTAATAAATGCTCTCCGTCTTTCACAGCGTTCGAATTGCGTAGGCGATCACTTGTTCAGTACCGTCTTGCCGATGGACAAGTACCACTCCCAGTCCTGCGTTACTGGCGTCCGTGTCAATTGCCGTCTCCGCAGACTGGTCGAAGAAGCCAGGGTTCGGATGTGTCTTGAGGCGTCGCGTAAGCTCGTCAAAACCGTGTTTCTGCTCTTCCTCGCACTCCAACTTGACGGCATTTATTGTGAGGTGTGTCAGCGGAGCCGACATTTTGGCGAAATCTCGAATAAAGTGTCGATAGTAGGCACAAAGTCCGACAAATTTGTGCACAGCTTTCTCATTCAATTAGCGGGGAAAGTCGGCTAAGGCGGTTATTTTCAAACCGCTATTTATCGTCTCGTCGCCTTCATCCATGACATTTCTGGTGAAGGTGCTCAACCCACGAAGCGTACCTCTCCGAGGCCCCGTGTTAGACAAGATCCTTGTCAAGTTGGAAGTGATAACAACCGAAATAAAGTACCTTACGACCGAGAACACTAGCCTCAGGACTGAGCTATCCGCCCTTCGAAAACAGCTGGCTGTACGGCTGCCCAGTTCTGCACTGAAACACAAAAGCTATGCGACTCGTGCTTCGTTGCTCAACTGTGCACCGATGTCTGTTCTTGGCAATTCAGCGGGATCTGTAAACTGTACTTCCCCTTCGGTCGACTACAAGCAAGTAAGGTATTCGTCAGCCACGAATTTTTGTTAACGTATATCATCTTCGACCACAAGTCGATTCCCCGAGCATTTCCAGGGACATGATCGACGGTTTCAAAACGGTGGGCCCTCGACGGCGAAAACAAGCCTTCTGGGGGAACGGCGAAGGCTTCAAAGGTGACAGTTATTCCTCGCGCGCTCCAGCGAAGCGCTCTTTTTTTATTGCGCCTTGATCTAGCTAATACGGCTGTTAGCGAGGTGTGCTCATTGTTCGAGCCCTTTCTCGAAAGAACGCCGGTCAAGTGCAGTAAGCTAATAACTAAGTTTCCTTCCTACTTGTCTTTTCATGTGTCCGTAGAGCACGACTCATTCGACGCGATTAACCGGACTGAGGTTTGGCATGAAGGCTGCATTTTTTTACCCGTTTGTTGGAAAACTCGACGACTCGCGTACGCACGTATGTGAAGAACCCCCATCACCACAAAATGGTAAAGTCATTCAAGAGCTAATATCAGAATACTCGCGGGCTCCATACAAAGGCCGGCGAATGTTTTCGTAATATCTGTTCTTTCGCATTCAAAATCACCTGTTTTACCGAAATGTGGCTTCTGGACGAAATTTCAAGCAACAATTATTTTCTTTTTACTACAATGTCCATCGAAAGAATTTAGACTATGCTGCGACTCGTCAAATGTGTTGCGGCGGTCTGATAACTGCTGTTGATAATTCAGCATGTAGCTTCACGAGGCATGACCTAAAAACGTATAAGGAATGCGTATGAATATAACTTAAAGCCGGTGATGGGTTTAACTGTTTAATAGGTAATTATTAGTTTCCTCTTAGATCGGATAAAACTTTATTTTCCGATAATTGTGGAAGACTTGAGACGCAAATAGATTCTTCGAAGTTTCGAGTACACTTATATGGAGATTTCAACCTGCCCGGTGTAGATTGGCGTTCTGAGCAAATTAGTTGTGGAAATTTTGATACGATTAAGAATGTGTTATGTTTCATTTACTTTGTCCGTTTTAGTGCGGTGACTCAACTCAATAAGCTAGAAAATAATGCTAGAAATGTAATTTATCTCTTTCTTTTATACTGTTCAGTAGATAGTTTAACCTTACTGAGAGATACGCATGTTAAACCAGATGTTTTTTCACCCACCTTAAAGTGTGTCATTTTTTTTCCGAAGACCGCGTGCCTGTCAGGTCTTTTCTATCTACTCGTACGGCAGTGGCGATTATATAGGCCTATATAACCATTTCCCTAACTCTACCTGGTCGGCAATGTTAACAGAGAGCTTTGTTGATACCGCGAATGGAAGCTTTACACTGTAGGGCAAAAGGGTATTGATATCCTTACACCGGAACGTATAAGGAGCCCTTCCCAATACCCAGGTTAGTTTTTTAAGAAATTACGGTATTATATGCGCAAAAAAAGTACATTTTTATAAGCAATTCAAGTCAGCTGGTGTGAACTTGTGGTATACGAAGTTCAGGATTTATAGAACGCTCGTGAAGAACTTGTTTGCACACGAGAAACGCGCATCAAGTACGGGTAGAAAATAACTTGTTTCAAAAGCCAGACGAGTTGTGGTGATTTGTCAAGTAATACTAAAAGACCCGAACTAACAGCATTTCTTTACAGAATGGGTATGGTGTATATGTGTCTTCGCCCCCAAGAGTTAGCAAATGGTTTTGCAAATCATTTATCAGAGTGCTACTCTTCCGATGTTTATGGTGGCGCTACATCTGATAATTTTAACTGCCATGACACTTTAAATATCCCTAGTGTGGATAGGTCTGAAATCATGGAGGCGATATGAAAACTGAAGCCAAAGCTTCCCTGGCGCCCCGCTTAGGCGAGACGGCGAAACACACGTCTCCCGAGAGAACAAGTGTTTCGGGTCCTCGCCACTGCAAAAGCTGTGCGCTGACGTCGAGGTTCCCCGAGAAATGACTCTTTGATGCTCTGTGTTACCAGATCCTCGCGCTCTAAATCTGCGACCGGGAACTCAATGGCTCCGTCGTCGAATCGCCAGGCTTTGTGAGTATAGAGGAGGCTATGGCCTAAGAAACTGGGGTAGACGAAGAAGAAGCAGAGAACGAGAGCACATTACTATGCTTGACATCTCAAATATTCGAGTTGAAATGTTTGTAAAAGAGCTAGGGCGAGACTGACTAGGCAAGGTCATTCTGTCATCCATATCTGTTACACTCAGAATAAGAATAAACACGAAACTTCCAGATGCACGGAGAAGCGTTTCTTCTCGGTCATTAACAGGAAGTATTTGTGCGTGTCCAAACAATAGGCCTTGTGTGTTAATTGCACATAGGAAAAAATGAAAGCCATTTACAACTCCGTGTAACGCCGAATTAGAGCGCAGCTCTTGATTAGGAGGGGAAGGCACGGGGGGGGGGGAGGTCACGTGACCTCGGGGGGGGGGGGGGGTTCACGTGGCCTGGGGGTCACGTGACCTCGAGGGGGGAGGGCGGAGAACCCCCAGATTTAGTGCGGAAAATTTTCCGCTAAACTTAGCGGGGAAACTTTTCCGCTAAATTTAGCGGGGAAAGCTGTTCCGCTAAATTTAGCGGGGAATTTTTGCCGCTAAATTTAGCGGGGAAATTTTTCTGCTAGATTTAGCGGGGAAATTTTCCCGCTACATTTAGCAGGGAAATTTTTCCGCTAGATTTAGCGGGAAAACTTTTTCGCTAAATTTAGCGGGGAAATTTTCCCGCTAGATTTAGCGGGGAAGATTTTCCGCTACATTTAGCAGGGAAATTTTTCCGCTAAATTTATCGGGGAAATTTTTCCGCTAAATTTATCGGGGAAATTTTTCCGCTATATTTAGCGGGGAAATTTTCCCGCTAGATTTAGCGGGGAAATTTTCCCGCTAGATTTAGCGGGGAAATGTTTTCGCTAAATTTAGCGGGGAAATGTTTCCGCTAGATTTAGCGGGGAAATGTTTTCGCTAAATTTAGCGGGGAAATTTTTCCACTAGATTTAGCGTGAAAATTTTCCCGCTAGATTTAGCGGGAAAAGTTTTCCGCTAAATTTAGCGGGGAAATTTACCCATAGTGCACCGTGCGGTTACGCCGACGGCGACGGCGACGCCGCTCAAGCCGGAAACAGGCGCCTAAGAGCTGCGCTCTAAAACTACTAAGAGTTCAAGGAACAATATTCTTAGTAATGTGAGGCAGCAAGGGACACCGCAGCAAGGATGGCTTAAGTGCTAATAGGAGATTTTAGCATGTGGGTTTAAATATATCATATTTTGGGATCACACAATGGAATCGCTGATGTGTATAATTAAAAATAAAATTTAGAAAAAAAGCAGCTGCTGCTCCTCAATCAAACAAGAAGAATTTATTTATATGAGGAACGAAAATAGCGTCTGTCAATAATAGCTAAGAATTCACTGATCAGAATATGTACTATTTAGAAACGAGAGTAGCGTAGGTGTCTTTTTGACGTCGACTGGAGTTCAAGGGCTGGATAAACCAAAAACATACTTTTATCAGTCCTAATGCCTTCAAATTTAATTAATTATGTATGTACGACAATCAAAATAATTTACTCTTGAAATTATGTCACATTAACTTTTGTAAAAAAGTCATTTTCTCTAGCGATGCCTCGTTTGCAGTAATAAAAAAAAACTGCACATGCTTTATCTTCGGGAATATTACCGGTATACTAAATTAAATATACATTACATCACAAACAATGCAAACATTCTTTGGAAATTCATTTTGAGATATTCGTTTCACAGAAGTGCGGATTATATAAGTTTTGCATATTTCTTCTTGAAGAGCAATATCCTGGGGTCTAATTAGAGAAGCCAAAATTCTTAAATGTGATACATTACTATAACGCCGAGCTAATTTTGTTATAAAACCCAAAAATATTAAAAACAAAAACTAAGTACAATAATAGTATGGGAGGCAATTTTTTTTTTTCCAAGCTGCTTTGACATAGATTCCATAAATAAATAAAAAAGGTTCATAAATTAACTTACAGAAATATCATCACGAAGCTTAGAAATCAGCAAGAAGAAATGGCACCAGAGCCGTTTATTTATGTTCCTAATGTCCTTCGCTATAACTCTCGCGAGGCAAGAAATGAGACATAATCGGGATAAAATATACATTAAACAGATTTCGCGTAATGACGGAATTAACGTGCTCTTTTTGTCCTTAAAATGAAAAAAAAAAAGTGAACTATGGAGGCGTCCAGCTGTTTGCGGGTCATTCCAAATAAATAAATAAATAAAGAAAATTAAATAAAGTTGAACGAAGCGCCTCAAAATCTGGCTCCCAAATTAATTTTACAGCGAGGGACAAGAAACACTATTTCGTGTAATCTCGTGTAAATTCTTTACGTTTGCCAACTTCTCTCTTTTTTTTTTTTGTTGTTCTTCGGATTTGAAAGTGTGCGAACTTGAGTCATTTTTGTAATGAGGAGAGTCGTGGGACATTCACCGCATTTGCGAATGAAACTGGTGCTAGCATTTCTTCGCTGTGCTTTTCTATTCAGATAGTTTTATATCTTGTTCTTATTCGGGTTCTCGCCGTAATTTTTACTTCGGCTCGGCAACGTTGATAGTAATTTTTTTAACGCTAGCTAATCTTACATCCTTCCATTAAAAAGAACATAACTTAAATCACACTTTGAGATGTTCGCTATTAGAAACATTTTGTTTTGCTTAATTGAATTATAGGTGTTTTATTTTATGTATGAGAAAGAATGGAAGCTGAAACTAATATTTTCATAATCGAGATTACGCTGGCACTGTATTTTTTTTTTAATTCTACTCATTGCGTTTCGTCTTGTTTATTATTACGTCTTTGCCCCGTTGATCGTTTTTCTTTAGAGCGCCGCTCTTAGGCACCCGCTTCCAGGTTGAGCGGCGTCGGAGGCGGCATCGGCGTCGGCGTCAGCGTAACCGCGCGCGTTGCATTATGAGACGTCACAGATTCCCCGCTTTAGCGGGGAAACCGAATTAGTGTTGAGTTCACGCGACGTCAATTTCCCCGTTAAATTTAGCGGAAAAATGTTTGCTATATTTCCCTCTCAATTGAGCGGAGAAACTTAATCCTCTAAATTTAGTGGGGAAAGATTCCCGCGAAACTTAGCGAGAAAAATTGTCGCTATGTTTCCCGCTAAATTTAGCGCGGAAACTTTCGATAAATGTTTCGCTAAATTTAACGGGAAAATGTTCGCTAAAGTTTTTGCCAAATTTAGCAGGAAATTAAGTGGACATTTCAGGCTAAAATCCCTCGTCGTCTCCCATTTAGAAGGCAAGAAGGAGAGGAGGAGGGAAGTGTACGGAGGGGATGGAGAGGCATACCCTCCCCTCCTCCTCCTCAAGAGCTGCGTTCTAATTTTGCATTGCAGACAATTGCGAGGTCTTTCATGCTTTTCTCTTCTGTTTCTTAGAGTGTCTTGGTGGTATCGTTGCGACAGTCTACGGTTCTTGAATTCACGTCACGCGGTCCTGTATAACAAATTAGTTTCTTCATAAAACATATTTACGGTGACCAGGACGCATACAAGCAGCACGTGCATTGGAAGTCCTTCCTAGAACTTCGTGACACTCTAAATTGACATCTTACAGATGTCTGGCTTTAATTAAAAATGTGTTAACTATAAGACACCAGCTAAGTTATCCTGTTGCGTGGCAGCAAAGTCAAATAATCCCGATGCCACACAAGGAAAGCAGTTTTTGCTGTGTATGCCACTATCAAAATATTTTATTCCTTCCTTCATCCGGTATCGCTCGACTAACTCTCATGCGCACATTCGGATGGTTGCGTAACCGCTGCTCTTGCACGCACATAATTGCTTTTTATGTTCTTTTTTGTGATTTTCATTTTGCCTCCACATCTTTGCAGATTAATGAGTCATATCGCACGCAGGCATAATTGACAGGGCGCCGATATTATGCGTATTGGTGCTCTGAAATACGTGCGCGCGCGCTTCCATGCCTGCGTAATATTTGCGCAAGTGCACACCAAGACATGTTACCGTGTGAACCTGCGTTTTCGTACGGTGATGTGCGTTTTCGCGTTTAGGTGCGTATACGCTGAGCGCGATTTAATACAAATAAGCATTCGCATTTTTTGTGTGTTTCAATTGGAATAAAAATGCTGAGTTCAAAACTACTAGTGTTGTTTAAAGTGCATCATTGAGGCAGTAAACTAAGCGGTACACATTTGTGTCCCTCAATAGGAGGGAATGGGGAGGAATAGAACTGTGGAGAGAGTGGGACCGTAAATATATATCTCTTCAGTGAGTAGCCCCGTAAAGTTCATGACCTTGTAGATTGATGACATCCCGGTAGTGGTGTGTTCAACTGCAATGGCGTACCAGCTTGGCGTAGTGTACACGATTTGAGTCAGTGGTTGCCACTTTGGCATTCAAAAGTAAGTGGCACATATTTATTCTTTTCGACTCTTGATCCAATGCGGTTTAGCCTATGGCTGTCGTAAACTAACATTGAAAATACGTGTTAATAGGTATTTTTAGGCACCGCTATTTTAACATTAACACCTAGCCTGTTTCCACAATAGGCAACTCACCTTGTGCAAGATAGTTTGGGAGGAGTAGGACCGTGTCGAAGTTTGCTCTTTATAAAGTTTAGTGCTCTGACTGCAAGAGCAATACTGAGGTTAACAGGTGATGATGGTGAATCATCTAATTTTAGATCAGATTGCATTTAGGTCACCAATTATTTGGTTCGTGTAAAATGTTACCCCACCCTTAATTCCTGATCCAAAACCACAGACAATTCAAGTAAAAAAGACGACTGCAATTGGGCTTCATGTTTAATGAAGAAATGTCCGTTTTCTCGCACTAGGGGAAAGGTAGAATGAGACACATTTTTCCTCTTGCAGATTCTTTTCTTTATTTTTTACATTTCTAAACATTTAGGACTAAGTGCTTTTCAACTGATTTGAGGGGTATTTCGCATTACATTGAGGACCATTGAGCTTGTTTCTATGTGCCCATTAAACTACACAAAAAGAACGGTGAGAAACCTGTACCATTCCTCACCATTCTTCCCTATCCTTTGCATATGAAATGCAGAAAAATTCGCTTATGACATGTTCACGTTAACGGTGGCACGCGGAGTACGTGTATATTTAGAAATGACGTTGTAGTAGTTTTTAAAAAGAAACTGAGGCACGGAAGTTTTTTTGTGTTGCTTTTGTTTCCTAATTTTGGTGATTGCATTGAACGTCAGCAGATTTGAGCGTAATCCGCATTTATATAAGAGAAGGAAACACGCCGCTATATTTGTGGCTACAGCCACGGGGATCGAACATTGAGAAAGACATGTGCTAGATATAAAACAAATATAATTCAGTTCCACTCGAGATTCGTGGCTGGTCCGTCCTCTGTCCTCCTGAAACCTCTACAGATTCCAGGCGTGCGTAGAACACCACGAATGAGATATTCGTGTTGTCCTGTCCTTTTGTTTCCACACTCTCCAGAGTCACAAATGAAAGCTCTTAAACAGCGCTCTTGCATCCTGGAATTAAATACACATTAATATGCACCTTTATTTTTAATAAAAAAAAAAAAAACTCTCCAGCGTTTTTTTTTATAATCAGCCTGACGGAGGAAGGGTATTACGTGTATATCTGCGGCAAAGCGAATGAGGTGGCATAGTTTTGGTTTGATGTTTTATCAGCATGGCTAAAACTTGCCTCAAAATATATTCTCAAACAAAATTAAGATGTTTTACGTCCCTCTACGGCAGTAAACATCGTGATTTTTTTTCGTGCACAGGCATTTCAGAGGCGGACTATGGTAACAAAATTACAACACAAATCCAAATGCCAAGCGCTAAAGTGCACGCTGCGTCTTCATAAAACTTTTGGCCGCGCTTCAACTAGATTAAGTTTGAGGCGTAGGATAAGATGAGTTTACGCTTGAAATAAGCCCCGAAAATTCGGATACAAACCGGCAATCTAATCCAGAGTTCTAAAAAATGTTACACAAAAACGTGTCTAAAGAAGATAAAAAAAACACACTTCAGTGCCAAAAAAAACTTTGCGCTTTTTTTATTATTTAGATCTTAGTAGTTTTACAACCATCAAAATAATTTAGCTTTATGTTAGTAAGTTTTTTTTATTATTTTCTTTCTCTGGAGCCTTTTACCCATTTCCCGGCAGGAAACTACTCGGAAATATCAGACACGTGGCGCTTTTCTAGTGTCTTATTTCTGGACGTGCTTGGAGCTTTTCGATTTTTCTTCAGTAATTTGGTCATTCATATGTTGATATGTTTACTTTAGGGAAGGTTTCTGGACGCCAACGTTCTACTGGGAAATGTAAATAAAAATGCAGGCCGGATGAATAAGTATTTTTGTGTGTTCTGAAAGTCATTACCATCTTGTTTACTCGTTCACTGCAGTAAGGCAGCCGCACCACGGGATGTTCAGCTCTTGGGCGCGAGAAAGAGAAATAACTAAAAATGTTTCTTCAAACTGAGATTCTAGAGAGATCAGATAATTTTCAAATATAAGCTGCTCACTCTTTCTGGCTCTCCCCCTTTTGAGTTTGAGGTAAAGCGCCGAAAAGCTTGACCTTGTTGAGTTGTACTGAATAAGTATATATTCAGTTTTAACACAATCTATCCGGGGTCAGTTTTTTATTAATATATTTTTCTTTAATGCAGCTTACTGCTACTTTGATTTCGATTTCAACATGTGTTTCATAAGCTCGAGGAAGATTATATTAAAAAAAAAATAACCGTCACAATCTCTAGGCTTAAATCCGAATTTTCACAATAAACTTACCGGCTGAGTTTCTTTTCTAATTACCTTTTTAGCACTATGCACAGCAAGTGCTATAAGATGCAAGACTATTTTAAAGAATTTGATAGAAGACTTATTCTTGGATCTGTAAAGTCGGCATCCACGTTGCTCTCTCTCCCTTTTCTAAAACAAAAAATCGCTTTCCATTAAAAATGTTACGCTGTAAAAGATTTAATTTACTCTTACAACGTTCGTTTTAACACTATTGGATCATTTTCCAAGAAGTTCGCTAAGCCGCGACGCTACGCGACACACCATTTAAGACTGCCGTCAATGTCATAATAAAGAGGAAGATGAAATTATTACATGAACTGGTTATGCTTCTCCCAAATGTGGAGGTAATAAACATACCGGAAGAACCTATAAAGGTATGTTTAGCTTATATTTAATAACACCCAAGTTAACGATTCGACACCTAAATTTATGAAAGGTCATAGCAAAGATAGCCCGCAACCCGTAATCACTGCGTTATTAGCGTCGAGGTGTTTCGGTGTCGCCCTCTCGTGGTTTCTTTTCGTGACGCCATGACCAGGATTTGCTCGGCGTGATTGACAAGATTTTCATTGCTGTAAATCGGCGATTGGGCATCCATTATCATAATACAGGAAGATATGGTATGGAAAATTGCAAACTTTAACCACAGCAACGCTTTTGGCCGACCACGTCACTAATACGCAACCTAGGTAAATTAATAATTATACAAATATACCTTATATTGCGCTTAAAAGTAAGCAGAGGCATTTGTTCATTTTATTTAATTTCAATAAACTCGTAAAAGCATAGGTTACTTTTCCCCCACGATAGAAATCAAGAAAACGCCTAGCTTAACAACGCTTCCCCAAATAAAGTAAAAAAAAAAAACGTTTGATCTTGCGAACCAATGATTCGCACTAGTGAGGAATCAACGTTTTTTTTCAAAATGGGCTGACTTTTATTTTTGACTGGAATCAGCCAGTGGGTTGAATATCAATGTACTCCTCAAAAACAACGCCGCCATAAAACGTGGGACGAGTAGTGCACATGTATAAATCCAACGTCGTAAAAAGAGAAAAAGTATATATGCTTTGCACAAAACCCGTTGTCAAAAGCATTTTCCGGTGATTTAAAAAACAAAATAGCCGGAAAGAAAACCCGTTATGCAGCAAGCAAGTCATACAACTCGCGAAGCAGTTTTTAAAAAAGAAAAAGTAAGTGTTCTTTGGCAACACAAAAAAATTTCTTCGAGCAAAAAAACATTTTTTTTTTTTTGGGGGGGGGGGGGGGCGGGAATTGCGTTTAACAATAGGTAACGATGCAGGTCAACTCATGAGCAGACTTTTTTTCGTTTTCATCCATTTATGGAAATTTCTAAACGTATTTGTTTTCGCGGCGAGACTAGGAGAGTATGCATACCACGTGCCTTGGCCTCCGGTTTTGTATTCCGACGAAATTTAGAGGCCCAATTTGTATGTACTCGAGCTTAAAAAAGTTCTCGAAAGTTCAAAATATTGTTATTGTTATTTTGATTCTCCTATCAAAGAATTGAAATACATACCGTTCCCGGCTGCCTTTTGAATTGTAACGAACTTATATATTTTTTTTTTTATTTTGTTGCTGCAAAGCTGTAAGAAAAAAAAAATAGCAGAAACGTCAAACCTACAAAATGAAAACAACGCTCGAGCATATTTTGCTTTATACATATAGTGTTTATTATCTAATGTCCTCCGGAACAAAAGAAGAAAATTCCTTTTTTTCTCTTGACTTCAACGCAGCATAATGCGAATAGGGCCGAACGAACCCGGTCTGATATGCCGATTTCGTTCGATGTCACGTCGTACGTGTTTTGCTCGCAGAAATGAAAGCCATATTGAAAAAAAAACAACAACTGGGTTTTAGCAAGGTTGGCGCACCGGGACTCGACGAATAGACTAACAGGTTTAACTTTGTTCAAATGGGTTTTTCCATAGATGAATCGAAGGTTTCAACTAGGCAGTTCGCGGAATCTAGCGTGACATGTCTGCTTTCGATAGGAAACCTATATGGCCTCTATGAGCCTACTCTTTCTGACACGATAAATGTCTGCCCTTCGTTCTAACGTGCCTTTCCTTGGGCATTTTTCAAACCTAACACCATATATCAGGGTATACGAAGTTCGTGAGGGGGAGCATTGGAAAATACCAACAAATCGTACAGATTACGGGTTCCAAATGCTGAGGTATAATCTTCCATTTCTTCTAAACAAAACTTCAGAAGCATAATTTGACAAATATCGAGAAACCGAATCTCAGTCCAAATAGAAATTTGTTTTTGTTTTAAAGTTTGGCTTTTATTTCGGGGTCGTGTTTTTTTGTATATTGCTGTATATTGTGTTATCCTTGAGGTAATACGATTATTATCTTTACAGTCCTGTCATGTACCTAAATATGTCGTCATGTGTCTAATATATATTAGTTATTTGATATCTTTGATAGTGTGATTATTTATGCAGTTCTTTTTTATTTATTTTTTATTTATGTTAAAAACCTGAAAACTAAATATTAACAATTGACGTGTAGTATGTCGCCGTGTGCCAATTTTAATGTTGCAGAGGCCTTGTCAAGTCAAAATTCTGACTTTTTGCTCCTGCAGCCCACATCAGTTTCTGATGCGAAATAGAGGATTGATTGATTCATTCATTCATTGAAATAAAACAAAACACGCACAGAAAAAAAAAAGATGGTGTTCATGCTTGCGAAGGTGGCGGAAACCGTTTCTTGTACACCGGCGTGGAGTGTAGAAGCCGTTTGCTGAGAGTGGGTGTCGAACACTCGTATAAACTAATTTCTAACCCTCGACGTGTAAAAAAAAGATAACTAGTAAAACACGGAAATGAAAAGAGAGATATTAAGTTTAGGTTTTGAATATCAAGGCGAGAATTACAATTGTAATTGTTGGTCACGCACCACATTTTACAGATATTAAAAAAGTCATTTGATTTTTGTGTTTCGTGAACGAGTTGGTTGGGCAATCATAACGTATATAAACATTTTGCTCGACTGTCCAACGCTCGTGTTCGTGCATTTTTATACCGCACCAAATTGTTGTGCGAAAGATTAGCGCTAAGTTTAGGTAATGCATTTGATAATTCTTTTTCGACCAAACAAAAAAAAAAAAAGAAACTGCTTGGACACACAAATTTACTCTTCAGTGGGTACTAGTACAGGATGTAGCTTAGCTGCCCATGCGACTTTTAAATAGGCATGTAAACATGTGTACTGCCAGACACTGTTAGTGGAAACACGACAGCGGTGTTGCACTTTGGACTTCAACTTCGAAAAGGCATTGGCGAGCACTACAATTTAAGACTTGGGTTAGTGACCAAAATGAGCACTTTACGACACTCTAACAGTGATAAGGATGGTCTTTTATTTCTATACAAAACAAAAACAGAAAACAAATAGTGATCGTATGCTACCGCTATCAGTGTCTCGTTATGCATTTCGCGCGGACGCTTTTTGTTGTTTTTGTGCCAACAAGCGTTTCGTCGTGCCCAAAGTTGTGCCAACAAGTTGGGCCACCAAGTTGTGACAAGTTGTGCCAACAAGTTGTGCCACCAAGTTGTGCCACCAAGTTGTGCCAACAAGCGTTTCGACTACGCTCGACTACGCTCGTCTAAGCTCCGTACAACTCACGCCACGCCAGGCACACCAGTTAAGTGGCGTCCAGTCACAACCTTTCTAAACGTCAAGCTCCAGTCATTAACGTGAACGAGCGCCTTTCCAAGTACGATGAGTCGTTACGCTTTTTTCCCCAACCACTCGGAAACCTCTACGTGTCTCAAATCCCGTGCCCACAATTTGAGTGGATTCTCCAGGTCTGCCTCGCTCGGTCTCGAGGACGAACTCGATGCGTGCGGCATCGGCAAAGGAGGGTCATTTGCATAAGCGCTACGTGCTCACAGACACTCGGACTCGTCGGGAGGAAGGGTTCACCCCCCCCCCCCCCCCCCCCTGCACGAACCGCGCCGGGATGGGCGCGATTACGGTCGAGCCGATTGCGATTTCGTTTCGGAGAGGACGACCGACTGCCGGCCCGCGGATATTGGCTAATGACACGGAAAATGGAGACCCGCGATTTAGTGGGCGAGTTGCTTGGCTGATAGAGAGCGAGGATTAGGCAAACGAGTCCATGCTTCGCTGAGACCTCGCCACGTGCCGGATTATTATAAAGCAAGTTAAGAGGCAGCTCTCGTTGTCTTGACCCTTCTTAATGAGCTTATTTAAGCAAGGATAATTCAAACGAAAACGACAGCGCTATTAAATTTTAATAAAATGTGAGCCAAGTTGTAATGTAAATAAAATACAATAAAATATGACGTTTTATTTTGTTTTGTCCTTGGTGCTGTTAGTGTTCTGCGTCATGTATTCAAGTTAATTTATTCAATAATACTTGTATCTTGTATACTTTGCATGTGGGTGTTTTCTTGTTATTTATATATTTTTGATGTTATCGAATAAATAACGATCACTGCGTTTGAATTTGTAACTTTCAGCTGATTGCATTTTTGGAGACCATTTATACAGGTTGGTACCTATATGAACTGCAAGGGACCAGTGCTTTGTCAGGCTTCTCAACCTTTTGCACTGACCGCTCGTTCGGACTCTTCCTGAAATAAATGAAAACGTTATAAAAGACTAAAAATATAATGAAGTTTTTTACGCGTTATAATATTTACGTAATAATGTTTACCATAGAACAACGTTTTTTTTATGGAGGGTGTTAACCGCACTTCGACAAATATAATGACATATTTTTAGTCCTTTACTTGTCTTTGTTTCTGATAACGTTTGGAATTGTACTTCCATTTTCCTTGAAGAGTTATTAATATATGTCAGCGCGTTGCAATATTAAGGCATTTTAATGTTTGCTTAATTTGAATCTATTAGTCGGTTTTTATTGGTCAACTGGCGAACACATAATATGTTTATACGCAATTTAGACGAATGTCGTCACAAACTGTGTCCAATGTGAAGAGCCGTGCCGGCGTCATTTGTGCTCCCAGAGCACGTTTTGAAGTTTCGAAAGCACGCACGAAGCGGTGCATGCAGTATATCCCAGCGTGTCATATTTAATTGTTTTTCGTTTCAGCGTGAGTACCGTCTCACAGACAGGTGCATAACATTATTTTTCTAGTGCAACATCCAGGTAACTGTAGAGTCGCACAGGTTGTCTATACAGCAGTAAACAAACATAAATCTACAAGTGATCTATATTTCACTTTTTCATTTCATATTCTTCAGCTGATCAAACGTTTCATCTGCTATGGAATCATTTACGCTAGAAGCCCCGCCGGAGCAGATACTACTAAGTGAACATGACATGAGGTAAGTGAACACTAAGTGAACATGGTATGAACATTGTATGAGGAACATGTTATTATCACGAAAGAAAGAGAACGAAGCAGGAGAGTACAGTACAAACGCTTGCCTTGTCCTACCCTTCCTTGTCCTTTGTTTTTCGCGCTAATTGGTTGAATAGGGTACGATATATTTAAAATTTTTAGTAAGGATGGTGTAAGTAAAACTTCAAAAAACAAATCAAGCAGAAACAACTACTTATATGCCTAGGGAGGTGATACTTTTCACGTTGGCACAAATAAAAAATTATGAGGCGGCGAATAACTGCAGAAACTAAACGTTAAACGAAACAAACTTCCGCCCCCCCCCCCCCAAAAAAAAAAAAGGCGGTTAGCGTTGCAGGCGATGGCGTGGGCCTCTGAAACAATTGGCGTAGAAGCTTCGTCGTGTAGAACGTTCGGATCTCGAACAAGAAACAGGGTTCTCGAATTTACTAGAACGCGACATTTACAGAAACAACCAAACGGTGCGTCCGCTACCATCGAACCTTGGCCCTATACATGGGAGCCAAGCACAGTAACCTCTCGGTCACGGGCGCGCTCGCTCGGAAACGCGCGTGGCAGTATAAATGACATTTAGAAAAAAAAAATGCTTAACCTCGAAGCCAATTACCGGATACTCAAAGACAGCGCATCCGCAAAAAGATAATATATATAAAAAAACATACCGTTAAAAAAACACTTTTCTGAAAAGCAAGAGTAAACCAAACTCGCTTCAATCACGGGGTTGCCAGACATCGCTGAGCCGGACGGCCAGCAAACCAATCTTCGAAACTGCGGAGAACGCACGCCCGCTGCACTTCTCCGCGTGGTCACCTATCAAACAAGGCGAAACAAGAAACAAATCCGTATAAGACGTCCGCGCCATACACAAGAATGGATCAATGTTCATAGAATGAAGTTTGGGGAACGGAGGACCCGTCGGCGGTACCACGACAGCGTTTTCCGGGCTGGGGACATCGTGCCGACGGGCCGACGCCGGTTGACTGGCCCCACGCATTAGCCAGATTGGAACCGCGATCGGGGTTGGAGTACCGGCGATGAGAAGGTGGACGGTTGGCGCTGTTCGTAGGTAACGATGTTTTCTAAAAAACTACTAGCAAAATTTTTGAAATAAAATTACGGCTGGTCTACACTTGGCATGCTTAAAGATTAGACTAGCCATTACTGTTATCCACGAATGTTTACTCAGGTATGCTGAGTTGTGTTGTAATAGCACTTAACGAGAGCGCAGAACTCGTAATGACGTTTTTTTCTTTCGAGAGTATAGACAGGAAATATCTTATCATCCTTTTGTAGAAACGAGCGAAACCGCACTACCTTGTAAAATGCTGCCCTTAGATTTCTGCTAAGCAGGAATACAACTGAATGTACTCTAGTGGCATAAGTTGAAATAAGAGAAAGTGTTCTGGGACTATACTTTCGGTAGGAGTTCAATATAATATAAACATGTGTGGAATATTATAAATGTACTTTTTTGTACTGACAGGGAAATGTACTGACAGGGAAACAGTCCAATATTTAAAGTCGGCAAAAAAACGAACATATTTATTACACGAAATCGAAAACCTAAAATTTATTTCAAGCTCACCTTCCGAAGTTTTATGTTTCTTACTTCACAAATGTGCTCATAGAGTATTTTCTGTGTCTATTGCTTTTGTTGATGATGTTGCGCGAGCGCACCTAGTCAGTGGCCTTAAGAAGCAAATCGATGCTCCGCGTCATGCGCGATATTTCTGCCTTTGATAAAACTTGGTAGCAAGCGCATCCAAAGCCCGACCGAAGATAACGAGCGCACAGTGTAAACCAAATTTTACTGTGTTACTAACCTGTCAATGACTGTAGAGTTACAACTGTCGGGAAAAACAACACGCTCGCGTTTACGCATTTTGTGGCTAGAGAAACAAGTGGGCGCATAAAGGTGACTTTTGTGAAATTTGATCAAGCCTCCACAGAAGAAGTTTTACTGTCATACATTCGGGGAAAAAAATTATCTTGCATAAAAAGTGTGCCAATTTTCTGGACATCACAAAGCGGGACAGCGCGAAGCATACACTTTTATAGGAAAAACAGAGAGGTGCTCGAAGAATTGCTTTATTAGTATATTCGATAGAATTGTCCGCTTATAGTGAAAATTACGTATAATGCGCGCCAAGCCCTTGTGCCAAGACTAGAAACCTCTATGCACTGGTATTTAGACGCCATCACCCTGCAGCCCGACACGGGCATATATGGGAGGTGAGGACTGCGTTAACGTTTAGCCGTTTGACTGAGACCTGTCTTCATGAATACTGTCGACGGACTCTCAGTGTAGGAGTTGGATTGAACTGCCAATTTGGCGCCGCTGTAATGCGGCGAGGTTTTATTTAAAAAGAAGAGAGAGTAAACAGGATTCGATAAGTCAAGACGGTGTTGTGGAGGCTTGGGCCTCTCAATCGATATTCCTGCGGGATTGACTGTCTCCATTCTATTTTCGTAAATAATTTACAACAAAAAAACTTCATCGACCCAGGAGCCAATCCAGTGTTTGATGAACAGATCAAAGGGCATTTAAACAACCAACATTCCATGCTGTCAAACGTGAGTCACTCTCCCTAGAAACTAAGACAGAGCCACACAGCACTCTAGAGAATGCGGATCCGGGGCATTGCCTTTTCCTACTCGGGGCATCCGTTCTTCCCTCCCCCCCCCCCCCCCTTCCCCCACCCTATTTTCCTCCCTTCTTCGCTCACCCATAACAGAAGCCAACCCAAAACGCGCGCGCACGCGCGCGTGTGAAGCCGCCCGAGCCGCGCTATTTCTGAAAGCGGAGCTGTCTCCCCGCCCCCACCAAAGTGTGAGACCCGAACAGCTGATAAGAAGCCAACGCTTCCCCGGGGTTCGGCGGCTTGGCGTTCCACGCTCCCTGGCTTCCCCAGGCGCGGAGACGAGAGGGGGGTCACCCGGCCCGGCATGCGTGTCTTGTAGAGTAGGCTTACCCCCGAAGCGGAGGGTGCTGTGGAAACAACGTGTTCGTGTGACCACTCATACGCCGATCTTTCGCCACGTGCTCACGTTCCTGCCCATACCCACACACATAGGGAGAGAGATCGGGGTCGGGTGATGAAGGAAGGCGGTTTGATTGGTCGAGCGAGCACGTAGTACCCACCGCACTTTCAGCTTAGAGGTGAAGCCTCTTTCGCGGCACGTCTTTGGTTAGAGTCGTGCGTTGCTCATCTTGTGCGTGAGATTCCTTTCAGGGCCTGGGGATTGGAGGAGAGTGAAGTAGGTAGACCTCGTTCGCCGCTCGCTCGCCGCACGTGTAGCTTCTGTTTGGGGCCCGATGTTTCGACCCGTCGCTTTGAAAGGCGAGCTACCGGAGGCAGGAGCCACAAACGCGTTTGGAGGCTCGTTTTTTTCTTTGCGAGCGCTCGATGAAATTGCGTACGGAAGAAATTGGATCGAAAATCTCAAACTGCCCTCGCTAGTTGAGTATGCATTGCGTTGGTATAGGTGAGCACTATTCCTTAGTATATGTATATGCGGTAAAAGAAATATAAAGGAAATTACAAATGCAATAGAACACGCCTGTCTGAGTGCCGTAACGCTTTGAAATGTATTTGATTTCTGAAGGAGTCTCAGTCATAAGAAAAAAAAAAAAGGCAGTGAGGTGATTTCTAGAGTATAACTCATAAAACATGGAAACGTCGCCCGTCGTTTATTCTTACTCACTCATCGACACATTACCTGCCAATGTGAGGGTTCGATATGTATTATTTGAAATAAAATGAATAAAAGAGTGCAGTTTTATTAATTAGGTTTTAGATTCATAAAAGAAGACGCGGCTACCGCTGTCGAAAATAAAATTTCATGTTTGGCGCACGAAACGTTTTAAACTCTAGCAATTCAATTTCTTGAAGTATGGTATTTTTGTTCTTGCGTGCAAAAGAGGAAAACGATGTTTATCAAGCAGAAAACAAAAGAAATTTACTTGCGAGAGTTGGTTCAGCTTCTCGCAATAGCGTAGAGCATCGGTAAGCACAATACCTGAAGTTTCGGTGGAATATAACACCTGCACATTAAGAACGATTTTACATAGAGTAAGTTCACATAAACAACAACACGTTCATTCCGAAACCGGAAAGCGTCTTGGCAACAAGGCTCCCGGATGAGAAAGACGATAGTTGTCAGAAATAGGTATATATATATATATATATATATATATATATATATATATATATATATTGGCGGTGATTGCCTAAAGCAAGATAATCTAAATCAGAGAGAATTGTCTCGTGAATCGATGGCCAGGTACACTGACGATGTTGTTAGAATAAACTCTATTTTGCCGGCTTTATGCTTTTGAAGACGTTCACAATTCCTGGTGAGGTGGAGAGACTAACTTTTGAAAAAAACGTTTACACAACAGCCATGAAGAGTTTCTTGACTCCTGCTTCGCTTAAAAACGCACTTGCCAAAAGAGATTACTTTTACCCTATCGTTCTTACCGAAAGGAATGTGAGCTTTTTCTTATCTTCAAAGAGGCTCGCCTTCTAGCCTAGCCCCTCTCCTCAGTGGCTCCATCTCTGGAGCAAGATACCAAACAAAAACAAGCCACCACCAGGACAACTAAAAACACCATCGGCGCTTTTTGTGTGCGGGGGGCAATTAAAGGCAGTGGTCCCGGAATAAAAGCGCTTTGCCGACGGGGCGGCACGTCCTTTGTGCACGCCGACATTTTGGATTACATCTAGCCCTCGCGTTTAATTTCGTCGCGGTGCGCTGTTGTTCGTACCCGCCGCGTGGAGGACGTGGTGGGATGGCTGGGACCAAGCGTTCCTATTTCCAGGCGAGTCTATTTCGGGCAGTGCGTGCCGGCGCCAAGTCTTTTCGGCTGTGAATGGGGAAGCCGCGAAGGAGTTTGTAAACAATGACGGCGTGGCTGTGGGCTTAGAAACGCGGATTTGGTGGCACCGAAGAAACAAATGTTTTCGTGTTTGAATGAGATCGGATATATTGAATAAATTCCCGTCCTAAGAAAGTTTTTCGTGCCGCGTTTTTGATTCTACATAAATTGACGCGAGGCAGGCGTATTTTTGTGTTTTCAATTGTGACTCAATAATGTAGGATATATTCTATTGAAATAGTGAGATGTAATATTTTTTTTTTAAATTTTAAATCACAATGAACTTGCACTTTTTGTGTGTTTGTGTGGACGTCCTGCAATTTCGAAAAAAGTTATGTACAATATGTTGGCATTTATATTTAGCCCAACTACACGTAGTTCCAAGCAGTTATGTTTGCTCTGCCATATTTTGGTTTATTGTTATTGACACCAAAGTAATCTTTGAATGGGAATAGAATTTCGCAATGGTCCAGCTTTGTTTTATTGTCATGAATATTGGGTGCTTTTGTCTCATTTGATTTATGCTGACAAGCAGACTTTCCAGAGCGTGTAAACAGTGTGTAAATACTGTCTGTAAGGCAGTATTTATTTTGTTTGGCATTAATCGTTTTCTTCAACCCCGCTTTAATTTTAATTTTTCTGATTCACATGTTTAAATATGTTCAGAAATCAAAACCGAATACTCTAAAATATCAATTTCGTGAACAATTTTTATTGTCTAGCATTCATCTCCATTTTTGTTTTGTCAATACTCGATGGGTGAGCTCGACTTCTTCGGAACCAGAAACTCCGATATGAATACAAATGCATAAAAGGACACGTAGAAAAAAAAAATAGAACGAAAAATCCTGTTATGCATTGAGCATAGCATTAATTTCTAAATTGCTTACACTCATTCATTTCGTGTTTCAACTTCTATATGATTAATTTTTGTGTACGTATATTTTTATTTATTTCTCTCGCTCTCTTTCTTGTTGTTCAGTCGCTAGCGTTCGTAAAGCTATCAAATCGTTTGAACACCACGTCTATTATTGCTGTTCCTCTTTGACATTTCGAGCGTTCGTAACATTTGTAGGACTCGTTTTCCCTCATGACTTGACTCGTTTGTTGCTTACCTATCTCTGTTTCTTCTCACAAGGTCTCTGTTCTCTTTTATATTAACAAAGTAGCTTTGCTTGTAGCTCTTAGCAAAAAAAAAAACAAAAAAAACGACGTAGTTCTTGTGTACCTCTGGCGAACTTCGCACTCATACTTCCTTTGTAATGATTTGTGTTAAATTGTGCGCTCTAACGTATACTCGGGGTCTACTTGTGACACACCTCATAAGTGTTTTTAAGGCCTGCTTTGGTCGCGCTGTCGGTATAATACCAGGGATCTAGAAATGTTAACATGAAGCCCACTACGCATGCTTTTTGAGCGTTCAAACATTTATACTATCGGAAAATGCAAATGTGCGGATTAGGAAAACCTATTAGGCCAATCAGTGAAACCAAAAACACCCGTATGACAAATTGCTAGCGATGAGACACGTTTGTGTTCTTCTCTCACTTTGTATTCTAGAGTATTTCCGTTTTAACGGCTCACGTAATATGACTTCTGTGCTTACACTTTGGAAATCCGCACACTCGAGAACCTTGCGAATGTCAATAAATATTTTTACAGGAGTAGCATGGGCACAAGTATCCGTGCGTGCAGACACGGTGGAGGAAACACCGAAGAAGTAACAACATAAGAATAATATCTGTAAGAATAATTGAAAATAGTATACACAACTTGGTAAATGGTATCGGAATGGGGAGAAGAAGGGGAAGGAACCCCTCCTTTTTTCTTACCCAGAAATTAAATAAAAATAATTAAGCAATACGGGGAAGGGAAAGAAAGTTTCATTTACGCGGAATGCTGTAAGTAATACGGGGGAGGTGCTTTAACCGGAATAGGTTACATTAGTCTCGCAATTAAAACTCTTAGACCTCTGAAAACTCACGCGCCCCATTTGAGAGGAATTGTTATCCCCACGGCCAACGCAAGCCGCCTTACAAACCGAATTGCGAAAACTCTCAAAACTTTCAACTCCAACAGCCGGACAACCCTCCATGACCCCGCCGCCTCATTCGAAATCAACGACCGGATTTCCCTGGTCCAAAGTCGCGATCTCTTTGACCCAAACAGGGGGCCCTTTTAAAACCCACGCAAGTCTGCCGCCCACTCGGCGACCGCTAAAAGACGTGGCTCTTGGCGGGTTCTCTCGAACGGGACAATGCGCTCAGCTAAGCACCTTCGCAACTGCACGGCAAGACGCGAAAGAGAGAACGAGCGCTTTGCGTGGCCTTCGCCACGAACCCGCGCAAGCGACAATGGCGTCGTTAGAATTCGTCGACGCCCGGCCCCCAAGTACGCTTTCTCTCGGTGCAGAGACGCATTAAGCGAGCGCCTTGGGGACCGATTGCACTTAATCGATCAGTGGCCGCGCGGGGCGCGTTCGCGACGGCGCTGTCGCGTCGATGCGGCCGGGACTCGACATTGATCCTTCCGCCTCGGATGCTGGAGCCGTCGCCCTTCCGATGTCGTCGTCGCGTCGAATCACTGCTGCTTTCTCTCCTCTGAGGAATCGTGAAGCATTGTGCGTCCCCCTTTCCGATTTCTCGGCACAAAAATGCACACTGCGAGTGTGCTCGTTTACGCTTTTTTAAGAACACGAAAGAACTGATACCTCGGTCAGACGGGGTAATTTAATGCACTTGAACCAAGGGCACCTCTCCTTTAGTGTAATTTCTGTAGTGTGCCACACGGCTTCCCCCTAAAGAAAAACTTAAGTTCAAGTGAGTTTGGCGAACTCACTTCAGTCGATGGAGTGCGTGGGCTAAGTAGCCGTTTTTTAACAGTAAAACATAACAACACACAAACAAAAAAGGTGGCGTAAATTTGATTCTAAAAATAATTTGAAATATGTGAAAGAAAAGGCAGAAAGGAGTCTCATTACAAAAAAAGAAAAGAAATAGTGAGGTGGATTTAGCTTTACAGTTTAGGTTGATCTGTACCAAGATTAGTGCCGCGGTGAATCAATAAAAGACGATGACAAAGTTAGCTATTCCAATGCCATCTTGTTTAGCAGACGAAGATAGAGCCTGCATTTGTTTCAGCAAGTAACTATATTAGACAACACAATAATCATGATTTAATAAGGTAGTGTCAGGGCCTCCTCGTAGACCTCCGTGGGACGAAGCGGAACGCCAAGGTTGGATTTTCTTCTTTATCTTGTCTTGCGATGATCGATCAGAATGATCCAATTGGCGTCAAAATCGTCAATTAATGTAACATTGTTTTGTAACAGGTCTTTTTAGGTGGACGAATTATGGCCGATACATCTATGGCTTTACTTTAACATTTTTTTGTGTCTAATACTACTTTACCCAACGTTATATTGTCATCATTTGCGAGTGACACTAAGTTTTCCTGTGGCGCTCCTAAACACTTGAAAGTGGCATTAGGCAAATGAACTGCAATCGCTTGACGTGCACTAAATTAGCCCGGCTGACGGGGGAAAACGTGTCCGGTTTGTGATATACGTACTTTGAAATGAATATAGCTGTACCGTTTAAGCTACTTTTTTAACTTGAGAAGTATACGTAAAGTTTATGTCAAGTTTCATAATAGCATTAAAAACCTTTTTAGTACATGCACGTTGGCGGCAGGCCTGTGTGTGCGGCAGCTTTCAATTTTATGCGGGTGCTCGACGCGCTGCTAAAGGAAACTGCAAAGTATGATAAGTGCAGTCCTCAGCAATTGAAACTATGTAGTACAGCTTACGTTTCGATTTTCTTTGAAACATACTTCGATAAAGATCAAAGAAGCTAGCGTTTTAGCGCTAACTCCTTTTAAAATACATATATACTACTACAGAATTTGAAGTAGACGTTGCCTATACGTTTCTAATTAAAAACAAAATACTATAAGCGTTGCAACTATACTAATGCCAAAGTACGTATATCATAAAAAAAAGATCACTTAGCTTTGTTGTGTCCTTAAAAAACAAAATGAGTAAAATAACCTGTATCGTACATTTCCATGCCAAGAAATCACAAAGGGAAACGCAGAATGCTACACGATCCTCATCAGAGGAAAAAAGCAGCAGTGATTCGGCACGATGAACAGGCATACTTAAAATATCATTTAAGTGTAGGTTTTTTTTTATAAACGTGTGCAAATCACATAGTTATAAGCTACTGGTTTTCCTATTATGTTGCTTCTTTTTTTAAATTTATCTTTATTAATTTTACAAATCTTCAAACTCGTTTGTTTTTGTTTTTTTTAGGTGGATTGGTGAGGGTGGAGGGCAGGAAATTTTAGTGCATGGGGCATGGTTGACCTCGACGTGCGTTCTTTCAAAATTTTAACAATTATGCCATTTTCCAAGCTCAACTCTCTAGTACCGTACACTTCCCCTTAAGTTATGCGCATCTCAAACATGGGCAAAAGAAGGATGGTGTACCACCAGCAAGGTGCATCGTCTGCACGAGGTTTCGCGCTACCACGTGCGGGCTCTTGCGCCCCCGCTTCTCGGCATACCCACTGAAACTCTTGAAGTGTACAATATAATGTTCAAAGCTCTGTCTCCGATAAAAATAGAGTTCATATGCTCTTCAAGGTGGGGGTCGCTTTTTCTATTCTTTCGAGGTATGCTTTACTTTTCTTTAAATAAAATCACGAGGGCTTAACATAGTTTCGCGTGGCTTGATCTAAATTATGCAAAAAAAAGAGTATCTATAAACATTCTTTAAAAATATAAATAAAAAATACTATTTTCAGGAGAGAAAATAGGGAGCAGTGTGTGGTACGTTGTTTAGCGTCTATAAAACGATTACACTGATGGCGGTTTTCAACAAAATCTTTAAATGCTGCGGGTGCACGCGTGAATCATTAAATTAATTTACGTTCCCAAATGAAAATGAAATATAATGTCAAGTTTACCTCACTTTAGCTACTTTAAATGCTACCACGCTGGACTCGCTATTGCAGTAGAGGTTACAGCGGGTTATGCAATTACAAACAAATGCAAAGTATATGTAAAAAATAATCCAAACATAGCTTGGCCACTATCTAGTAACATCAAACTGCATAGTGAAGTCAAAATAAACGTTTGGCCAAAAATACCTTAATATACAAATAGCCATTTAATTCTATAAAAAAACAAGTAAATTACTAAGTAAATAAAATAAACTCACAAATAATAACGTGAGTTGAAGAATTTTGAAGAAAAAAAGATTCTTGAAGGAATTTAGGAAGCTTAATGAATCTTTTACATAATTTGATCTTTAATATTTCGTAGTACACAATTTTATTGTAACTACCGGTTAACTCCTGGCGTGATTTACAAATAGAAGTCTGTTGTGTGCTGTCCCTTTTAGTCCGTCGTCTCCGTTTTTCAAAAAAGAGAACCCTGTTAATTTCCGGAGGCGTATTGCTGAATTGTGTTTTTGCAATTCTTGCCCATACAAATATCTCTCGCTCAGAATGCGCATCGAGATTTTCCATTGCTCCGCCGTTAGAAACATTCGAAATCCTCCTGTGCTTGAACAAATCCTTTTCTAAGGTTCCGTTTTCTAAAAGGAGAGTTTTGTCGCTGACGAGAAAAAAAAACAACAACAACAAGATAGATGGACGAAAAGAAAGAAAGGTAGAGGCAACGCTAGATTAGAAATTTCTAACGAAAAAGAAGTAAAACAAAAATAGGGCGAAGAAAGCTCGAAGTGTTTCCCAAAAATTAAAAAGCAAACCTCAAACAATAAGTTGAACTTATAATAGAAGATTGAGACAGAACTGGTGAAAGGCTAAGACGGAACATTAAAGAGATTGCCTTCTTCATCTTACACGCTCAAAAGAACCAAAGAGGCGCCAGTGCATTATTTTTTTTTCTTGTTAAAACTCGCCTTTTGCTTGTTTGCTTGAAATACTTTGCGAAAAACTAAACACTTTTGCCTCGAAGGTTTTGTAATGAAGCATTTCTCGAAAAGTCTTGCTCAGAGCCGTCTCCTGTTTGCCAGTGATAAGAAAAATTGTGAACTTTAGTTTTGTCGCTGTCCCATTTTTTACAGAGAAAACACAGCATTAAAAAAATCGCGAGTCTGTTTCTCAGTTTGTATTCTTCAGGTCGCTGCAACAAAGGAAATTATAATCTTGGGTTACTTCAGGTCTAGAGGCACAAAACTTATTGTTCTTTTCCCCTCAAAGACAAAAGTTCAAACTCAACACACACAAAGAAATGAAAATAAATGTGAGTATGTGATTTCAGTGTTTATAAAGATATCGTTTTAAACTTAGACTTGCAGGAACTACAGGTACTTCTCACTCAAGCCCTAGATTCTACTGAATTCTACTGTGTTAAACAAAACTTGGTACATAAAAAAAGGTCGCTTGCCGGGTCGAAGCCTTCAATATTACTCTCAAGCGCAATAGCACATGCCAGAGAATAAGCTTCAGTGGCGAGACAAAAACAAAAACAATACACTTATATGGTGTGCGATAGATCAATAATACTGACTTCTCGGTCTCCATCAAAGTGCAGGACCGCAAGATGATTTCTTTGCTTCACAGAAATCTTTCGAATCATGCAAGGTCAAATGTGCCAATTAGGGCAAAACAGACGGGTTGGTGGTGTTTCCAAGGACATCTTTTCACTTACATTCATGTCCTGAAATAGACCGTGAAAAGAAGCCAGTGATCATTTTTAAAATCAACATTTGACATTTCATATCAGCGGATTATTCTTAGAATAAAATAATTAGTATACAAAACGCAAATACTACTTTACTGCTAATGTGGAAAATGCCTTTTTAATCACGTCGAGCGGTGTATGAATTAGTGGTAATTCCTGACGAGTTTAGGAGTTTTTCTTACGTTGTTTGTGTATCTAAAATTTAATTTATACATTAGACCCAAATTGTGAATATGGAAATGATTTTGCCACGTTCAAGTGGTTTCCTTTCGCTCGTAATTTTCAGGCCCATGAAATTTCTCGCTTCATGTGTATCGCTAGTATGACAATTACAATTAGAACTTTCCTTTCGAGGCTTATCACGTTTTCTTGAGGTCACCAACGTAAGTAAGATTTCAAAAGTAAAAGTGCCTTTCACCCGATTGCAGACGTTTTATCTGGCAGTTTGGAAGACTTTTGCACTCAAATATTAAGATCTACATAGACCCCTTAATAACATCTAAGGTTCAAGGAGCGCAGGCTCCGTCTTGTTAGACTCGTACTTTTAAGAACCGCAATGGACAACGACGACAATACTCACTCAACAATCTCAAATATGCCAGTCGTTTTAAAGATCCAAGCCAATCCAAACTAGACAGCAGCCCAAAACAAAACAAGTCTCATGGGGCGAAGAAGCGAATTGCGAAGACTGCAGAAGCTGAACGCACATTTCGACTTCTTTCATCCAGATCGTCAGCAACTCACTTGAACACACTATATAAACCAGGTACGACACTCCAGAAAAACTAAGTTCAAAACAATCTCAGTCTGCACTTCACTTCCACAGCTATGTGTTTGAGATTCGGAGCCACACTTCAAGGAAAGTCTTCGGATGCAAGGAGGCACAACTAGGAGCAGCGGTCGGGTACATCTAATTGAGTAATCGGATAAGCTTCCCATCCTCCCCCCCCCCTCCCCCGCTTCCCCCTCCGTTATCACGATCCTTTTCCAGCTCCCAGACACGTACGTCAGCACTCAGAGAGCCTTTATCGATAATAACTATTTTCGCTGCGTCATCACCGCCCAGAACTTACATCACGTCGCTCCGATGACTCCGAAAAAAAAAAAAGGCAACGTAAAATACACAACCGCTAAGGAGCGTTGACTGTAAGACCAGAAGGTCTGGTGAGTAAAGTTCCTCTGTGCCACCGTCAGTCCAGTTAAATGATGATTTATATCGTCGAGACACCCTCCCCCCCCCCCCCCCCCCTTGATATTTTTTTCTTTTTATGTTTTAGCACTACAAACGGCTTTAGTGCTTACTTTCTTGGCATTTTAAGTGTTTGTTTTATATTATTTACATTTTTCCTATCCTCCCTCCAACTTGCTCCTTCCATCAAATTCAATAAGCCGTGAACTTGGTCCCTCTAAGGAAGAAAAGGGAGAGGTTTTACGCGCTCACGCGGTTACGAGCTGAACAAGTAGCTGGCTATAAAAACAAAAATTTGTCCAGCTTGTCTGCAGCGCTTATGTGAGAAATAACGTGAGGTAAAACCTTCTAGACTAAAAAAACAAAACAAAACAAAAACTGTACGAGGGCGCGGAGTTTGTACATAAGGCTTTTCTGTACATAAGCGCCGTATGAAGAAAATTCCGATGGAAAGTAAAACATTAAACGTTTTGAAGCCTAAAATATATTTAACTTTCGAAAATGTAAGTAAAACCACTAGAGGTCATTTCGTGTGACGTTATACTCGTTAAAAACAACAACGACAATATTTTCGCCTTTTCAGATTTGACAATGGTTCTATACAAAACGCCGAAGGCAATAAAGTTTTTTTTTTAAGTTGAATTAGTTTAAGCACAAGCGGCAGCATTTATTAGATTGTCTCCTCTACGTTGTCAAGAAAAAAGTAATTCGCATCGTTTCTTAAAGGCATGCATTGCGCTTACTTATGGATATATCGCAACCCGTTTTAACTTTTAATAATTCGTAGTTTATTCCATTATTCAAATAAATAGAACAGGAACATATTTTTACTGGTTTTTCTTATACGTTTTGTTGAAAACTGTTGAAAAGGGCCAGTATATGTATTGCATCTTAAAAAATAAGATTATGGAAACGAATTTCAGTATGCACTTTTTTCGGTGAAGTCAACGCCGCAGTATGCTTACAACTGTTATTTTCTTAGTCACGAGCATCCTTTGAGAAGTCTTCTTTCCACTCGTATATATATATATGAAAAAAAAAACTGCTTTTGAGGTGAATGTTTCGGACTGTTTTAATGGCGTTGCGATATTTCAGGCAGTTCCAGAGAAAGCGCAAGCTCTGCGATAAAGTCCATGATATTTTTTTCTAATATGCTGCTGTCGAGATTTTACAGGTGACCAAATCTTCTTTGTTCGCAAATGTTCATTGCCATCGCCTTACAGCATACACTTCAGCTGCTCTTATATTATCTCCGATAACATTGAGCTTATTGCTGCTTAAAATGTATTTTCCACCGGTACGATATTTTCGTGCATTTTTATGTCGGTGTATCATTGCTCATGTTTCGAAAACCACAATTTAGGTTGATGATTTATAGTTCATGTTTGTTTCTAGCCTTTCCTGAACGATTTATATAACCTTTTTTTATTTCGTTGTTTGGTTTTCTACACAAGTTTAGTCATGCGGCGCACTCTTTTCCGGTTTCGCCTTAAAAAATTATCAAAAAAATTAGGCCAACAGAAATAGGAGCACCCAAGAATCTCCAAAAAGGTTTAGTATAATCGAAATGCCTTCAGTTTGTGTCCGGATTTGGGAATGGCTGAGAGGCGCGGAAGCGTGGATTTCAAATTCCAAGATATACACTTTTAGCAAACATGTTATGCGCGAAGGTTATATATTTTGCCTGCTAAGTATAGTTTAGGCGCAAATCCATTTTGCAGATTCTTTTTTTTTATTCGGAGCAACTGTGTTGGCACATTCCTACTTTGGTCAAGCGAAATAATTATTTATATATATATAAAAAAAAATTGTCGTTCTTTATGTTTTTAGATAACTTCTCGCATTCTGAAATACTGTGCCATCGTGAAATATATCACAGCTTGCTCGAGCTTTGTGGTTTGATGTTGCCCAAAAAGATGGCAATACTTCGTTTCAGCTTAAGTCGAAACGCTGCCGACGCAATGAGCTAGTGGGCCCAGTCAAGCAGTCTCAGAAGTGCAAGTCACTGGGTTTCTCTGTTTATGTTTGGTTTAGACAAAATAGAGCACGTGCACAAATATGACGAACATCACGATGGTACGCTTTTGACGCTGGCGGAGCTATCCCACCAGTTCGTAGCGTCGACTGCCTATAGACTTAAGATGAAACGAAGTACCAAGTACCAAGTATTTGCGAGAAATCTGAACCCGGCCTTTCGCACCGCGAAAATAACCTAGGCATTGCGAAGCCCTCCAAATCCGTTGAAACGTAGTCCCCCCTCCCCCCGGGTTCGAGCAAGACGCCAAACTGTCATCACACCATTACCAAAGTAAAAAGTTAGAGTTAAAAAAAAAAAAAAAACTGCTTTCGCCTATGATAGTACGCTGTCCGTGAGAAGCAGCCGACGAAATGCCTCTGTTTGCGACCGCATCTCACAGATGGCGCCACGTGTCCTGGAAGCTTCCGCGCTCCCCCGCTTGTCTAATCCGAACGACTGGCGGAAAGGTTAAAACACCTGACCAAAGTATCGTATCCTTGCCCCCAACTTTGTCGGTTATTATTCGAAGGAAGCAAAACTAAATAAAATCTTTGAAATTGAAGACACTGTGTTTTTTTTTTTAATAAAAACGTGTCCCGATAAATACCGAAGCAGACGTTTTCTGCTTCTGTCTTCACGAACGCCGACAGTCATCTACGTGCACCTGCATTGATTGTTCATTTCCAGCTTTATTTTATTACCAACTGTTATTCCTTATGCTTCAGTTAACGCGCAAGCAAGGAAGTCAGGTCGTACTTTGGTACACCAAACTGAGGACCTTCAAAAGGTCATGCGCAACTTTTTTTCGGAGTACGGCTTACGGTCAACTTCGATGTCGGTGATCTGGATATGGGCCCGGCGCTTTGCAGAAGGATGTAGCGTCCAGAACAAAAGACAGGTCTTCCGGGTTCCTCCTCAAAAGGAAGAGCTCCGCTTCGCCATTGTCGGGGCCTTCGATGCAGATTCCCACTTGTCTCTGCGAAGAGCCGCGTGTTTGTTCTGAGTATCCACGCACGCCGTGCGCAAAGCTATCGGCGAGATGCGCCCGTACAAGCTTGGCCTGATTCATGAGTTGTCGCCCCGAAACTACAAGAAGCAGCTCGACGTTTGCCGAGACGAGCTCTTCAGGATTGGACAAGGTCCATCACAACATCACTTTTTTTTTTTTAGTGATGAGGCGAACTTTCACTTAGACGGGCAGGTGAACAGACAGAACTGCCAATAACGGAGTTCGACAAATCCGCACTGGAGCTTTGCAGTCGCCGAAGGTAACAGTCTGGTAGGGGAATCTGAAGAGAGGGCGTCGTTGGCCCCTTTTTCTTCAAAGACAACGTAACTGGAAGCACCTACCTGAAGATGATGCAGGATGAGTTCCTTCCTGAGTTGGAAGCACTGCACATGCAGCGGAACGTATGCAATTTATGAAGGATGGTGCGCAACCGCACTCGTCGACGAGTGTAAGGCACTGGCTGGACAACACATTCCCCTGACGCTGGATGGGGCCGGGGATCGCCAAAGATGCCGTGGCCTCCCCCAAACGCCAGACCTCTCGATATGCGACTTTCTTGTTCAGGGGTTTGTGAAGTACCAGGTGTACAAGGGCCGCATCCCCACACTGGACGCCTTAAAGCAGCGCATCGAGGCAGCGTTCGCTCTAATCACGGACGAGATGCAAACTGCTGCTTTCGGAGGGTACGTGACCAGTCTTGGTCTCTGCACTTGGCGCCTAGGAGGCCACGTCGAAGCCCTGGTTCCAACCGAATTAGGGCCGTAGTGTCCTGCCTAGAACTGACCTGACAACTGTCTACGGAACGAACTCACACCTTCCTGTCAAGTGTGCGGTTTATTTATTTTAATACCCTAACAAAGGCCCCTTTTAGCGCTGGCAGATGCTGTCGTCACAGAACCCGGCCACTCTTGACGCACCTTCTTTCCCGTGTCTCTGCATGCCCGTGCAAATTAGATTCTTTTTATGTGCCCTCTTCTCTTTTCAGATATTGCTCGCTTTATTACCTTCATCTTCTAAAGTCCGGTGTCGCACACAATGGTACACCTGTAAATCAGTGAAAGACTCGCGTCATTTGTTGCGGATGAAGCAACTAAACATCTTTATTCAAAATAAACAACTTAGCAAGCCTAACCTGAGTTTAAAAAAAAAAAAAAAACAGTCCGCTAACAACCTGGAAGTGTACCCAAACTGAGCGGTGCAAGTGAGAAACGGTGTGGCGGTGCTGTGCTGCAAACCGTCAGACCAAAATCGGAACTAACCGAAAAGGCCAGGTCAATTCAGGCGTCATCTGTGAGATGTGTTCGCAAACAGAGCCATTTCGTCTGTTGCTTCTCACGGACGGCGTCCTCTCATAGGCAAAAGTTTTTTACCTCCAACTTTTTATTCCGGTAATGGTAAGTGCTGACATTACGGCATCTTGCTCGAATGGCTGGGGCTACGTTTTGACGGAGTTGGAGCTCCCAGCAAATGTCTAGGTTATTTTTGCGGTGCGAAAAGCTGGTTTCAGATTTCTCACAAGCACCCGATATATACTTTGTAACACAGACGCGTTGATAAATCTCAAAGTCGATGTGTTTTTAACCTGATTATGATTGGCTGAGTCTCTAATCACAATTTCACAGAAAGACTGCAAACCCGATGACATTGTGCTTTACGTGGCCTCGTTGGCTCGAGGCTTCGACTATGCTCTCACATGAGCTGTAAAAAGGTTTGTCACCTTTGGGACGCATTTAAATAAACATATAGACAGCCCGAAGTGGACAATGCATTCCAACAGAACGACCTTTTCGCACTCTGTTCACAAATGTCATTGCCAAAATCAAGCCTTATCTTCTGGGATAAAGCAGCTGATAACTATATTCTACAGAGGAGTAACATTCATTGAAATATTTTAAAAATAATATGAAGTAATAAAGAGGGTATATTTTCCCGTTCTGATAACTGCGCCGCGATGTGTACCTTTGAGTAGAGTTTCTATCTCTTACGATATCCAGCCTAGCGTCAGGAAAAGAGTTGCGGGGCTTATACACAATGAGCTTCATTCCCAATTTCGCAATTGCGAGCTTTCAGGTCATCTCTGTAGTAGATGAAGGACGTAACACACACGTATGCGTCGTTGCTTTACTGGCGAACTTTACTTTCTATTAAGAAAACTCTAAATGCCGTCAGAGAAAATATTTACTATTGATTTTAAAAATATTAATTAAAAAAAATAAACCGGTGAACACTCGATTACTCTTTTGGGACGACAAAGTGCTGGGCGCTCTGAGCCATGGTGTCAAGGTCGGCCGGTGACTCAGCTGATCGATGGAGGTGTGTTGTTCCATAAGTCCAGCCCGAGCTTCCCCGGGGTAATTAATACCGGGCTGTCGCGGACACTTATTGCGCCTGTGTTGCCGGACAAGAAAAATGGCCGCATTAGCTGTTACCTTGTGTCTTTGTCCAAGCCGCTTCTTTTGCTCTTGGCCCTTACCTGATTCTGGCAAGCGCGAGGGACTAACGATAATTATGGAGTAATCTATGTTCTCTTCTACTAGAGACACTGGACAGTGTTTGCGGTGCTGAGCGCATAGACCCTAAATAACCACATGAGATGCCTCACTTTAGCTGCTTCTTTGCGGTACTTCGCGGAATGAGTTCGTTGTCGTAGCGAGCCGTTGTTTCTGTCGGGGGAAGTTTTATGAAGCAGGCATTCGACGAAGTGCAGGTCGGTTATTTTTGCTTGTTGAAATGATTATCTTTCACCCACAAGCGGCACCAAGCATTGGGGGCATAAGCTACGCTCCGGGAAATCGAATAAATAAAAGGACGGATGCACGCGTGGAGGTGTCTTAATTAGGTGGCGGTTAGCGCCATCTATTAAAGTTGTGAAAGAGAAGTCCAAACTACGCGATCCGTAGTTATTTCAAACTAATTGGTAATTGGAATAAATAAAATGAAGACGTAGCTCTCGTTAATCATTTCGATGACTTATGCGTGAAATTATGGGAAAACAATCGTTAAAAATCTTTTCACCCTAACTCTCAGCATTTCTACGCTACTTTTTGAGGAGAACGACGATTTTTCGATCGAATCGACTCCAGCGAGGACTAACAGTCAGCGCGTCGTCATGTCTGTAATACCGGATCTCGGTTTCATTGTATGGGGGTTGCAGAAACATTATCTAGAAACGTACTTAATGAGCGCTCTTTAAAAAAAAAAAGGCCGCCTTGCATGTAATAACGTAGCACTGAATAGAAACGAACTAACATCACATGAGGGCCAAAGAGGCGGAAGGACGCGGTAGCGCGTCTCCGTGGACCGCCTGCAACTTCCGCTTTAGTCTACCAAATATAATTTAAGTGTTCGCCGCTTTTTGAGAGGAGAGCGTGCGCACGCGCAGAACACGTCTCTGAAATAGGGCAACCTTATCCTTAAATAGAACGGTTTACGTATATAACTAGAGGAATCTAAACACCCTAAGGCCTTAGTATTACTTCCCGAACTGAAATGATATCGATAAATGCTACAGAAACACTGCTTCGTGGGTTAATTAAACTTCTTACGAAACCAATCTTACTGCTCCAAAAGACGACTGAATTTCCGAAATCTTGGTTGCCCAAAAATAAAAATTAAGCAATTTCGAGCCGAAGGCATTATGCAGTAGTATTGCTTAACAAAAGAAAACGAGTGAGCGCAAAGTTTTAATTAGAAACAAAATGTTATAAGGCTGCAGTAAGGCTGAAGTCGTCGGCCTTCTTCCAGCTCCGACGTCTTTTCGCAAACTTGTCGCGGGCAGTCTCGCAAGATCTCGCCAGGCCCGGACGAGAGACTAGAAGGGTCGAGAGCGTCAGTTCCGCTGTCAGGACACTTGACTGGCGTGACATCGGACCAGGCCCGTCTCGTGTTGTCTTGACTTCGTTTTTTGTCTTGTCGTGGTTCCGAGATTGGAGCGGTTCGGATTGCCTCGGCGGTCTCATTGGCTGAGCCTGGAACAAGAACGGACAGAGCCGGAAGATGTCTTGGAGACGAGGAGTTAGAGGGTGTCGTGGGAAGTTTCGTAGCCTCTTTGTTTTTCCCTTTTTGTTTTTCTGTTTTTTCAGCATAATGCAAGGATTCCAAAACTGAGTTCTCCCTTATGGGACAAAATAAAAGAGCAAAAAAGAAAACAAACCGGAAATGGGCGTAGATCCAGCACTGGCACATTTTCTCTTGTGTGTGTGTTCGTGCGTGGGAGGGGAGGGGGGTTGCTTGTGTTGTAGTTATTTGTTTGATATTGTTAGTATGTTCAATTTCCTCAATGCGTGGCTACATTGTTTAGCGTCGTTTGTCAGGGGAAAGTTTGTATGGTACTGCGCTTAATACAGCTAGAAACCTTAATTGAATTAAACTGTTTCTTTTTTCTTGATCTCGCTATATTCTTTCTAAGCATTTACACGACGGTTAATTTATTGACGATATGTTAGAATTGAAAGCACTGTATGCCGCCAGTATCGACACGGATGTCTAGGTTTAGACCAAGCAAACAATAGGCTGCATTTACTTAACGTTGAAGGTTTAGTATTAAATCGCTCTTTTCAGGTTAACCCAGTCTGCGATATTTTTAATAAGTTGATACAACGATCTGGACCAGCGTTCCTGAAATCATTCGCCTAAGTATTTAGACTGGATAGACACAGGAATTGAGACATCCCCAACTGAGGGATAGGGACACATCACAATTACAAGAGGGCGCTTAACCTTCGCCTTTAAGAGTGGAACGTGATAGCTGAACATGTACACCCCCGTTCGTTCCCAAGCCTGCAAGCGTGTCGGCGTGGCCTACTCGAAAGCGTGCCAGGCTAAGTGTCGTGGGCTCAAATCGGCTTCCACATAAAATTCTTCAAATGTGTTTCTTCAGGATAACTGTAATTGCTTTATAAAGTAAAATCACTTGAGACATGCGCCGACCTTTAATTCGCAAGTCATGTTATACTTTAATCACTTTCATACCACGCTTGAAGTCACATTTCGCGTGAGCGTGGTGGGTTGTTTGAAATTCCCACGCCAAATCTTGTGGATGTGACGTCATGACCCTATCTATTTATAAGTTTTCTGTGCCGCAGACGCCGACGCCGGCTTCTCTGCGACACGAACTACGAGCTTCATAAAGCTATAGCTTTACATATGAAATATTGAGTATAACAACGCCCACCAAAAAGCACCATGCGAATCACTACTTGCCTTAAGAACTTTGCAAGGTCCTATACCTTCCGTTTCGCTCCAGTGGTCAATCAAGCCTCAACGCTCCGGAGGACATCTGGGGGCCATAGCAAAAACGAGGTCTATACTCTTGATATTCAAACAAAAGACGCAGATGCGTGTGTCAAGGGGAGTCGTTGTGTAATCTAATCATCTAGGAATCCACTATCTGAAATATCTGTCAGTGCTAGCTTACAACTAAACAATTTATGTGTGCAGGCAACGGTACGCATGTAGTACACATCAAAACGCATTATACCTAATAAATAATTATGATTAACTGGTTGTCTCAAGTGAATATGTAATTGAACTGACAGGTTACAATTATGTATATATGCCTAAAGTGCGTCCAAGCGGAAATTCAATAAATTCTAGAACTTTAAAAATAAGCAAAATATAATTTATTGTTGTTTATTTTATGTGCCCAAAAACTGCCACGCGGGTCGAGACATCGGCACGCACTAGAAAATAAAAAAAGAAACTCAACACACGCGCAGCATCAAATGTACAAATTAACATGGCTACGGATAGCGGGCACACTTCACAAAAAAATGTGCTACAGAGTTTCAACTTTCAACTAGCCTCTCCAACTTCCGGCGAAAAACTGTGGGATCCGAGGAAATATCCAAGCTAGAGGATGCAATTAAATTAAATTAAATTTGAATATCGGACACTGGTGAAAGTTTAGTCATAAATTGAACGTGAAATACAGTAAAACATCAGGCAACACGAGAAGGAACATGAAAATCGACAGAACTCAGAAGTAGTTTAGCATCAAATCACTTACCACCCTGTGCACAAGAAAAAAAATATTCACGTTTTTTGGAAATATTTATTGCATGTAATAAAAGCTCCTTAAAACTAATAACATAATACAACTTGACGTAGTTTGATTTTCGGGTACATGTTGAAATTACCACACCCTCAGAAGTGGTTTCACCCAGACCATAAGCTTCGGTGTTTTTAAATCTACAGATGAATTTGATGTTTTGGCTTTTCGTTATTGTCTTTCTTGAGGAAGCATCTCAGTCATTGAAATGTAGCGCTCCTGACAAAGAAGGTCACCCTATTCGCTTCAATTAATTTGAATGAATAAGATATTACAATAGGGCTACATAGTGAAATCAAATATTTGACACTTTAATTGTCCATTCAATTTTGCATAAAAAATTGTATTTAACCGCTGAAAAAAATTTTAGACGTAAATGCAACATTGCCACAGAACTAAACCGGATATCAATACTCTTCTATTATTAAAATGTTGTGACAAATTAAATATCTTCTTAACACCAATTCTTGTATTAATTGTCTAGACTCTATAGTGTTTTATTTTTTTTATATTAAGCTGCATACTAGAATACTCTGCGTACCGTAGTTCACATTACAACGGAAAACAATCGCCTAAAAACAACCGAATACCCCCCTCCCCCAAAAACAAAAATCGTAACTTAAAATATAGCAAAAATAAATTAAATAATTAAAATATGTGGAGTAAAATAAAACGGCCCGCCTCGACTATTAGATATTCGATCGATCGGAGCCTCGAAATTGTACAAGGCAATAAAAATAATATATATATATATATATATATATATATATATATATATATATATATATATATATATATATATATATATATATAATTTCAGGAAGGAAAGCGCTACACATGGTGCTTCCTTTTAAGGGTCGTTCCCGTAATTCAATAACATGAAACATTTTTTCTTCAGATGCCTTTTTTTTTCACTTTCGTTTTTTCCACCGTTATTTTCTATTTCACTTTTGCTTCCGTTTTGGCAGTACAATTTCACAAATGAAGAATCGCCGGACTTGTGGAGCCGAAATTCAAGCTCCAAGTGCAAAGTTTTAAAGTTATAAATATATATATAGATATATATATATATATATATATATATATATATATATATATATATATATAGTAATCTCAATTCCCGGGGCACAATCTCATTGTATCGCGTTCCTTTGAACTAAACCCGTGTACAAAAGCGCTTAAAAATACAAACTGGGCGATTATTTTTGTTGCCGGGAAGGCCAGCCGAATTCTTCATTGAAAACTTCCGAAGGGCACATTCTAACCTTACATAGACACTTTTTATTTATTTTTTTGTGGAATGATAGAGTATGTTTGATTCACTGTAGAGTTACTGACCCCTAAAAAAAGGCATGGGCGTGGCGAGTCACGCTCATAATAGCATCGCCCCGTAACCAATAAAATGGAGGCCTTATCCGAAGAGAACGCCAAATCCATGTACCGTCATTTTCCCCGCTAAAGTTAGCGGGGAAATTCGCGGTTACGCTTTTCGAGGCTTGACTCCACCCGAAGACCAAGCTTATAAACGTTTCACGTTAAAATGCAGGGCGTAGCTGTTGACGTCCACGCTCCTTGGTTTGTGATGGGCTCTTTTGCACTCCTATCGGTTAATAGAACCACCGCCAGGTTGCGAAATGATTGGACACACGGGAATCCCCGCGCACTGCGTTTTCTAAGCTCCCGGTGAATATAAGCGATATACTTGAGTTGTTCCTTCAAATAGAAGTAATGCGCATTTGAAAACATTTTCTGCCTCCGTGTGTTGCTTATTCATAACGCGTCACCGATTGTAAACTCTCATGTCACAGCTTGTTAGACAAGTAAGGGTTCTTTTGGAGCGGCATGCTTTATCGGTATGAGTGCATGTTTCTTTAGAAAAGCTTATTCTAAGAGGGTAGAGCAAAGGCGGCCTAATATATCTGTCGATGCTCCATTTGCCTTTCCAGCACTATAACCCTATAAGAACACAAAAACTGTGAATGTACACTTGGATGAACACATTACGTACAACTCGTACAGCAAAGTTAAAGATAAAGGCAATACGTACAATACAGTAAACAATTATTTAAATGCGTACAGTACCGTAACAAACAAAAAAGGAGCCTCAACTTTTTTTATGTGGTAAATTATTATAGATTGTCGTAAACCTAATAAACTATTAACGAAACACAAACCCTGGAAATTAGTGTTCAACCTTTTTTTTTTTTTTTTTCCGAAGGACAAATTGTAAAAGCTGCCGCTCTGAATTGGGAGTTATTTTTCCGCCATATCGCACACTGAAATATTTCACACTAAATGGAGAGTCAACCTCCCGCGAACAAGGCTCCCTTTGGTTAAGCTACGAAATTGCTAAACCTTCTGCGCGCTAATTCCAGAATGTATCCCGGCAACAATGAGGGGGACCGGCTTGGCCCGCGCGCTCCGAAAGGATCGGACGCTCTAGAAGGTCGCGCTCCAACGAGCAATCAGAAGAGCAGTTAATGAGCCCGAGGGGGATCACGTGCTCTCCCTCCTCCCCTCACCTTCTCTCCGTCCCTGTCATGCATCCTCCTCGAGATCTCGCGACGTCTCGGGAGATCTCGCGAGAGTCTCTGGCGAGAGTATTTCTCTCTCCACGTGACCTGCCTTTCTACCGCAATTATGAGCGATTAGTGCGTTCGAGCGCACGGCAGCGCGGACCTAGCCCAACCGGCATGCGATTTGCTCCTCCGAGAATCCTTGGTCATTTTTTTTTTCTTCTGCCTACCTCCTTCCCCTCGTTCCTCGTTGTCCTTTGTGCCCATGGCTGTGTTTGAACGCGACGCATGCACAGTGAGGAGTCCTCTCGGATTATGAAAATGGGCATAGTAGAAGTACTGTGAAATAAGAAATTTCCTTCTTTTTATGTTAGGTTTATTGATACCTTGATGCTTGGGAAGTTTTTGTGTTTCATTAGAGTACACGAGTAAGCGGAACTATAATTAACTAAAAACAGCACCAATTAGTGAGCCTTTGTAGATCGTTTCGCCATCCTGCAACACACACCGGAACCCGCGTGGAGTTTCCGAATACTAAAAACAAGGAAAGTTGCGCGCAGGTGCAGTAGCGGCATGTTTGTGTCGTAGAGCGTAGAGGGAAAAGGAATACGGTCTGCTATGACTCCCTAATATCTGTATGGCCTGTATGGCGGTTTGGGTGCCCATACAAAACAACGAACCGCCAAATATTTTTTTACAAAAACAACATTGGTGTTTTTCTGACGTGCTGTGATTTGTGACTTCCTTAATTGAAGCAGATTGGGACCATTGACGATGGTCCACTATGCTATCGCTTTGTAAAAATTCAAAGAAAAAATATTATATTAAATAATCTTAGCTACCTCATAACTTCTAAATAAAGTCCCTCTATGTAGTCTCTTATGACACGATTGATTAAATTACATTTCAGGGATTCCTTGTTCACTGCGTCGTTTAAATTGCAGTTTCGCCCCGGCGAACGTCACACCTTAACGAACAGAAGGAAGACAAAGTGCTTCGCGCCAAGGGGCATTATTTAACGTGGCAGCAGTAACAAAGTCAGGACCCCACCGTGGTCGAGTCTGTCTTCCTTGAACACAGACCAGGCTGATCAGACAGCCGAGTGAATGATCGGAACACCTCCAAAAAGCAACATCGCGTCACTTCTCGTTGTCGTGGGACTCTGTTACTCTCGAAGAATGGCTTGGAGGGTAAAAAGGAGAGTGAGAGATGCTGACGAAAATAAATGCGCCTTCAGGGCGCCGTGCATTCTTCGCGTTTTTCCCGTCCAACCGTGGGTCCCATGCGACTCGTTGAAGCGTCCTCCAGTCCAGGGGGTTATTCTTTGTTTCTGTTTTGCGAAAGTGTCGAGATTGGAAGATTTCGCCGAATCAGGCGTATTCTTATTTCGCCCGCCCTTCCGTCTCTGAAAGGTCCACCTCGACCGGATGCGCGTGCTACATTCTGCCAATACTCCTTGCTTTGTGTCTGTATATATAAACGACGGGAGCAGCCAGAAGAGCGGAAACAATGAACAAATATAACCTGAACGGAATGGTTTCCGCTTATCATACGTCAAGGTTTTTGCAATGTTTATTTTTACTTTATTTTAAGGTCGCCGTGGTAGTTTTTGTGTTTAAAAATGCGTTCCTATTTTTATTTTTTTTGTATCAAAACTGAACTCGTTTTCATGTTTCGATTTTTTTTTTTATGTTTTGACAATTCAGTTGGGTCGGTTTTGCATTTTGATAGGAACAGGCGATGTGACATGAGTCCGGCTCAAAACGCATGCGTTATGTCCCGTGTGGAATTCCCCTTTGCGTTTCCCACATCAACTTACGTGGATTTTGAAGGCTTTTCAAGTGTGTCTCTTTTAAGCTTGTTGGGTTATTCTTAGGCGCGTCTCGCTTCTGTTCCTACGTTGATCTGCGTGCGTGCGTGCGTTCGTGCGCATGCGCGTGCGTGTGTGTGTGTGTGCGTTTGTGTGTGTGACATTGAAAGTCCCATTCCTTCCTTGTTTGAAAAAAACAAATTATAATTTGTTTTTTCAATGCCATTAAATGACATCACGCATACATCAGTACATAAAAGGTTGATAATGCAATTAATGCAAAGGTGCAAGCGAACGGGACAAGAAAAGCGATAATAATCTCTGTAGAAGGTGAAAGGAGAAACCCAAATCTCCAAACACAGCTAGGTGACTGGTGCGCGACCGAAAAAATCCACCTCGTCCTGGTACCGAACCAGGGACCTCTCTATTTCGAATGGAGCTCTCTACCTACTGAGGTAACCAGGAGTTAGACGTCAGTAAAGGAAACGGGCTTTATCAGCTGCCCCTAGTCTAGCACCAACAAGAGTGAACGGCCTGCATTTTAAGGTTCGGATAATAATGCAATACATGCAAAGGTGCAAGCGAGCTGGACACAAATGGCGATAATAATCCCTAGAGAATGGGAACAAAGGACAAACACAAATCTCCAAACGCAGCTAGGTGGCTGGTGTGCGACCGAAAAATGTTGCCCGTAGAATATTTCTGGAGTAATATATCTTGTCAGTAGACATTATTTATTTAAAAGGTAAAATATTATAAATATACTCAAGAACATTTGATACTTATATTTATAACCGCCTATAACAAACCTCTAAACGTTGTGCTGCCTCTGCATCTTCGTTGACTCGCTCGCAAACTAAATCTTGATATAATTTTTTTTTTTTCAAAATTATAATGTCTAAATGTAGAGCAGATATAAAAAAGAAACCTGACAAGAAAAGAAAATTTTAAACACTCTGAACGGACACGGGAGTCGAGAAATAATTTTTAGGCAAAAAAAAAAAAATATTTTTAGCGCAATATTGAAGCGAGAGATTTACTTGAAATTCGGCCCGAAAAGTCCATGACGTCACGTGTAATTCCGGAATGACAATCTCAGTCGTTCGCTATTTCCGCCTCAACGATATGGATATGATACGGAACCCTCATCAAAGATATTTACTTAATCAACTGGAATCTGTCCAAAATCATGCTTCTCGTTTTATCAGTCGTAACTACACTAAAGAATAGCATCTCTTCTTTAAAAACGTCCATATCCCTACAAACTCTCATCACTCGTAGAAAAATTTCATGCAGAGATTGTACTATCACCCGTGGTCTCCCCAAACCTTTTTTTTTAACCGGCCCATCATATTTCCTCTCGTCTCGACCACCCCTGTAAAGTTGAACCCGTTTTTTTTTGAAAACCAACACATTCAAATGCTCGTCTCTTCCATTATGCAAATCGGATTGAAATGGCTTGCCCACAAGCTTGACAACTACCAGTGACCGTAAATGTTATTTGCAGCTGATTTCTAAAATGTTCGATTTGTGTTTATATAATGATGTTTCCAAGCTTTTACTTCATTGTTTTCCTTTTATGTAGTATTTTGTTGTCTTGTTTTTGAGCCTTGAATATGACAGCCCCTTTATGTAATGCCTTCCTCAAGAGGCCCTGAAGGTAATACAAATGAAAATTAGAATGTGAGGCCGGAGCCGATCCACCTCTCTTCCACGCGCCCGAGATACCGAGACAGAAAACAAGTGGAACGGAGGTGACTACCGTCTAAATCGCGTCTAGCGCCACCAATATTGCTCTTAAATTATTTTTTTTTTCGCGTTAAAGGAATTTCTTCAAATGTCCCAACCAGACTGTTTAATTTGTTTTTTTTTTTTGTTTTTTTAGGGGCCCTTTAAGGGGCGCTTTGTAAAGTCTTGACATGTTATCGGGTGGGAGTACTTAAAATAGAGGACATTTAGAGCTGCAGCTCGAGAAATCAAGCCTGTGTGTGTCTGCTGCGTTTGAAGTCCGTCGAACTCTTTTTGTTTGATAAGAAGTTATTTCTTTTTTAAATAAACGTCCTCCCTATTTTACGATAATCACGGCTGTGTGCAATCGGCATTAAATTAGTCTGGTGCCTTATAAATTATTCTCGGTGAACATAACACAGGCTGTGCATAAAATATATTGTGAAATTTCGAAAACTTGCATCCATCTTAAACGTGCAAACTCTAGTGTTTTCTTTTTAAGACAGGCGTTGCGAGTTTTAGTGTAATCTATTTTTAAGATTTGCAAGACTGTTTCATTTGTGTGCAATGGTCATCCGTATTTAATTAGTTTTATGGTTTGTCTTCCGTGTTATTGAACCAGTACTTTTGGGGATTCAATCATTATTTACACCACCCTGATCATAAAACTTGCATTCTGTCAATGATGAAGTGAGGCTTACCGCCTGAAATGAAAGCTGTGGTACCGAAAGAATCCTCTCCCGCCAATATTTGATCAGGATACCACGACATACAATCCCGGAGGAGCGGACAAAAAGACTAGCCTAATTCTTTTTTGTGCCCGGGGGGAGGGGGGGGGGGGGTGTACTTGGGAACCTAGTCCAAGTTGAGTATTCTTATGTTTTCGAGCTCTTTTTTTAATGCAGTTAGCGTGAAGGATAAGAAATCTTGCATAAAGGTCACACGAGTTTTTATTTTTTATTCATTTCTTTTTTGACGGCGTATCGCTTTTTGGTTTGTGAGAAACTCAGCCTTCGTGGGCTGTAAGCTAGAGTCATCGATCAATTCTGAAAGTATAGTGCAACGCCCGTTCCTATACATATTAAATGTGATCCTTTTATTTTTTGTTCCAGGGATCACAACTTAACACTGGTAGGTAGTCCAGTTTTAAAACTGGAGCTGGGCGTCGATTAAACGTTTTAGCCCGATTAATCGCCACCCTGTGACCGATTAATTAATTGATTAATCGGTCTCATTAATTTATATGCATATAATGTTTAATTTAAAAAAAAAAAAACATTTTTTTATGCATTTGCTGAATTTTAACCTAAAGATACAATTTTATAAGGAATCAACATTGTTGTTTAGTTAAGAGCAGTTCTAATCACTCAGAGAATATTACACTTCAGCTGCATAAGGCAAATAGGTTCGTTGGTAATATTCGGCAAAAGCGACCTTCTCTGATTGTTCATACTAGTCTCTGCTGCACTAAACGGACACTGGAGCGGCGTTGAAGTGGTCGGGCCACGTGCAACCTTCTGCATTTTACGGGGGTTAGAAATCTTGCCCCTACAGTTTACTTTAGGCTAAATGTTGACCAAAAGCTTACCCTTCATTCAGATATTCTCGTCCACGTCTGGGTGGGGAAACCATTTATCTTTTACTATTTTGGTTTGTTAAAGTTTTACCGATTAATTGGTTAAAAAATAATCGCGATTAATGCATTAATCGATTACTCGGTTGGTTAATCGGTCAATTCTCCAGCCCTGATTAGAACTTCTACGTTTCTGCCCTGTATTGGTGTAAGACGGTGAAAGATGGAAAAGCATAGTATAGAAAAATAAGAGAGTATTACAATAAAAACATAACGTTAATTAACACTATCTTGGCATGATTACACGGGCTTGTCGTTCTGAAAACCGAAATGGGTTAGAACAGTGTCCAGTAAGCATCGTTTGTTGTGTCCTTGAACTAAAACATTTACTACCGTTTGATGGCGGTGTACACGCAGAATATTTTATGTAGTATAACAAACAGACAGGAAGCACTGCCATCCCCTTCCCCCGTCCCCCCCCCCCTCTCCCCCCCCCCCCCCCTCTGGCCACCCGCAGACACACCTTTAATTTAAGAACTTGAAAATATTTTTCTTTGTGTTTACGAGCATTGAAGCTAATTCTCATCTGAGACGCAGCATTACTGCCTTCAATTAACCGACATCTATTACGCAAACCCAGATCAAAATTCCCCTCTTTACCTGTCATACAGTGCCCTCAGCGACCAAATTTCTTGCCTTAGCAGAAAATGACAAGGAGCCGCCACCGCGCCCGAAGCCACATTCACCGCCACCACCACCACTGAGAACGAGAACTCATCTTCCTCGTGCGGTTGTGTTCGACCGGTATCGGGAACGACCGCCATAACAGCGTCTTCGCCGTAAACCCAAAACCCTGCCGACAAAACTCTCCCACCGTTCTCTGTTGATTGCCTCGAATGGCCGCGCCACCACCAGTGTTTGCAGACTACTCGAGCGAAGCCTTTCCAAGACTCGCCTCGCCTCACCCGAAAGCGACGTGGCTCTCTTATGGCCCTACCTCTACCCGCCTGCACAGTTTGTGTTATTGGGAAGTTCGGCGGTGTATACGAAGTGTTTCTTCTTTTGGGCCTCATTTTCGCTTGGACCTCTGTCGTTTCCGGCACCGTTTTCTTGTTTGTGTTCGTTCTGGGGTTGTGGAATGCGTTCTTGTTAAGATTTTCTTTCTTTGACATGGGAGCCGATGGAATTGGCACGATTTGTGTGGTTTCTGTGCGTACGCTCGACGCTCGCACCTTTCCCACCGACTTGGGTGCTTCGATGGGTCGGCAAACCTGACCCCTCGGGCTTCTCTGCGCGTTCACGATAGGGCGACTCTCAAGAGCACTCCCGGAGACGGCTGATGTCTTCTAGAGTTTAGAACGAAATAGTCTCTTCGCTACTCTTGCAAGCAGTGTAAGTCGTATTGTGGTAGTGTTGTGGTCCTTCCTATCGATTCGTGTGGTTCTGTATGGCAAGTGTATTCATACATTTTTGTGTTACTCGAATAACCCAAACCAACACGTTTTGTTTTGTAAGAATTGTTGCGCTTTGAGCTATGCGTGTATAAATTGTCACTAATCGACGTCAAACATTAACTCTGTCGTGTACGCGTTTAAACAGCGGAAAGGTAGCCCGCTTGAATTGCCATCAGGCACGGTCTAGTTTGGAAACTTGACTACTACAGTACGACTGCTACCTAGGATTCTGTAACTTAAATGATGCAGTAACGGTAACATGACCACATGCTGGTATGATGTTGGTTGAGACGGACACAGGACCACGAGCGAGCGCTTGTGCTTGAAAAGAAAACACTCTAAATAAAACATAAAATATACGTTACAAGCCCAGCGGCATTTTGCTTAGTTTGAAAGTTCACTGATGTTATCAAGTAATAGAGCGCCAAACAAATCTCTTCTCAAATTTAGAGGGATGGAATTCTAAAGATGTTGTCCTAAGCAGTGGTTAGGAAAAAAATTCAATGCCAACTTTCAAATTTTTAAGGCTACTTCCCATGTTTATGAACTACTGGCTCACTCACAAAATTATATACCATTTACTGAATATTATTGCGGAGCAAGTTTAAAAACCTACAATTCTCCAATTTGGAATTAAATCGCCACTCTGAGAACACTTGCACCATTTTTGATAATTTCTCTCGAACTATTTTACTTCTGCAAACTTGACAGCAGCTCGTGTAGAGGTCTCAATACAATTGGTTTCTTTCGAAAGTATTACTTTCTTTAAAAGGTGGAATATAAATTTGATTTTTTTTTTTCGTGAGCCAGAGGCTTTGGTTTTGAAGTACGGGCCATCCCGCCGCGGAAACTCGAAACTGTATTGTGAAACAGCACGCGAGTGGCAGATTTTCTTGCCAACAACCCCAGTTTAAATTTCAAAATAGATGTCCAGATCGTTTCTATTGCATTTGTTTATGCTTCATATTAGTTTCGCTGAAACAGTAGTATTTCTGGATTTGTTATTTCGACTGGAAAAGCAGTTTAGACAATGCGCATAAAAGAAGCTTATATTTTTTTTTCTAAGTGAATACCTTTCTAAAAGGAAATTGGGATCGCATTTATATCCTTTCAATATCAGCGTTCCAAGGTTCGATGAAATTCCCTGCAAGACAAATATCTTGTCAAGGATTGTTTCCGAAAGACAAATATATTTCGTAAACATGATCCTCCAGACAGCGAACATAAGAAGCGAGATTGCGGTCTTTAAGATTACAAAACGGTCCCGATTGAAATATAATAGCGGTCATATTAACGCAAAATCAAATTTCAAAAGATATCGTTTAGGAGCCGCTTTTTGAAATACCGGGACGAGAGAGATTAAGGTTGAAACATTACCTTGCAATGACTAAAGAGAAATTTGTTTCTCGAGTTCCATTGTTTAATACATGTCACAAGAAGAAGAAATAAAAGTAAGATTAAAAGTTTGCTAATTCTGCAAAGAATATCAATTAGCCGTGATGGTGACAATAAAAAAATAACAAAACTAGTTTTTTTTTTGGAAGTCAGATTAAGAGTGAGAAATGAGACCCATCTATTTATAGCTACTCATTGGTCACTGAGTGCCGTTGGAAAAAATAAATTAATTGAATGGGTTATCAAGCTGCACAAAACAGCTTTTAAAATTAATCAAGCAAATGTTTTTTGTATCAACATGTCTAAATTTGAAACTGCAACCCAGAATGACGTTACAAAAAAAAAAGATTTTGTTAGATTCCAAGTTTATAATTCAAGCTAAAAACGAAGGCGCATGGCTTTATAAATACGGAATCATAACCAATCTTTTTGAATTGTAACGGGATGTGCAATTCGAAGTTTGAATAAGAATGTTGGCGCTATTTATAGCAAACTAATTTTTGCCAAACGCACGACAAACGTTTTTTTTTTGTTGTTGTTAGCGATTAGAGTATCACTAATGTAACGTAGAATACACCAAGATAATATAAATAAATGTTTATAATTAATTATTTTTAACACAAACTGTTTAGTTTTGATTTCTAGAAAAAAGAATGGCGGGATGACGTCACAGACCAGAAGCCAGAATCATATGCGGCGGACACGTGTGTCAATAATAAAGACACGTGACACGGCCCGGGTTTCGTCCTCTCCTCTCTTGCTAACCCACGAAGCCACCACGGCCGTGTTTTAAAATTTATTCGGTCCGACGCCGGAGTAAAGGTTTTGTACCGTTGCGTTTCGAAACTTACTCGCGCTTACTCGACGCCGTCAGAACTCGCGACAGAAGCGGGTTGTTTACTCCGGAGTAATTACTCACGCTACCCTCCTCGATCGGTGGGTGACGTCGGAAAAAAAATCGAGTAAATACGTCACGTGATCTGTTCGCCGTCTGCTCGTTGTCTGCTTTCTGCGCCCACGGCCGTCAGAGCTGATTTGCTCCGTTGACTTTGGTGGCAGACGCTCGAAATGACAGAGAATGAGGTGCAGCCATTTATGTGTGGTGATTGCGATTCGCTCTTTTCAATGCACGAAATGACTGTGCACCACATGTGGCCCTTGCACCTTCCGCAGGAAAGTATTAATTTTCTTATCAGAGTGCGAGCGTAAACAGGTGCTTCTCCACGTCCTCGTCCTCTGCCTTGGAAGGAACTCGTATTCCTACGTTCAAGGCTGAAAATTTTCGAACGTAGTAGAGGACGTGAAAGTTTTTAGTTTTTTTTATCAGAGCGTGAGAGAAAAACGCATGTAAAGCTGTGAAATATTCGAATATTTCATGTAAATGACCACTCAACAACCCCCCCCCCCCTAACTTCCTCCCCAAGAAATATACATGTTTTAAACTTCTCTTTTTGATTTTGTAATCCTATATGGATAAAAAAGTACGCAAGTTACATATTCTTCAAAGAGCCCCCTGCGCTCTGCCGCTAGACGAAGTGGAAGCAATTTACGCAAAGCCTAATCGGTGCAAATTACGATGCGTGGAAGGTGTGTGTTTAAGGCACCCGTAATGAACTTACAGCGATCGCGCTTATTAATAAAAAGAAATGTTGGATGTCTAACTGAAAGGAATAAGTGATTTTGGTTTCAATATACAGCCCACAGGAAGGTGAGTAAAAGGAGATGGTGGAGCCACCTCAAAAAACACTACGCCGTTACTGTAAAAAAAAAAAAAAAAGCTTTGCATCGTTCATAATTATTGTCTGTTCGAGTGCTTTTTTCCATAATCATAAGAGCTCGACTGCTATTTTAAGCCATCGCTGATACGTTTTCTTTTTGCCGCAGCCCAAGACAAAGCAATCCGCGTAGTATCCAGACGATAATCCCGGCCGTTTCAAAATTCATTCTCGGGTCGTTTACTCGCGATATCACGGGGTATTTTACCCCGTGATACGTGGGAGACAGGTTACTCTATTAAGGTCTGGAACATAGCCAATGCAACACGTATATATATTTATATATATATACCTTGTTGGGCTTCGGCTGAACTATAATTGAAGATTCTAATAAACCAAATAGCATAACATCCAAGCGTTAGAACAAATCTAGAGGGAGCTCTCTAAGCGAAATTCAGTCCGAATTTTGAGGATAAATAAATAATTGTTCGTTTGATCTCCTTTTATTGCAGAGTTTTATTGTCTATTTAAGACGCGTGTATCAAGTACAAAATCTATGTATTGCTTTCCGAAAGGTGATTATTTAAGTGTATATAAATTTACCAAAAACTTTGACAGGGGCAATGCTCTAGTTATATCGGATGTTGATCAAGTTAGCGAGACGCTTACCTCAATTGTTAAAGAGGCTATTGGTATATTTGTGCCTAAACTTTAAAAAAAAAAAACATTCATATATCCTCATTGGTTTTAGAAATAACTGAAAGTTTACCTTCGCAAAAAAGAAAATTTTCACAGGCTATTCGAAACTACCGGTTCTACTCTTTGGTACACCAAATTTAGCATATATCATTTCGCGGCAAAACAATTGTTCAAGCGGGGTAAACGATGTAATTATGGTAGTGTAGAAAATAGCTTCAATCATTGTCCCAAAATGTTCTGGAATTTTGTATAGCGCCACTCCCGCGAAGCAAGTCGGAGTATTTGTTTGCGTGAAGATGTAGCGAACACCCCTATTTATCGTTCTCCCCCTGATCAGGTTTGAAATATTTCCACCGACTATTACAGCAAATGTTACTCTAGCTGCCGCCAGTCGATCTAACCTGGCGACAATAAGAGAAGCTGTCAAGCCTGCTTGCATTCCGTGCGAGTAGATAATGTCGAAATTGCGGAAGCGATTAAAATATTGGAACCGAAGTTTTCGAGCGGTGTCGATGGTATACCGAGTTTTATTATTAAAGGATGCGATGAATTGTTTATTACAATTTTGAAACACATTTTTATTTTTTCGCTTAGATTGACGTTTTTAATCCTTTTGGAATGGAGCGGCTATTGTTCTGATCTTCAAGAGTGGTGATGCCTCGGTTGTTACGAATGAGTGACCTGTTTCTATATTTTGGAGTTTTTTAACGTGTTTAAGAGGTTGTACATGTCCTGTTCTTTTATTTCCGTTAAATATTATCACCTGTGCAGCATGGTTTCCTGACTGATCAAATTCTTCATACTAATTCATGTTTGTTTTATTAGGTTTTGGCGTTCCGGCAAATGGGGGGAATGGTGATTCAATCTTTTATATGACCAAAACTTTTGACAAGGTCAGTCATACATTACTCCAGCATAAATCGTTTTTATCTGGTATATCTCCACAGTTATCTATATGCTTGGAGAGTTTCCTGTCACTGCGATCAAACTCTGTTCGAGTGGTTGACAGTTTTTCACATACAGTAGTCATTTAACAACGTCCGGTGGTACCCGAGATCAATCCTGGGCCCCTCTTTTGTTTTAATTTTTTTTTAATGATACAGTGTCTTATGTCCAAAGTTCTCAGTTGTTACTTTGTGCCGATGCTGTAAATTTGTTTAAAAATATTCAATCTACTGTAAACTGTGATTACCTGCAGCCTAATCTGTCTTCAATTTTTTACTGGTGTGAACATATTTTATTGCTTAATCATGCAAAAACAAAAGTGTTATCTTCGTGCCATCGTCATGTCCCTTTAGACGTTGCCTATTATCTTGATACCATTCCAATTCCACGTGTATTTTTGTGAAATATCTTGTAGTGTTCATAGACAGGGCCTTGTTCTTAGAAATCATGTATCTTTTGTGGTAAGAAGTTCAATGAGAATGTTTGAAAGGTTATCACGCCTGACGCAGACTTTAATACAGCATCATTGCTTGTTGCTTCTCTTCAAGACCTTGATTAAGTGCAGATTGGAATTTGCTTTAGTAATATCGAACTCAATATCTAAAACACTAGCCATGGCCATCGAACATGTTCACAAAAAACTAATTCGTATTGTTTATGATAGATATTTGAACAGGTGCTTGTATTATGATTACGTATTTATACAAAGATTATTTTCGCTGACACTTTTGTCGCACAAAACAACTATTCATGATTTTGTATTTTTACATAAGGTTGTAAATGGTATTACGGACTCGCCGCCATTGCTTAGCAAAGTAAATTTTTATGTTAACGTCCGTGATATCAGATATCCTGTAGGTATTGACGTTCGTTCGCAATGTTGTACTTCACCGATTTTTCGGATTCAGACATTATATAGCTGCATCAATCCCCCTCACCTCGATTTCTGTAAATCTATTTTATTATACCACTATAAATTAAATAACCTTATATATCTGCTTATAACTTTTATTTTATGATTAGGTTATGATAACAAGTTTTTTTGTGATTATATAGTGCACTAGACATAACACCGCTGTGGTTGTTTTGGAGCACTAAAAATAAATATTTATATAACACTTATATTTTCCGTTCGGTTTTTCTTTTAGTAAGACTGTTTATAAACGAACTACTCGCTCTCCCAGGATCCCTTGGGCTCTTGTCTTTTTTAGATTCACACAATTCCTGAACTATATTTTCCGTTCTTACTCCTCGCTTCATATAGTCTACCCTTTCTATCTGAACTTAACAAAAAAAAAAGGCGGAAAGAGTCTCAACGAATTATTTTCTGTTTCCTTCAATTGCAGTGTCATCCCGGTATAGGGGGCCGCAGCCAGCCGAGTCCAGGCCGCCGAACCCTTCAGACATTTCTCACGGGTTGCCCCGGGCTCGCCGCAGCCGGTCGGCATCTCCCGACGCATCTATTGTGTCGGCGCCCGAGCTAGTCAACCCCAAGCTATTCCCGGATATCGAGCAGCCCGCGTTCGACAACAGCACGCCCAGGAGCGTCACAACGCAGCAGGCGCAGACAGTGTACCTCCACTGCATCGTCAACAACCTGGGAGAAAGAACGGTGAGCGGACTCTCGGGTATCACAGCACTTTGGTCCAAAATTTGAGTTTTGTTTCAGTATGTAGGGCCTTAAAATGCCAGACAATGCCAATGTAAAGCAAAATTAACCGTCTTTGGCCGGATCTCAACCTTAATTCACCAAACACGTGCCAACGTTATGATTCGCTGTTTCCACAGATATCGCCAAACAAGTGCTAGAGATTGGATTCGCTTCTGGTTGTTCTGTTTTTACGCGACAACGTTTGGCCTAAATCGCCAAACAAGTTACATCTTTATAAATGTATTCTGAAAGCTTGGTCTGCTGGGCAAGTTTGTAATTGACATTCATATGAAAAATAGCCACTGAGGTGGTTTACGGGATTCCTTCGTTTTGCGGTCATGTTTAAAAGGCCAGACGGGACATTGCTTAAACGGTAGACTTCGAAAGCATGCGGCTTCTTTTGGCAACAATTACGGTTCTCACTTGCCGGGGCGTTGTATAACCTGTGGTTGTTCCCCCATACTGGACGATGCACAGGTGGAGGGGCGCAACAAAGGAAGGTTAGAAACAGAGTTGCTGGAGGCGGCAAAAATATATGCTTGCAAGAAAGACGTTTGCATTAGCGTTGCATCGGTGTATAAGCAACCCAAAGAGTACAACTTCATTAACACTATCTAGCTTGTAATTATTAACGCTGCGCAGTTTTCTTTTCTAGTTCGGGTTGTGCGGCGGGGTGATGTGGCCGTTTTGCCGACTTTTTGAACAGGAGTTGGGCGGGCTATATCTTTTGATTTGGCGGTATGCCGGGTTACTGTTGAAATCAGAATGCGCGCGTGCACAGCGATAGCAATGTTGGAAGCTTTCAATAAACTCTAGTTGACAGTTAGCGCTTGTGTGCTTCTACGTCTTTTTGTCCCGTATGTTTGCGCTATTTTTAATATAAATGACATATTTATTCTCAACTGCTGTTTGTTTTGTTTGTACGTGGTATATTTAGCTGACGTTTGGTGGCAACTACGCATCGATCCAGAGAAAAGCCGTACAAACGCTATAAAACAGTATATTGAAATTAATTTCCGCCTTGGAGCAAACCCGCATTAGGCCCGCATTAGACCCCTAGGATTGCCAAGCTTGAAAAATTTGCGCGTTTCTCTGCCCCGCTACCTAGCTTCGGAACTCCTAACTCCGTTGTACTTTGATGGGTGGCCTTTACGCTCCACACGGTATTGCTAGGACCCTGACACAATACTTGCGCCTTGTTATCACCGTAGTGTACTTTAGTACAGTATCTATCATTATGAAATACCCACTCGGATCAAGTGACCGAAACGGTGGCAGGTGGCGAGGGCGCGACGCGCGTTGTGAACTGTTTCCTATTGATTCGATGAAAACAAAACTTTATAAAGCAGTTAAACTGAATAGGTACCGACCGAGGGAGCGCATTCCCTTCCATTGGGGTGACATGCAATTATTCAAAGCGCAAGCACCTCCCCAGTAGCTAACATCTTGTCCACGCGCTTTGAGTGGGTTATTCCTATCGGTGTAAGCTGCACGTGTGCTAGAGTAGTGTCAGCATTCCATGGCACCAGTACACCGTATTCTCTGAGAAAGCACAACCGTATTTTTATCAGTGAGTCAATCGATATGAGCATAAAATTAGCGCAGATCGGGATCTACGTGAAGTAAACATGAGGCCAAAGCAATGACCGAATGAATGGGCACTGTGCGGATCATGTTGCCCGAGTGTGGTTCCTGGAGGGATGTATTCTAGCCTAAGCTAAATTTGCTTCAGTAAACTTGACTTTATCAATAGCTTGCAAAGTAGATGTTGTTGCACTAGGGCCACTGTAACAGAGTTGCGGAATATGAGACGCCAAAAAATAAACACAAATACCAAAGGTCAAAATTTTTGAAGGCATAATTTGTGTACTGTGAACCAATTCTACATTTTTCATTACCATTTGACTTTCTTTAAAGACCGAAAAAAATATCAAGCAGTACCAGAATGAAACGGTAGACTAGTTGGGAAAACTAAGCGAATTACAAGTCTTTGCTATAGCCACACGCAGAATAAGGCACGCAGGGTTTGTTATATTCTCGCTTCGCGACTCCTCCATTGAACTCCTTGTGCGGAGCGCAAGTTCGTCTTCTGTTTTGCGCAGGGGTTGCGTTGACTTCAAAATGCCGGTCTCGGATTGGCTCCGATTGGAACGATGTTTGCTAAACGTAAGGACACCTATGCATTGAGGTCTACCCACTAATCTTCCAATGATAGCCAATCAGAGTTCGGTGTTCTGACGTCACTGAAACCCCTGCGCGAAAAGCAGACGAACTTGCGTTCCGCATTGTATAGTTACGCAATCTCATTGACAGCAGACCGATAGTGTAGTAGATGTCCGGGGTCACGCCTTGAGGGGGTCTGAAATGAATTTCGGGTTGGGATAAATGTTTATAAAATTAAATTTTGCTAAGGGCACATCGTTGATTGTGCCAAAAGGAAGAGGGTAGTTGAAAGCCCGGTTTTTGGTACGAAAATATGAAGGCATGGCGGACTATTTGGTACGTCCTTTCCTTCGAAGGCTCTCCGCCTTTTCACTGCGATACATCCTCGGTACCCAAAGCACGTCATCAGGTTCCAGCTCACGCATTGTTCACGAGCGCCACGTCACTCCGACCACTAGCTCGTCGACGATCAATCCATCGACGAATACCTGGATTCGCGTTTGTGGCCAATGTTTGCCGCGACGGCTTCTATCATCACTTCCGAGAGATAAACAGCACGGTGGAAGCTTGGGAGTTATCGCATTCTGAAACCAACGCTGTTAAAATCGGCAATATTTACACTACTATAATTTTCCGCCGATGAGAGCAAACATTACTCAGATTGCCCGGTCGGTGAGAATGATAGCTCGCCATTCAAAGACAATTGCACCAGATGCGAGAAACATTGGCGGGTAAGCCTGGAAACCCCAAATGGCTGGGAGAACTTTTGGTTACCGGGAAATTCTACGTCTCAACCAAGGGGTTTCTCATTTTGCGTTTGAGTTGAGGAGGAGAGCTGGCGGGGCAAAAGTGGGAGAACCATTTCATGACAATTAAAGCTGCCAGTTACCATTAATATTAGTGTATGTATTAGTATTAGTATTAGTATTAGTATTAGAATAAGTAGTATTAGTATTTAGTTTTAGCGTCTGAAGGCACGCCCTACCGTCTTCAATCTGTCACTAACGGTTTGGGAGGAGATCCGACCGTGGCGCCCCAAGCGGCTATCTTTAGTACTACACTCTAAAAAAAGGGTATCACCTTACACCCTTTTGTCGCATATAATACACCCCAAAACTTCATTTCGACGTACAGCGCCCTATAGTCGAACAGACGGCCCAAATTTTACGAGGGCTTGATAACGGTGCGATATAACTTTTTAAAAACCTAAAGTACGTATCAAAGACCACATAAAGAAAACACTGAGTTTTTATAGTAGGGCCAAGAAAACCCCGATTATTTTTTTTTGTAGTCAGTAACACGTACATTAGCTATTTTAATAATTTGTACCACACGGCTATCAAGCCCCTCGTAAAGTTTGGGGCAGTCTGTTCGACTATAGAGCGCTGTACGTCTAATTGAAGTTTTACGGTGTATTATATGGGGCAAAGGGTGTGACAATACACCCTTTTACACCCTTTTTTTAGAGTGTAAACGGATGTGAACAACAAATAAAAATGACTCAGCGCTCGGCTTGCTAAACCCAGAGCCTTTTATACTGGGAGAGTTCGGCGGTCTATTGATCCAGCCGCCAGTCTGGCAGCACGAATCGAACAGTCTGGCAACTGTGCGCATCGCGTTCCAAGTTTCGTCGTCCGCCATGATGTGCCTTGTCGTCCCGAGCCGGCAGCCGTCTGACTAGCGTGGAGCGAGAGACGACGCTGAAAATGATCCTTCTGCGCTCTGCGAGACGTCAGAAGAAAACGTAATGGGGTGCTGTAGTGCCGTTGGGTGCTCGAATAGCGCGAAAAAAGGGTTCAGGATGTACCGGTTCCCGCAAGGAAAAGAAAACCGTGCAAGGCACAAGATCCGGGAGGCCAAAACAAAGAGGGCTAAGTGGAAGCCGACTTCGAGTTATCGATTGTGCGAGGTAATTTTATAATTAATTTATTTTGTGAGTTAAACGCGTTTTATTTTGACTAAAACTGTGCAGCGACTTGACGCGGCAGCGTCAAGTACGGCCCTGCGTCAGGTGAGAGTGTCCATTGATCCCGAAGCCGTTTCCTGCCGCGCAACACCTGATACTTGCGAGCGGTCTAGCTTGCGAACTTTGAACTGTGTATACTGTATTTCAGTATAAGTGCGAGCGGAGCCGATCGCTGCAAGCGTGTGCAGGTCGCGCTGAACGACGCGTGCACAGTACGAGCGCACGCGCACCGCCGGCACGTTCAAAGCATGCAGCTCGCTTTCGTAGCTTTCTCTACGCTCGAGTTTTTAGAAGCGGCCTCGCAGCTCCGCTTCACCGTCTCGCAAACGCTTTTGTTTCATTAGCGATACCTTCATTTTGATATTTTTTTCAATACGCGTAGTAAATACTTTCTTGTCATGCCTTTTTTTTTTTTCTTAGGTCCACTTCGCAAACAGTGAATTCGAAAGCGGTTGTCGATACCAAAAAGCTCTGGCACAACGCGATGCCGACGCTGCTTCTTCACAGCAAACCAAACAATGTCAGAAAAAAAAAACCCAAAAGACCGGCAGGTGAAGCACGGCGGGAAATCACGATCGGTCCGCCGTATTCCGCACAACGGTGCACAACCCTTGTGATGTGGTAAACAGTCGGGGAGCGATCCAGACAATCGAACTTACCCACTGAAAAATGCGCACTAGGCCGCTGAGCTGTGTCGGACGTCGGGCGTTTTTGAGCGATTCCCCATTAATAAATGAGTGTCGTTCGTAAATGGGCGGTTTGTTTGTTAATTTTTACATGAATAAAGCACCGAATCACAAAATGCCTGTTTTCCGACTTTCTCCTCACGGCAACAAAAGCGCGAACGGCAAAACCGACACGCGTATACATTACACGTCAATGGGGGCCCACTTGCCGGGAGGCACATCATGGCGGAAGCGGAACCCTATGAATCCGCTAAACCTAGCGGGCCGTAAGCCCCTCCCATCCGCCGAACTCTCCCAGTATAAAAGGCTCTGGCTAAACCGAACGCCGCGTCAGCGTTCGGCTGGAATTCGTGTTCTCCGATCGCCTGAGGGGGAGGAGGGGCTTTTTTGTCACAACTCCGACCTGCATGAACAATGCAGCACGTACGGAGCATATGCCCAGCTCAGGAAAAAAGCCGAAGTGGGTCAAGATCGCATTCTCCGACGACTGCTTTCAGGAGAGATTTAGTAGTAACAATAAACATCATTCGTTTATTGTTAGTATTTTTACGTTATGACATGGACATTCCCACAAGGCCTGTGAGCATGTCCTCAGGCTTTGTGTTGGTAAACATAGAGGAGTGGGGACAAAAAGCGAGTCAGAGTGCCCCCTATAGATAGATCACGTCGCCAATAGTGCTTCACAACAGCACAGGTATTAACTTTGCTATTCAAAAGGCGGTTTTCGAACATTTAAGCTTTGTATATGCACATTCTTTGTACGAGGCTGGTTCAACAAGATACATTTATTGTTTCCAATTTCAATTGCTGCTGCCTAGAATTGGGCTGAACAGGCGGAACAGGGTGCCATGATTTATTGACCTAGAATGCAAGCAACGTGAGTCGATGGGAAGAGTTCGACGGAATGTCACCTTAGGCATCCGCTGTCGCTTTCCAATCGGATGACAAACGGCTGCAGCAACGAATGCTTCCGCGAGCGAATACCAAACTGCCAGAAACTATGTGGCGGAACTTCCTGGTATTTATTCAATCATGCCCCTAAAGACGGTTTTATTGTGTACATTCATTGCTGTAGGTTCCTCCCGAATTCAAAGTGACACATCAGGAAAAAAAGCGCCCGAAACGTGATTGAAATTGTCGCAGAAAGTATGGTGTTAAAAAAAAAAAAAAAAAAAAACTTTTACTGCTTTGTTTACACCTAATGTCCCCAACCATCTAATTAATTAAGCTTTTACCAAGGGGGATTTTCGTCTCCCGTAATCTAACCTTCCTTGCGGAAGTCAACATTTCAAACTGTAATCTCAGCGCGCCGTATTCACTCGATTTGCACTCGGCCACTCGAGCTATCGTCATTTCATCGCACTTCTATCCTCAGTTTTCGATATCAGCGTCCCCAGATTCGGTTAATATCCCTGCAAGACAAATATATAGACCCGAGTCAAGAAGACTACTGAAGGTTTATTTTAATACAGCAGGTCGGAGGGACATGGCCAGCTGCCAACTTTCCTGCTCGCCGAAGAACGGAATTCCCGAGCTCCCGTGTCCGAGCTAGTGCTTTACTGACAAAGACGACGATCGTATTTTGCAGTCACCACATTTTCTTCCCTCTTAGGTAGACTTATAACGGTCCGACTCAAGGCGGCTGCGGGTCGGATATCTCCTACTGGAGTCTGGCTGCAATGGAGACCCCGAAGGAACTTGTGTGTCGCTGTCATCGTGCTGGGTGTAAACTTGAGAAGGCACTGGCACATCCACTGGGAAGGTTGAAGTGTCGGGATCGTCTTAAGTCTACCTTGGTTTCATATGATCTGCGTGGACCCGACGGGTTTTGTGATCTTCATCTTAATCTTCGTAGATGACGTTGCCAATTCTTTTTGTGATCACGCCTTTTATTCAGTGTTGTTTGTGGAGAGGATGTTTTACCCACACGTTCTACTGGATTGAAGAGGTAGCGGTTCCCTCGTCTTTCTTTGTCGCTTTGGCATGGGTCCTACCTTGGAAAGCATCAATAAGACAAGAACCGTCCGGTAGGGCCTGCTTGTGAGCAGTTCACACGGGGGATCTCACGTTGAAGGGGGGGGGGGGGGGGAGGGGGGGTGATCGGGCGCTTAAAGGGGTACTCCACAGATTTTTTGAGCTACCTCAACTAACTATTTACCCTTTCCGGTATGCTATTTAGTATCGCGAAATTCATAATAGGTATTGTGAAATCGGCAAATGAAAATGATGCAAAAACCAACATTCAAATATACGCGCACTTTTCAGTGCCCATGACGTCAATGGCAGGCAGGCTTGCCAGTCGAGCAAGCAGTCCAAAAATAGAAGGTCTGTTCGATTCGGCAAGAAAGTTCTGAACTAGTTCTGTCCGAGTTCAGAGGAGTGCAGGAGTCGTGAAGCGGCGGCGCAGAACCAGTGCAGCCGCCGCGCTAGGACTTGCGCTGTGATCGGGTCACCGAGCGGAAGCGCAGGGTGTCGTCTACATCTGTTGGCTCTTGTTTCTGCATGCCACGTTGTATGCTACATTTAATTAGTCGCGGTTTCATGAGGCCATTCGTGTTTCCTTATTTTTAAAGTATAATAACCGAATCTTTTCTGTGAATATTTTTATTCGAGTGTACTAAAACGTTTTCTGCACGAAATGTGTTTCTGTCTGCATTTTTAACTGCCGTTCGGTTCCTGTCGTTTCTATGTTCGTGTCCTTCACATTCATTTAGCAATAGTAGATTCACTCCAAGTTTCTCGAGTTTCGCATTTCGACGATAGGTTCGCGGCATCAGGATGATTGTGCGTCGGGAGTCACTGGCGGCAGCGCGCGGTCGGTAGCGGTCACCTCGAAGACGAATGCCTGACGATCGTTTTGGCCAATAGAGTTATCGACCGTAAGTTTGGTGTCAAGCTGAAACGTTTATTCTGATTCTCAAGAAAGACCTGCGTGGAACTACGAAGCCAATGTCGATTCTCGGCGTTTTTCCGAGGCCCGTTAGTGGGCGTCCAATAATACGAGCGGACAAAGCATGCAGTATTATGCTCAGCTACGGGGCATGCGAGGGCCAATGTACTAAATCCCAGACCTCTGCAATGTATCGGAGTCGTCAGTATGCATCCAAGAGCGACTGAAGGCGGGGAATATCAAGAGTGCAATACCTTTTCCATGTCTGTAAGGAAGAATATCAACACTGTGGATCCCCACATAGCATCAAAAAGAAACAATTTACGTGAGCCAATATTTCAACACTTACAACAGGGAGCCAAACCTACACAAGCAGGTGCCTAAAACGCTTTCAAAATATCATAATCAATCAAATTCCTACCCTCGGTTATTATCTCAATTCCGCGTCCACCGCGGGTACGTTATTATCATAAATGAGAGGAAATGCAACCTCCGTATCGGCGTTATTGTGAAACATCGCAGACATTTGAGCAAGAGCTGCGAAAAATGGCACCGCGAGCAGAGACGGACGAGGAGTGTCATCTGCTATCGCCGTCTGCTCTTGTCGTCTGCTTCTGCACGGACGCTGAACTGACTCCGGAGCTGGTGCAAGATTCTGAGGAACTGGGTCTGAACTCGTTCAGAACTGGGATGAATCGAACGCCCCAGTGCAGCGGCCGTGCAACTTCCGGTTGAATCGAATGCACCAGTTCTTGCACCGCTGAACTAGTTCTGCCAGTTCAGGCGAATTGAAGAGACCTAGAATATGCCAAACATTTGTTCCGTGCTGGAGCGCGGATACTGGAACGAGCTTCCAAAGCATTCATTCGACACCGTGAAACTGCATCGAATCTGTTGGGAGCAACTTCTACAGTCGAAAAAGTGAACCCCTGCCTTCCACTGACGTCACTTTTTTGTTGTTGCCAGTAGAGACTTTCAGTTTGAAAAACACGGTGAGGACCAAAACAGTAAATTCAATAACTTCGCGAAAAACCAATATTTTGACCTAATATTTGGGATACTATTTTAGCGATGTCTGTTGGTTAGTTTAGCAAAATTTCAAGCAAATCGGAGACAACAAAAAAATCTGTGGAGTATCCCTTTAACAAGAAGTTTCGCATGGCTGCCTTCCTCTCTGCCGGAGGAACGTCGAAGAGCAGACTTCAATGTCTTCACAAGCTTATCTGCTTGTCCGTTGGACTTGGGATGATACGGCAGGGTAAAGAGATAAGTAATTGCGCCACTGTCCAAGAATATTTTGAAATTCAAACCTGATGAACGTTCACCCATTATTGGTGATCAGTTGTTGTGGCACGCCTTGACAAGAGAATATCTCCTGCAAAGCATCGATGGTATCTGCCGCTTTTATGAAGTTCATCGGCATAAGCTAAGGGCCATTCGCTGAACGCATCTATGACAATGAGATAACTTATCTGATCTAGCAAGTTAGCATGAAGTCTCTGCCACGGTAGTTCCGGAGCTTCCCAGCGGTGAAGAGGAACGTGTGGTTTGTTATCGCAAACACAGCTGCAGGGCTCGCATTTCTGCGTCGTGCGCTTAATGTCTCTGTCGATGTGTGGCCATCAGACGTACGACCGTGCCAACATCTTCATTTTTGTTTATCCCACGTGTCCTTTAATAAGATGACACATTACATGGTGCTGAAATATGTGTGGGACTACGGTTCGAGAATTTCATAGGATGCAACCGTTGAGGATGGTAAATTCCGATCTCTGTCTACGGAACGGTGTGAGGTCAGAGTCCGTCACCTTTTCTGGCCATCCCGGAATGATGTACCGCTGTACTCGGGAAAGGAGAGGATCTCACGCAGTTTCCGTGGCGATATCCTTTGCCTGCACTGGTAACTTAGACAAACTCTGGGTGTGAACTGCAAAGACATGTTGTGTATCATAGGAGATGGTAAAACTCCGCTCCACTTCTTTCTCGAAGTCCTCGTCGGGACCTTGTGCGAAACGCGAAAGTTCATCAGCGTTTCCGAACTTTGCCGTTGGCACGTACTCAATGGTGGAGCTGTAGTTCATGAGTATGAGGGCCAAACACTGGAGTCCGTTCGCCGATGTCACGGAATGCCCTTCATGAGGCCAAAGATTGCTGTCAGAGGTTTGTGGCCAGTACAGCACAAATTTGTGTGCCTAAGGGTACTGGTGAAACATGCGGACACCAAAAATGATCGCAAGTGCTTCCTTCTTTATTTGTGCATAAGCACATTCTGGTGAATTCAGTGCCTTAGATGTATGTGCCATTGGACGTTTCTTGCCATTGAGCCTGTGGTGTATCACGGCGCCCACGCCTTCAGACGAGGCATCCGCCGCGAGGTTAATTGGCAGATCAGGGTTAAAGTGTACAATGACCTCCGTAGCTGTCAGTTGTTGTTTGATGTTTTCAAACACATTTACGCACTCGGAGCTCCATTGTCAGTGGCGCACGTTTTTCAGCAAGGTTCGGAAGGGAACTTGCGGTAATGCTTCACCATGCCAAGAAGAGATCTTAGCTGGCTGATGTTCTCGGGCTCTGGCATACTTAGGATAGCCGAGAACTTTTTCATGCAAGGCGTGAGGCCGTCTTCGGGAATAACTTGCCCGAGGTACTTGACCTTGGCTTAAAGAAAGGCGCATATTTCGTCTTGAGCGTGAAGCCGTATTTTTATAGCCGCTGGAGCACTTCTTGAAGATTTCGAAGGTGTTCAGGAGTAGCTCTTCCAATGACGATGATGTCATTGAGGTAAGAGGCAATGCCTTCGAGCCCTGCAGTAACCTGGTCCATCGTGCGGCGGAACACTGCTGGGGCGGAGTTGACTCCAAAGGGCATCCGCTTGAATTGTAATAGACCCTTGTGCATTTTGATCACGAGAGCCGTTCTTGCCTCTTCATTGAGTTCCAGCTGGAGATGCGCTTCTGACAAGTTTAGCTTCGTGAATTCGTTGCCCCCATTTAGTTTAGTGAAACGTTCTTCTGGACGTGGCAGTGGGTACTGGGTCATGTCAAGCTGTGGATTCACGCTGACACTGAAGTCACCAAAGACTCGAACCAATCCATTCGACTTTGGGACGACCACAATCGGAGTGGTCCACTGTGAGAAGTCCACGGGTGTGAGAACGTTCTTCTTGACTTGCTTGGCCAAGTAGTTCTCTACTGGTTCTCGCGTAGCAAACGGTATTGGGCGGGGCTTGAAGAAATTTGGTCTCATGTCAGGTTTGAACTGAAACTGGACCTTGAGTTTACTGCAACAACCCAAGTCGTCGGAGAACAAGGTCAGAAATGTTGTCGAGATTGTCTGAAGTGAGGCTTCGACTCCACAGATTAAATAAGCAATTTGTTTAGGTTGATATTCAGGCTTTGGATCCACGTCCTTCCTAGCAGGTTGGAGAGTCGCTTATCAGTCACCAATGCTCCTAGCTCTTCGCAGCGCTTCCCAAACGTGACCTAAACCAAACACTGGCCCTGGACAATGAGTTTCTTCTGGTTAAAACAGAAGAGGTTGTCGTCGCACTCCTGCAGGCTGGGTTTCCCTATCCTCCGCCCCGTGTCAGTGTCTAGGAGTGTCAGCTTAGATTCTGTGTCGATCTGCAACTTTAGGGGTGTTCATTGTATACTGCAACTGACATATTCATCATCTGACTCTGGAGTGACGTATACGTTGGTGATTGTTTGTATAGTATCCTTGTTATTTCCAGGTGTCTTGTGGCGCTCCGCTGATTTGCATACTTTTCGCTCTAAAAAAAAGGGGGGGGGGGTGTAAGCGTTACACCCCTTGTCACATATACGACACCCCAAAACTTCAGTTCGACGTACAGCGTGCTGACGTCAAACTGACTGCCCCAACTTTTGCGAAAGGGTTGTTGACGGTGAGATATAAATATTAAACAACTAAAGTACGTATGAAAGTCTACAGGAAAAAAACACACAGGTTTTGCAGTTGAGCCTAGAAAACCCCGATAACTTTTTTTGCAGTCAGTCACACTTACATTAACTGTTTTAATGAGTTGTACAACTCGGCTATCAAACCGCTCGTGAAATTTGGTAGCGTCGGTATAACGTCAGTGCGCTGCACATCCAACTGAAGTTTTGGGGTGTCGTATATGTGACAAGGGGTGTAAGGTCGACACCCCCTTTTTTAGAGTGTTACAATGTGGCCTGGTTTGCCGCACGCATTGAACGACTCAGTTCGGAAGCGGCAAGAACTCTCCGAGTGGTTGATGTTGCCGCTTCAAAAACACTTGACAGGTGCAGAAGTGGGCGGCTTCACCTTTTCAACGAGCAGCGCAGCGTGCTCTCCCCGGTCTAGGCGTCGGGACTCTGCTTCGGCAGTGAGGGTTGACTCGGCCAAGCGAAGTGTGACGTCCAGAGTTAGGTCCTTCTCCAGCACCAGACGTGCCCGGACGCGCGTGTCACGGAGACGCACGATGAATGCCGTCAAAAGGGATGAACTTCTGGCGTTGGCTTCAGATTCATAGTCGCAGTTAATGAGGATTGATGCAAGCCGCGCTATGAAGACTTTGATTGTCTCATTTTTTATTTGACGAGCCAAAATCAATTTCGCCCGTTCAATTTCCTTGAACTTCTTAGGTGCGAAATCTTCTTCGAGCTTTTTGAGCACCTCCTGATATGGTGTCTCCAGAAAGCTCCGTGGCTGGATTAGGTAATAGAGCATCTTGAATGTCTCGAGACCAATTGAAGCGATCAAAAAGTTTCTCTTGTCCGCTTCAGAAATGACCTTAACGACGTCGAGACAAGCTCGAAACCTTATCTGATATAGCTTCCAGTTCTACATTTCGGCGTCAAATGTCCGGGGACCATGGAAGCGCTGGGTCAGGTTATCGCCTACGCTATACTCACAAAGCCTGGCAGTTCGACGACAGAGCCATAAAGTGCCTTGTCGCAGATTTGGAGCGCGAGGATCTGGTAGCACAGAGCATTCTTGCGGAGCCTGTAGTCAGCGCACATGTTTTGCAGCGGCGAGGACCCAAAACATGATTTTCCAACCTGACGAGAAAAGGAGCGGTAGCGCGAGGGGACGCGAGGAGCACGAGCGGACATTTGATCGCTCGGGAAAAGTGTGTTTCGGCGTCTCGCCGCAGCAGGGCGCCCGCTACATTCCTCTCCTCTCATTTGTTGTGTGCCGCTCTACCTTTTTAATTTCAGCGGCCGCGTCTCGTGCCGATGTGCCAGGCTTTGTCAGTATTGAGGTGGCTATGATTTGGCTCGCCACCATGCTCGCAGCTGCTCTGCCGTGCTCCCGTTGAGTCCGCTGTGGGCTTCACCTTCGTCGCCACTGTAGTAGACCCGAGTTGAGGGGCTTTTTGAGAGTTTATTCTAATACAACAGGTTGGAGGGGCATGACCAGCTGCCAGGTTTCCAGCTCGTCAAAGAACGCACTTCTAGACCTCCCGTGTCCCAGTTCGTGCTCTGGTAACAAAGACGACGATCATTTTTTGCAGTCACCATATAAAACTAATCCTTCTAACAGCGAATAATCAATGCCAGATTGCGGTCTTTAAGATTAGAAAACTTTCGAAGAGGCAATACCATGTGTTAACCAATATTGGCTTGTATGAATTTTGTTTTATTATTAGAGGCGTAAATACTTTTAGTGAAGAAAATATGGGGAACCAACTACCTAGTTAAATTCCTACATACGATTCCATTATTCACCAAGCACAATGTTATTGCGCCTGATTAAAAAGCAATAAAACCCAGATTTACAAAAGGAATCTAGGGAATATGGGCGGAGCAATATTTATAACATAGAATGCGTGGTATTATGCTATTCTTAAGGTAAGTAAAGCATCAAGAGAGTGAATCAGATAAAGACAAATAGAAGGGACACTTACTTGACATTACTCAAACAAGGAAACAAGGCGTTGCTAAGGTACGCAGTCAGGAATATGTTTAGCCTCCTACAAAAGAACGTAGGGCACAGGTCTGGCACTTTGAATATGTCTTCATTTCAATGTCGTTAACGCAGATGCATGAGTACACAATGGCTCATCTCATTTATGTATAACACTCCTTGGTCCATAGAACGATATAGGCTGAACAGACCATCAGTAGAATATTTCAACAAAATGAGGGCAAAACGATTGAATACATTAAACTATGTCAAAATGCAATATCCAATAACTACGAAACGAAGCCTATGGAGGCTTGTAAATATTGTGAATGTCTATCAAAATACGTCTCTATGGCACAAAGTAAGCCCATTAGAAATCAGGCTTTTATGTTTCCTCTGATGCAACCAAAACAGCGTTTGAATGAAGCTATTACCATGTGGGTTTTTATCCCTCGTAATCTAGTCCTCCCTGTTCAAGTCAAAATTTTGAACTCTAAGCTGAGATGCGCCGCATTCATTCGATGCGTTCTCGGTCACGCGATCGCACGTAATTTATCTGGCACTGCCTCTAAGACCTAGTTCCTCGCTTGTCACCAAAAAAAAAAAAATAATGATAATACAGAAAAAGACAGTAAGCTCAGGGGGGGGGGGGGGGGGTTTCTTGAGGGAAGCGGTCTTTTTGAACTGGTCGCGGGCTGTTTTTAATGGGCGCTCCATTCCCGAGAGCCACCCGCGTCAGCGGCCCCAAGTATGCGACCTCTCGGGTTTAACTATCTCGCTCGGCTGGAGACGCACTTTTGTGCCACCGGAACGCAGGAGAAGCCGCGGTAGGCGACTCGGGAAAAGAGCGGCGATATTTTGGGACGCCCTTTTTGGCGGTCCGCACAAAAGACCCGTGTCCAAAGCAGGTGGTAGCGGCAGCCACTAACATTCCCGCTGGCCGGCTAGGTCTGCGCTGTGCTCGAGTTCGTTTTCGTTTCGTTGCTACTGCTTTCTCGGGCTCCTGTTTGTCCCAAAATTGCTCCCGTACGGGACAATGGATGCAGGCTTAGGAGGGAAAGACAGAAATGTCCGGCCGACGACGAACCTCGTCCACGTTGCGCTGGCTTCCGTCACAATGCACTGCAGTGTAGCCGAGAAGCCTCTACTTTTTTCCCCGTGTAAATTCTTTTTTTTGTTTTTTTCTGCTGAGCATGTTAAGGACTTTGTGGTACACACGTGATCACTGGAAGGTCTAGCTTATTAACTGGTTCGATTTAGGATTTCTCGTCATTTCCATCTATAAGACAGTTCACTTGACGTACTTCCTGTTCGATATCTTGAGGAGCGTCACGTTGATGCACTTCCGCCCTTCGAGTTTCTACGTGCCGATAAACATTGTTTTACCTCGCTCGAGCGCTTTCCCGGCGTGAGAGACTGCGCCAGCCAAGGCAGTCGGGAATATAAAAAAGCTTCGGCTAGTACTTGATTTTTATTTTTACATAAATGTTTTTTATTTAGATTAACCGGTGATAGAGAAATCGACATGCCGGAGGCAAAACTGGCAACCGTAGTTAGTGTCAGAGCAACTTCTAAAAACAAATGTAGCGAAGTAAGCATAAATTCATGAGGCCCCAAACCCAAACTTATTTTTATTGTTCGGGTCTCGCCTGCTTTAGAGGGTCCCGGACCTTTGTCAAGCTGTCACAGCAGCTTTTTGTTAATGTCCCCTGATTCTAAACTAAAACGATATAAAGATTTTTTTTTATTATTATCTGTAACAATCCTTCTTATCATTTTATTTTATTTACTAACATTACAAGCTTTATACCAAAAAAGAGACGATGTGCAATGAAATCTGCATGCAACGCAGATTTCATTGTTCTTACCGAGACTGTGGCTAAGCCCTGATATATATGATACTGACTTTTTCATTTGTATCCAAACTTTCGTGTGTATAGATGTGATAGATCTTCTAGAAGGGGGGGGGGGGAGGTTTGCTTTTAGTTACAAATATCAAATTCCGTCCCTGGTTATACCAATCCTTACCGACTTGAAAGTAGTTTGGGTGGACGTCGCTACGACACTACCCTGAATAGTGGCTGTGTGCTATAGGCCGCCAGAGAGTGATAAAAAATTTGTTACTAAGCTATATATGTGTCTTTCTGAAATCACAACTAAATACCCTGACGCCTTTGTTACTCTCTTTGGCAATTTCATTTACCCGAACATTGACTGGTCTGCCCTCTCTTCTAGTTGCGCAATTTCTCAAGAATTTATAGACTTTTGTTCAAATTTCAACTTTTCAAATGTTATCGCTCAGCCTACTACGATTACTAATCACTGTAGCAATATTCTCGACTTATGCTTAAGCCAAGACCCCTCACTCTTCAGTAACATAACAAACTTACCCGGCATTAGTGACCATCTCGTCTTCGATTTAACTCTCTCTCTCTCTCTCTCTCTCTCTCTGCTCCTCGTAGATCCCATTACTGCAAATTCATTCGCAATTACGCGAGAGCTGATTTCGCATCTATCAACTCGAACCCCGAAGATTTTTATCATACTTTCTCACTTAACTTCTGGGAAAGAACGGTTAATAAAAACTAGACTCTCTTCAAAGATAAAATGATCTACCTAATCGAACGTTTTATTCAACTGACCCGCAATATATCATATAACCCTAACCCTTGGTACAATAAAACAATTCATAGTCAATCCAAAATAAAAAAAAAAAAATACTCCATAAGCGGACTAAGGCTGTCAACACCACGGCAGCTTAGAACGCCTTCCACGAATGCGCTAGGGCTTATAAATCCGCCATTAATCATGCAAAAATCAAATTCTACAGTATCTACTTCCCCAACATACTAACCACCAAACCAAAGAAGATTTTAGAAAATGATCAATCCGGCACTGTCACTTACTTTGCAATTTGTAGATGACGACGGACTTCCGCTTTCAGATAAACACGGCGCTCTTGTTATTAACAATTTCTTCTGCTCCAACTTTACTAACGAGGACTTGCTAAATATTACCCGACTCGTGCCAATCCATTCACCCTCTTATGAATCCTATATTAATTGACCGCACTGGAGTACTTAAGGCTATAGATCAACTGAAGGTGTCCTCCAGTTGCGGAGATGACCAAATTAACTCTAATTTATTAGTAAACACTAAACACATTTCTTCCACTTTCCCCTGCAACATATTCTCTCAATCTCTTCAACTCTCTGAAGTTCCATCCGATTGGAAAATTGCTAACGTTATACCCGTTCATAAATCAGGCGACCGCCAACTAATCAGCAACTATCGTCCCATCTCGCTTACCAGTGTTTCATGCAAACTCTTTGAGAATATTTTCTATACTAACACAATAAACTATCTAGACTCTCATAACATCCTTTTCAAGCACTAGCACGGATTTCGAAAGTCATACTCATGCGAAACTCAGCTAAGAGTATTTCTAACTGACTATTACTAGACTTTTGATTCCAATGTTCAAACTGACGCCATATTCATTGACTTCTCTAAAGCATTTGACAAGGTCCCTCATCAACGTCTTTTAATGAAGCTAAGCGATATTAATCCTCACCCCTCTGTAGGCAATTGAATGTCTGAATTCCTCACTAATCGCACTCAGTACACTTCTATTAACAATGTAAAATCTATGACAAGCACAGTAACGTCTGGCGTCCTTCAGTTAACCGTTCTTCACCCCCTTCTTTTCTTAATATACATTAATGATCTCCACCATGGTATCACTTCTGAAGTACGTCTGTTTGCCGATGACTGTGTCATCTACAAACCGATCCATTCACGCCACGATCAACTAATCTTGCATAACGATCTCCAACTTATAATGCAGTGGTGTCATAAAAGGCAAATGGCTTTAAACTAAAATAAATGTAAATCGCTATCTTTTTCCCGCAGTTCACATGTTACATCCTCCTCTTACCACCTTTCTAGCATCCTAGTAACTGCTTGTTTATCGTATAAATATCTAGCAATTCATATGGCATCTGACGTGTCATGGACCACTCACATAACATCTGTCATCACCGATGCTAACCGCACTCTCGGATTTCTTCGCCGTAACCTCAGACAAGCTACATTCCCAGTAAAACAACTAGCTTATACTACCTTGGTCAGAACTAAACTAGATTACGCTTCTTCCATATGGTCACCGTGGCAGGCATACCTAACTAACAACCTGGAGTCCGTCCTAAGCAGAGCCCTCCATTTTATTTATTCCGACTATTCCCCTTACGCAAGCATATCAGGATTTCGCCAATCAGCTAACCTTGACAATCTTTCTCACCGCCAGAGGGTGTCTTGTCTTTCTCTTCTTCATCGGATCTTCTATTACAACAGTCATCTCAGACTAAGTTTGCTATCGCCTCCTTACCGTATTTTCCCCTCGTCCCGACCATTCTTGTAAACTCCGTCCGATTTCATCGTCAACCGTCACTCACAAAATGTCTACTTTACCATTGGCCATTGACGACTGAAACTCACTGCCTGACGTAATTATTTCCTTCTCTGACACTAAGAAATTTTCTGCAGTCATTAGCTTATTTTTTTCTAACCCATAACTAGACTACAGAGTGCTTTTGTTGATAAATAGTTGTGTTATATGTTTTTTTTTAAGTGTTCACTCCCTTGTATAATGCCTTCTGGGCCTTCAAGGAATAATAAACGATGATGATGATGATGATTAGTATCTTTGCATGCGGTCTAACGGAGGAAGTGGCAGACACTGTTAATCAACTCGTCGGAAGGCGGGTAACCGGAAGTAGAAAAGTGCGTTTCGTGAAATAGCCATATATAGTTGGGGTAACTTTGCGTAGACATCGTGTTTTCGCTCAAATGGATATATCGGTTGTATAACTAGGTTTTGCCAGCTGCGCGGCGGATACGTAAAGGATGTGGGAATATTCATGAAATAATTCAAAATCGTTCGCGTGAAATAGAAACCGGTTCATCCATCAAAAAATGACTGCTCCTCTTTATCACCCGATGCTGTTTGCGAAGTTGGGTGAGAATACGTCGAGCTGAATATTAGAAACGCGCACTAAAGATTTAGTAAACTTTTGTCAGAATAACATCCTTTCACAAGACATAAAAAAAAAAAAAACACTATGGCATAAAATTACGTCGCTGTTGAGATCCTTCTTTGTCGAAGGCTTATTGTGAAGCGGACGACACGCAAATTAGATTCGAGCTGCGCGTTGAAAATTTTCCGATAGCTTAACTTATTAACTAGCCCGTCGCTGAGGAGTTCTCAATACATATCTGCGGTTCTGGAAGTAAGTCTTCAATGAGCTTTAAGATGTCTCAAAGGGAATTCGAAATTATAACTCTCAGTACCTTTAATGTCATCTTAGAACTTTGTAAATGTACGTCTTAGCATCGGTGTAAAATGTGCGTCCAAAAAATGACGCCGTTTTCACTTGATTGTGGAAAACGTACCTGAATGACAGTGAATGACTTTAAGCGCTTCATTTTGTCCTTGACAGTTTGTTAGTGTTCTTCTATTTCCTAAATTGGGCACAGCGTTTGAAAGATTTTTTTAATTTGGGTCACTGTGTAGAAACTTTAATTTAAAACGTACTTTTAATTCGTTCCTTATTTTTGAGTGTATAAGCTGTTTCCGGCACGATTGTAACTAAGCATTGTCGGGGTCGGGGTGCTAGTTGAGCTACACACTGTAGCTTTTTTGCTCGGATCCGCCATCATGGTGGTTTGAGTAATTAAGTTTAATTACTAATTGGTTTCTTTTCTAATGCACGGGGTGAAGGATAAAAAGAGGAATACGCATTTTAAACAATTATTTTAAGGATACTTTATGGTAGCTTGAATTATTTTTGTGGTTAGGTGTTTTCCCTTAAATTTGATGCGTAAAGGGCTACGTGCCATACAGCCCTTGTCAATATCATGAGCCACGTCTTACACAAAATACAAAAAGCGCAATTTAGATATGAGTACATAAAGACAGGATAGTACGTTGTACCAACTAACTCAACTTAATATTTTACTACCTACGCCTCCTTATCAATTTCGTGTAGTGGTCGCCATGTACCTGAATTCATCTCTCATTCATACAAACACCTTCGATCCTTACACGAATTACGTAATTTGGTTGCCAAATACTAGTCAACAATGATTCGCCTCATTTGCCTAAAACTACGAACAAAGGCAAATAATGTTTCGGCTAATTGCAAGGATGATTCAATTAGATATTGGCTAATACACAGTTCATGCTGATGGTCCCGTCATAAAATAGAATTGCACTATCGATGGACTCGATTCAGAACACCAACTGTTTTTGATCTGGACTCAGAAGGGAGAGATACTACTATGTTTAGTTAGTTACTTCATTATGTCGTGCCCAATGTGTTTGTTTTACGGCTATCATCTAAGGCAAACAACAACCAGAGATAAACTGTTACAAACCGTAATCACGGACATAATGGTGAGTGTCAGTTGTCCTGGCTCCAGTGCGAAGTCCCTACTTGCAATAACCTTTGGGCTTCTTGTGAGCCTCGAACGCGCAAACCCAGAAACACACGGCGGAGGGAAACGCACGCATGCTCCAGACACGGTGTCCGAAGAAAGGCGCCCCGTCGTTTTTATCCTCGCAGGAAGTAGAGAATGGCTTCGGACACTGCACTGTGTATCTTCACTTCTTCTTCACAGCTCTCCCGTATTTCCCGTCGTTCATTCTTCGTTAGTGTACCAACCAGCCCGAGGAGAGGCGCTGCTACATCCTGTAAGAGATCCCGCCTAAATGTTCGAGCTTCTGGTGCGTTGGCACGGGTATGTGTGGGACCCGGAACTTCAATCGGGAGGTACCTGCCGCTCAGAAACCGCTGCACTCGAGACATTGTGCAAACAATGAGGCGATACCGGCCTTTCGATTCATCCTAAACTCCGCTTCACCTTGCGATGAACCGCGGGGGAATGCTAAGAGCCGTCGAAATCAATACAATGACGTGTGCGTGTCACGTGATTTTTGAAAGAGGCAGCGACGCCTGGGGGCGAGTAGTGACGGGATGAGTTCGCAGCGCTGGACTTGCTAAGTTGGCTCGTGGCTTCCATTGCGGTCCATCGCAAGGTGAGAAGAGGTACCGAGGAACACTCGAGGCCTCGATGCATTAGCGCTCAGTCAGAAGGGCACGAAGGAGCACTAGGAGCAGGGGGAGAAAGTGGGACGGCGTCGCGTGGCGCCTCTTCACAAAATGCTCCGAGGGAAGCCAGGTGCAACAGCGTTCCCCTTCTTCCCGATTCAATCTGCCCCGCTCCTGAGATTCGCGGCGATTCCCGATTCGAATTGGCCAGAGAACAAAAGCGCCATTGTTCCTCACAGTCCGCAAGGCTCGTGCTGAGTCAGACTGGAGGCGTTGCGAGTTTTCCCTTCAAACGAGTCACGGAGACAAGAACAATGAAGGGATGCGTCTGTCTGTTTACGCTTTTTGTTGTCATTGGTCTGGACTTCGTTTGTGTGTCGTCGGATACAAAAAAAAAAGATTTGTTTGGATAAAGTAAGTCCGACGGTTGTCTTACCAGATAAATCTAGAAGCTGAAAATGTTTTTGTTTTCTTAATTGCTGTTTTACCTGGATTGCCGCGCTTCCGTATCTTAATTACGGGGTGTCACGCGAAAGCATCGGGTTTGGTTGAAGTGAATGTGACTTATCGGGAGACCAGTGGTACTTCCTTAAAAAAAAGAATAAGAAAAACTGCCGAAACTTTGTTGTGTACGAGTTCTTGGAACTAAGTTGGGTGAAGTTTGGTAAAACGATCTGCTTGGGTTTTGAGGCACCGGCACATTAACGACAAAAACAAGCATTCAACTATTTTGGACATACCTCATAAACTTATCGTGCGTGTGATTCGTTTCTGGACTAATAAATGTCAAAGACTTTGAGTCACGTCGTTTGTGGTACTATGTGTAACATGGTCACGTAATTACGGGTGTTACGCGACGTCACTGATCTATACTCGACCAGTGGCGCAACATCAAATAGGTGAATATGTATGCATCACTTTTCTGTGTGACACTTTTACTTAACGGTTTTTTGTAAAGATTTGACGTATCACTGGTGATTAGTCCACACTTGTGAAATATTGCACATTAACCTAGTTTTGAGATTAAAAATGTAGATAAAACTTCAAAAATCAGTGTCCATTCAAGAAATAGGTGGTAATTTAATGCAAGAAGTTTTTAACATTGTTCTGTCTGAATGTTAACCTCAGATGCAAAGTTTTCATAATAGCCTAAGTCATGGGAAAACGAATTTAAACTACTAAACTATTGAAATATGTTTAGCGTATTTGTAGAGTAAAAAGCTGGAAGCGATGAACACTTTAGCATATCTAACTTCAGCTTGAAGCACAAGCTACCCGGATACTTTAGCTTTGCTTATACTGAGAGCTGTTTGTCTGAGGCTTTTACAGACGGGTATTAATGTTGGAGATATAAACGCATTTTGAAACATATGTAAAAGAATACGGCGCAATAGTAATCGGTCCTCTAGACGTCGCTGTGCACTTTTCTCTCGTTTTTTAGAGCGCTGCTCTTAGGTGCCCGTTTCCGGCTTGAGCGGCGTCGCGGTCGCCGTCGGCGTAACCGCGTGTTGCATTATGGGACGTTCTTCATAATGACGTCGCACGTGACGTCATGTGTGACGTCATTCGTATCCGCGCGTTCCATTATGGGACGTTTCCCCTTAATTAAGTCACACGTGACGTTACGTGTGACGTCAGGAGGGTCACTACGGTCACAAGTGACGTGACGAAGGTCACAAGTGAAGGTCAAGGCGATGATCATGACTTTTACTCGTGAGGGTCACGACCTTCACGAGGCCTTCCCAAGTGACGTCACGAAGGTCACTGGGGTCACAAGTGACGTCACGAGGGTCACTAACGTCACGAGTGACGTCACGAGGGAGGAGGGAGGGAGGAGGGGAAGAGAATGAGAAAAGGATGGAGGAGGGGGACAAGGAGAAGGAAAAGAGGAGGAGGGGAGGGTGCGGAGGGAGGGAGGGACATACCTCCTCTCCGTACCCTCCCCTCCTCCTCCTCAAGTGCTGCGCTCTATTTCGGCATTACATGGAGTCGTGAACGTCTTTCATTTTTTTTTTCAGTTTATTCGAACGACTCGCTTTTTCAGTTTATTCACAATTATTTTATTTTCAGTTCTTTAATGTTGTCTCAACAAACCTCGACAGAACTTCAATTTGCCTCGCCCATATTCTCCGCTGATAAATGTGCCTCCCCGCTTCTCATGCACTCTCGCACATTTTCAGGAGGGTGCGTCGCCATCGCATAGACGATTTTCAGTACCTTTTGCATTTGATGTTTTTTTTCTTTGTCACTCCTTTCTACCTTCTCGCGAAGCCGTTCTCAGCGTCACAGCCGTATCTCACATTTGTGCTCCCCTTTTCCTTCCAATCGCGCGCGCACGGCTCGAACAAAAGCCGAACTTCCCAGGCAGGCGCGCCTCGAAGTTACGGGCCAGAACAACGACAACACCAGCAACAACTCTTAAAACAAACCAAAACGACACCAAAAATCACCCAGTAACAATCTTGGCGTCGCCCGCGCTCCCTTAAAAAATTTCATCGTCGAGAACGTAAAACCGAACAAACAATAAACCGCCGCATATAAAGACGCAAAGGCGGAGTCTTCGATGCAAAATCAACTGCTCCAGAAAAGAAGGGGAGTGTGATGCAAAAGGAAGACGGTCGCAACCGAGAGGAAGGGCGGAGTTTCGATGGCGACGCTCGCCCGCTATGCCGCGGAACTGTCGCAGTATTTTCTTTTATTTGTTTTACTTTTTCACCGCACCTCGGATCGCTTTTTCAGTTTAGAGCACGAGTGCCGTCCGTTTCCCCTTTCGAAGGACTGGAGTGAATGCTACGAGTCCTAGCAGCCACTCCAAGGCCGTGTGTCTGTCACGTGACCTTGAGGAGGGCAACAGCGACGGGCAGAGAGGGCGCGTAGTCACGTGGAACGTTCGCAGCGCTGGATTGGCTTGGGTTGGCTCGTAACTGCCGCTGCGATCCAGGGTAAAGGGAAGCGGAGCCTAGAACCTCCGAAACGTTCGCCTCTCTCATTGACGGTCGGGGCGGGTATGAGCGCTTCGTTTTTGTCCTCTTCTCCTCCCCTGCATCCATCGTTCCTCATATTACTCGCTCGTCGTTCGCGCTCGAGTGGTTCAAAATTGATTCTTGACTCGCGATTGTGCGAGCGCACTACCACGGGTACGGAAGTGTGCTTCGCGCTGGGGCGTAGGAAATACTTGCTCTCTCGGTGAGAGAAAGTTTCGCAAAACGAGAACGAAAGAGAGAGAGAGAGAGCCGGGTGCGACGCTGGTTTAAACGCGAACACAGCGACAGGATATTAGGGGTTCAAAAAAGATAGTTCTGAGATTGCGGGTTAGACAAGGGACAAACTGTAAAAGCGAGAGAGGATGCGAAAACACTCGACGAAGGTTTGGTATTTCATCAACTGCTTTAGTAGAGATGTACGTACGTGTCACTCCGCTAAAACCAGCGACCTCGGTGCGTACAAGCTTTGCCTAGTCGGAACGGCTGGACGCGCTGCAGCCTCAGGGGTTCCGCCCTTCCTTTGAACTGGCAAGGGAGGCTATCGCCATCTATCGTTGTGGGCACTCGAGCGCCAGTTGAGAAAGCAGTCTCTGCCGTCTCAGCGAACCTAGTATCTCGGAGCGCCGGCGGCAGCCCTCTCTCCCCCAGTGCCGCGGGACTGCGCGACAACGTGGACAGCCGCGATACACATGCGTGCTCTCAGAAGCGAAGTGCCCATACTACCAGGGGAAGTGTTGGCACTGTTGGCGCGAAGTTTAATGCAAATCCGCGACGTAAAAGCTGGAAGGGTGCGTACTTGGGCGAGTTGGTCGTACATTGTAAAATATGAAATCGAAAGGGCAAAATACACGTATGATAAGTAGCACGATTTTGTTGTATAAATCGTCTTTCTGCTTGGCGTTCGTGTTATTTATTTTTTGATTTTATTCTTACACGTAAACGGTATTCTAACTAGTGAAATATGTTTCCTTTAATTTTTGGTTTAAGAAAGGGGGAGGGAAGATGCCGCACCCGAAGTCAAAAAGCCAGCAAAAGGCAGAAGTAAAATATAACGAAAATAATCCCTTGAGAAGGGGAACAAGGGGGACAAAGGACAAACACAAATCTCCAAACACAGCTAGGTGACTGGTGCGTGACCGAAAAAATCCGCCTGGTCCGGGTATCGAACCCGGGACCTCTCCATTCCCAGTGGAGCGCTCTACGAAGTGAGCTAACAAGGGGTTAGACGTCAGTAGAGCATGTAGTAGAGTAGAGCTCTACTGACGTCTAACCCCTGGTCAGCTCAGTTGGTAGAGCGCTCCACTGAAAATGGAGAGGTCCCGGGTTTGATATCCGGACCAGGCGGATTTTTTCGGTAGCGCACCAGTCACCTAGCTGTGTTTGGAGATTTGTGGTTGTCCTTTGTCCCCCTTCTTCCCCTTCTCCAGGGATTATCTTCGTCATTCTTGTCCAGCTCGCTTGCACCTTTGCCTTTAATTGCATTATAATAAAATTTAAAACCGAAGGAAAAATAGACTAAAACAAAAATTGTTAAAAAATTGTAAGAGGATAACTGAACTAAATAAAAATAGTGAGTTTGATTTGTCCGGAGGAAGAGGTGGGTTTCTTAGTAAGAGATATTGAAATCCAAAAGAAGACGAGAAAGTTTAGAAAACAGTTGCTCTCGTTTTGGTTCATTTTTTCTTTGATATGTGAACATCAGAGAAATTTACTCGCTTACATAACTTTTTCATGCCCTCCCCACTAAAAAACAATGGTGGCACGAAAAAGATATTTTACGAAACATCGGGTTTTAAATCCCATAAACACTGTCGCTGAAAGAGTTGCAGCTTATTGCCGCCTTAAGAAATAAGTTATTCATTACTCGTTACATTGAGATGACGACACAGGGCGCAAGATGAGTCACTATAGTTTATAATAAGAAAATAATAATACGCGGTCTTCTACGATGCAGCCCTTATGGTCAAAATAGTAACATCAACTAAAAATAAAAAAAGATTGAAACTCGAAGTTGCGCCGAGTGAAACAACCACGTGACTTCAGATGTATCCTTGACAAAACAAATTTTCGCACTGGTCCTCTAATTTTCGTTTCATAGACTATATTTTTTTCTGTTGTTTTTTTTCCGGATAATACACTTATGTCAAACAGAAGTGTAATTGTTTTTTTTTTACGACATTGCAGAGTTTGAAAAAAAACAAAAAAACGAAGGAACAGAAGAACTTAATGTCACCCCTTCTCTCGTCTATCTTTAGGTGTGGGTGTTGATGGTCGAATGCATATGTTATCTAAAACTTTTTGCGATCGAGAGTATGACAAAATAGATCGATGTTGGAACGCTGTGAACAAAAACATCTACGTGCTTTAGCTCTTTAACAATCACAGGCATAAAGCGAGAAGAAGAGAGCGCAGAGTTTAGTGAAAGGAGCTCGAACTAATGGGAATCCATCTAATCAATTGCACTGGGACTTGGGGGACTCGATATGCTACTCTATTCCGCAAACCTTATTTTAAGGTTTTTTTTTTCTATACTTTGTATATTGATTTTGATTGTGGAACAATTATACTCTTTTGGACAGGCTCGATAGCCAGCCTTATCTATCTTGACCCTGTACTTAATATATGTGCTCAAATTTCTTGTGCTGCGAAAGAAAAAAAGATATATAGGCTGCGAAAGGAAAAAATGTGTTTAAATAATAAGAAAAACTTAATACGAATTTGAATTCTTCGAATGCTTTGTCGCTTCGAGCAGGTTGGGCAGAAATCGTAAGAGAATAGCTCGAGATGTCAATTTTGTTTGCTCCAACGCAAAGCCTTTGTGATGCTAAAATTTCTGTTTTAAATTATAAAAACTGAGCGGCTCTCATGCGTGTTGATTTCGAGCTTTCTATGAGAGCAGCTGTGCAAGAAGCTTTTGCCTTTTATGTGGCGCTTTTCCTCGGGGCGTTTATTCCTGTGAGTGACAAAAGCCGACGTTGTTCCGACGTAATGTAGGGATTGCACCCTGGAAAAATACATGGTTTACAATGATTACGTGATATTATCCAATTACACTCTCTGTCCTTGTAATGATTCAGTATATTCAGTATATACGCTTTAGCAATTCGTGATACCATTCTAGATTAGAGGTTTGTTTAGAACTGTATATTGTTTCTAACTTATTTGCAACCTCGCTGTTTGTGCATCGTTGACAGGGTATTTGTTTATCATAAACACAAAAAACAACAACAAATAAATGAACGAATGATTGAGCGCATGAATGAATGTTTAAATGACATTGAAATATTATTAAAATATCAGACTCACTTATAATCATAGTTTTCATAGTTAAAAAAAAATTATTCTAACAAGACCTCAGAGGCTTAAGACAGTAGCCGCTAAAAACGAGCAAAATAAAGAAGCAGTTAACAAATATTTAGAATCACTAAAAACGTTCAAATAACTTATTTACGCGTTGAGTGGAGGTATCGTGGTTTTTCGCCGTCCCCCTTTTTTTTTGCAAGCTCCTTCAACATATTTCCACTCTCCGCTTAGAAATGTTTACTAGTCCAACCTAATCCCTTGGGTCTTTCTATGCCCTGTAATGGAATGTAATCCCCATTGCTATCTATAGTAGTTAAGTGTGTTTCCCTTCGAACTGAGTTCTTACTTCACAGTCGTACAATAGAATGTTCGGTTTACGCGGGTTCAGTCCAGGGAGTTCAACCGTTTGTTATTCCGACTCGGCTTCGGTTCGGGTTCAGTAGACTCGCAATTTGTTCTGATTCGGCTCCAGTTTAGTCATGAATTTGACATCACGGTTCGGTTTTCCGGCTTCGCCAAGTACGAACCGGTTTAAACCGGTTCTTAAAAAAAAGTGAAGTTCACGGCCCTTACTTGTTAAGGAAGCGTGTGTCCTGCACACGTCGTTTGCATAAAAAAATGGTTATCAGACGCCGTTCGGCGGAAACGAAGACAGCGATACAGATATATGCTTAATTTTGTTTATATATGCTTAAGAGATACATGCGTAACCAATGAAGCCCGGCCCGTGGCCCGCTTCCAGCAGCCCTCTGACGCAAAAAAAAAAAAAAAAAGCGCGCGTGAATAAACGGCGTTGCAACACGGACCAACCGTGTAAACGAAGATACCAGAGAAACCGATAGTGACAACTGCTTATTGTAAGGTGTGTCCTCTCGTCATATTGTTCATTGGATATCTTCATTGCCAGCATCACCATGTCAAGATTCCGGTCCTTCTGGAGAACGGAATAATAAAAAAAACTTATTCATAATATTAGTCCTCAGTTTTATATGTGCATTACGTACGTTCAAGCTCCCTTGCCCAATCTGCGTATTGTCCTGTTTCTAAAGTATTGCATATTGTCAGCATCATGTCTATTAGTCTCATTAGTATTCTGCCCTCTCGTAACGCCCCAAAGTTTCTATGCGCTTTGAGTTATGCCTCGTGTGTTTTCTGGGCCCTTATTATTGTGCAATATCACAGTTAACTAAATATTGGATTTAAAGGTAAAGGATAAATATTAATCACCTTTATATATTTTTTTAATGTTCACTCAGACTTTCAATATTGTATTTCAATGCTACCTGTAGGAGGAGTCGTTTAGTTGTTCCTCATTTATAGTTATTTATTTTCAGATAAATCAAGAGACAGCGACAGATCCCCGATCCGGCCATTTAATCAAAACATTTGCAGACCCTTGAATTGTAAATGGTCTCGGTTCAATTTCCACCTGGCGCGAACAAATTTATTACTGCTATGGCCTCTCCACCCTCCCCTTAATTAAAACCAATCAGTATCGAGCCTCGCGGCCACGCTTTTTTTCCAGGCTTCACTTTCGGCTCCTGGAAATCTCGAGCACCTAACCAAAGAACTTTAACGTTACAACAGAGCACCCTGGATATTTGTCCGAATACGAGATCGGCGCTTCCGCACATTTAAGCACCCACCGGCGCGTTAGATATAAAATTTGATTGTAAAAGTTTGAGTTTCTGGAAAGTACATTCTAATGATCTGTACTTCCGGTGACAATAAAAAAAAAAAAAAAACAGTTTCCCACACTTCCTACATATTAGTTTGTCAGTAGTTATCCTTTCCATTTCGTCAATCTCAAATAAACTGTCCAGTATGAATTGTGCACGTTTAATATAAAATAACAAAGCACACAAAACAATGCTAATTCATTACATAAATAAGAAATGAGTAAAGCTCCACGAGAAGTTCTCGTTTTTTACATTTTTTTAGGTAAAAGCCCGTACGCGACTTTTTGAATACAAAGCAAATTAGCATAAAAATTTCATCGTGCAATATCGACGATGATGGTAAAATGAAAAATATTCCGTTTGCTTTGATATAACGTCTAATCATCCTTTTTGTTTCGTCGTGGGTGCCACCGTTTGCCACATAACCTTAAGTCATTTCATTTTCACAGCCGATCTTGATAAAATAATGTGATGCGTGATCATGGGAAAAACGAACAAATTTTACTACGCATTTATACCAACCGTAAGCATAGTTTGTACTCCTATGTTACGAGAGCATCAATTTAACCCGATCTTGTGTTGTAGGTTTGGTGTTTTATTCGAATATTCTCAAAAAAATCAGCCACCTCTCCTCCTGCTCACCAATAAACAAGTTCATTTTAGACATTCATACTTTGTGATATCAGTGCTCTTCGGCTTCAGTATCCGACAACTCATAAGCACCCAGACATTGATAAAATAATAAAGATATTTATGGCTTTTGGTGAATAATGTTGGTACCTAATCTACAAACTCTTTAGTTTAAACCTGGTTTACTCGATAGCTTCACTTGCGAACCGGTATAAAATTGTTAGATAAAATGGATAGCATTAACCTCCTCGAACTGTGAGAATATTACGATTTATTGTTTTATTCGTTTAAAGATCAGAAAAAGCAGATAAATGTTATATGTGGCCAATTTGAACCACCAAGTTTCACATTAGCGAAGCGAGAATTAAATAAGAAGTTAATAAATAATATACGTTTTACTTTTCTAAATGACGAAATGGAAATGAAACAAATGGTTAGTTTTCTTTATGTTGTAATCTAGTTGCGTCACACTCTTTAATACGCACTTTGTAAAACTCGATCCCGAAACCTTCTATCCTTCATTAAATGACCATTCTGAAGAAGTATAAACATCTAAGTTTTAACCAAAGTGCTATTTTTTTCTGAACAAGTGTTTTTTTTTTTTAAACATTAAAAAGTGAATGGAAGGCTACATTTCCTAGACAAAAGTTATAAAAAAAGGCTCTCCACTGTTGGCTATATAACTGATCATGTGTAACGAATCTACAAAAAAACACTGAAGTGGTGTGGTAAAAAAAAAAAGCTGAGACTTTCATGGAGCGACAATGCAAACTCGCTGTGTCTTTTTCAATGCGGCAGAATTTTAACACAGGGTTGTTTTAGCTTGAGGCTTCGACCAACATCTGCGAAATAAAAGGCGCACCGGCTGTCCGGTGCCATAAGACAACATGTTTTTTTGTGTGCAGCCGAAATGTTGCAAGGCAGCAAGTCTGCTCAAAAAAAAACGAAGACCAAAAGTGGGGAAAAAAGGGTCAAACTCGTGTCGGTCGAAATTGAAAAACCTGTCAGCACCAAGATGAGCCGCGTTTTTGTTTTCTTTTTTTTTTTAGAGACGAATGGGTTTTCGTGTATTTAAAATGTATTTTTATGTTTTTGATTAGCATACAATTGTTTCTAACGTAATCTTCCGGACGTCAAAGATCTCTTCCTAGATCGTGTCTGGTGAGCGCAATAAACATTAAATAAGAGGAGTTAAGTAAAAATGGCGGTGATAAAAGTTGGTTTCTTTACTTTTACTAATAAAATTCGCAATTTAAATAACACCGTGCGTTCAAAAAGTAAAGTTACTTTGATTATAAAACGTATAAAATTGTTGCTAATAAATCGGCATATATTTTTTATATATACATTTTTTTTTTTTTTAATATGGTCACGAATGTCAGACGATGAGGCAGGAGGAAGCGAAATGTTCGAGATAAAAATTTAATGGAGGCGTACTTGTTCCAGAAACGAAAAAAAAAGAACCCACGTTGAGAGACCAGCAGCGAGCGTCGGAGGCGGCAGCGGCAAGCGACGGTGCGTCGGCATAACAGCTGGCTATCGCGAGAAAGAATCAGTGAATGAACCGGCAACACGGTGCACGGCTTTTTATCTACTATGGTCGCCATCTCGATTATTCGAACTAAAATGTTCGAGAATTAGCTAGGGCGACCCTGACTAGGCATTATTCTGGCCTCCTTATATTTTATGCTCGGGGTAAGAGTATACGCAAATCTTCTACATGAACGCAAAAGCTATCTTCTCGATATTGCACTCGGCAGTATAATATATTTTAACGTCAAGGAATTCGTCATACCGTGTCACAAGTTTTTTTAGATACCTTCCTTATCTTAGTCGGCCGTTGGAGTTTCGAGAAAGTATCTTTGGTTTCCATCCTAAAACAATATGCGATCCCGGAGTGTCTTGCAGACATTTCCTAAATAATTAGTTCAAAAAAATCAGGGGCGTGTGTTGCAAGATGAGAAGTTGCAAAACGTCAGTCCTCCAAAATGTTTTCATTGATTTTCTGCCCCAAATCGTCTTTGACCAGAAACGGCCTGCTGTTCCGCTGTGGATCACGAATGCTCTATTGCCGTTTATTAAACATTCTAACCCGGTTCCGAACCATTTCTTTCGCTCGTTTCATTTAGTCTATACATTTCGCAAATCTTTCGATGGATGTTTAATTTTTACTTTGTCTGAAATTTGTCGCATCAAAAGTTTTCCTGACAAACAGGACTTCTGAATCGTTGGGATGTTATATTCAGTTAATACATGAATATTACAATAAACAAAAAAGAGAAAAAAAAACATTTTAGGGATATATAGCCGGAGTGTGGTTAATATTTGCGGCAAAAACCACGCATGCGCGAAACTGTTCTTAGCTTTTTTATGCGCATCTACTTTGCATTAGATTTAGTTAATATAATAGTCTCAGTAATTTTTTAACTTTTTCGAATAGAGGAACACGGAGGTGGATTTTGCGTTGCTACGAAAACGTAAAACTCCAGCTTTTTATATTGGTATTTATTGAACTTTACACGAATGTTTTTATGTGTGCTAAAATAATTAAACTTTGAATTAAATACAAATAAATCATTTGAGTTGACGTTATCAGTCATTTTTAACCTGACGGCCTGTATCCCAAGTAATAGATACCTAGATAATTAACTAATATTTACTTACGTTTTTTTTTAAATGCTTATCTTAGCCCTCACACTGAACTCACAAATTTGTGTCCCCAAGTTTCCTTCTTCCTCCCTCAAGTACCCACTCTTCCCTATGACACTGAGTGCTTCAGACCTCAGCACAACTTCTGCATAGTAGGCCTTCATCACCATACAACCATTCCTTCCAAAACACACGCAGGGGAGACATATCAAACACGTCACGCCCGCCTAACAAGACAAGTCAAGCTCGTAGCCTTCCCCGGGGCAAACGACGCTCAGTGCCTCTACTTTTGGAAGTCTTCACAAGACGCCATTACGCATCCTGAGAAAGACGCGTGGCACGCGAAACACGACGGAACGGTCTTTTTCTTATGCGGTATGCATTTAGTTCAGCTAACCTTTGTGCACGACAGACCGTCGACTCAGCTCATCTTAGAATCTGCGAGTCATTTATGCCCACACTACTTCGCTCCCTACCATTACTCCGCTCATGTCTGTCCCTACAAAGTACAAAAACAAACAAACAAAAAACGTGCCTCATAAACACGTCCCCCGTAACTTCTCACTTAACCTCCCCAGTCCTGCTTTCATATTGCCTGAACAGAGCATTCCTCACTTGAGAACAACATTTCTTGGCCTTTCAGAGGAGAGGAGTTGAGCGTGCGCATAGCTTTATTCAGTTTTGAAAAGAAGAGAGCGTACGCGTGCCTGTGTATTTGTCTGCATTGCCAGAAAAATGTTTTCCCTGAGGATATACTGCGTGTTTTCAACCGCAATGCGGCACTTAAAACATCGTTCAAAAGTAACGAATGAAAGGAGTGCACTGAACCCTTTCACCCGTGTCTTCAAGTGGTGAATTTGTTACACTAAAACTACATGAGTGTTGATTGCAGGACACGAATCTGAGCCTAAAAAAATCAGCTTATTTTTTTTTCCTGTGCACAAAGAGGGAAACGATGAAAACTCTCTGGTTGATTCGGCTACTCACTGATCGTACCACGCATGCTCGGATATGCTAGATTCACTTCCGGATATTATTAAAAAAAGAAAAACTAAATCTTTTGCTTTATGTTGCGCCATCTGTAGGTAGAAGAGTCAAACAGACTCTTTAGACTTTTCCTTTCCGTGCTTAAAAATAAACACATAACATATCGGGATAATTGTTTCCCCCCATAAACTACACTCATGATATTTGAACATATCAAATGCATCTCCTAAAAACGCCATTGCGAAAAGATTGATTGCGGTCAGTATATTGTTTTTCTTTTGTTTTTAGTTAAAATATTTTTGTTTCCGCACAAAGAGCCCTCAAATATAGGCTATACTGCCACGCGCGTCGCTAAGCGAGCGCGTGCGTGGCCGAGTGGTTAGCCTGCTTAGCTGTCGCGCGGAGGATCCGGGTTCGATTTCAGGGAGCGAAATCTCCTCATATTTGTTTATTATTTCTACTTGGCGTTCTCCTAAGTTCGAGAACCTTCTCTTCTGACCGAGTTACAAATGTTCCACGCGCCGAACGTTCTAGGCCGAATGTTCGAGAGACACACGCGGTTACAAAATGTGCTCCTCGTGGCTAGCCGGAGTCAGTCTCGCCCCAGCGTTCGATCCTGCTATTACGCCGACTTCAACGCCCGCAACGCTCTGTTGTTATCTTCTGTTTCCTTTTTGGTTTTGGACACAAGCTCGCCCCATTAAACGTTTCAGTTTCCTCAGTTATTCTTTGTATCGTCACCGTCATTCGTGACAATATTTAGTGACCGACAGTCACTAAATATTGTGAGAAGAAACGAAAAGCGTGCGGATTCCCAAGCAAATCATATTCGCTCCTCAGCCTTTGAAAACTGCGGTATCAGCGGACGAGAAGGCCGAAGAAATAATTAAAAAAACTATAGTTCCTGACAAAAAAAAAAAAAAGAGCAGCCGCTTTTTAGTTAACGCACTACCATAGCCTCTATTTTTTTTATAAAGCCTCCGAAATTGCAAACGAACGTGTCCGCTGTAAAGGGGAAAGCAGATCAGAGAAGAGGGCACGAGCAGGGTATTTAACCGAACCCGAACCGCGAACCGAAAACCGCAAAAAACCGTTATTTTCGAGCGAACCGGAGTTGACCCGGAGCGAAATAAATTTTCTCGCTCCGGAGCGGAACCGATATGTTTTCCATGCGGTTTTCGGTTCATACGCAAAGTCAGTTTGTGTGAAACGTGCGTGGCGAAAAACACAGTAACATAAAAAGTAAACCAAAATATAGAAGAACAAATATTATTTTTTGCGCAAACCGGACTTGGGCCGAACCGAAATAATTATTTTTTTCTTTCCTGGGAAAAACTGATCAATCATCTTTGCGGTACTTCGTTAATGTGGGAAGTCAGAAAGCGAAAATATTAGGTAACGGAAAGCTCTGTAACGTTCCATTATCAGGTGTTCACATAACGGTCGTCTTCATAATTTATAAAGTTCGTCTAGAGAACTCAAACGAAATGAGCACAGTAACTATAAATTCTTCTGGATTTTAGGTCTTATGTACTTCTTTAACAAATGCCGACATTCGTCCCAACTTTTTCTGGGAGCCGGAAATGGCTAATTAAAGAAAATTTAACACTAGAACATACCCGATTCGTACGTCAGCAAAAGTGACCATTTAATGGGCCTGTTTGATGGCAAAACGGTGTGTCGGGCTAGTTGGCGTTTCATCTCGGAATAAACGCAAAAACAAAAGGACAAAGAGAGACAACACCCCTAGTGTCGTATATACTCCTCTTTGTCCTTGTTTATTTATTCTTTTGGCGTTCAGTCCAAGCTTTGTTTGGTGTTTATTGGCTTTAATTTTGTAGAGTTGTGTGCAATTTACTTTAAACGCCTTGATTTCATTGTACAACTGATCGGATAAGAAAGCAATACAGAGGCCGATGGATATTTTAGAACATGCACTTGTTGCCATACTGTGGAGCATCTGATCTGCTTTAAAAATAACTCAGCGGATATACTAATATGTCCGAAATTAAAGTCTAGCCCCGGGAAAGGGAGGGGGGATTCAGCCAACAGTTACAGCTACAGAAAACAGCAAAACAGCTTCGATCTCTGGTAGCGGAAACACCGAGGAAAAAAAACGTTTTCTCCTCAGAAACACAATCAAGGCGCACAGCTCTTCTGAGCATTGCTTGACAAGGAGCCGCGGCTTTCAAGGGACGCTAACGTGTTGCGTTTTTCAAGGAGAAAACAGAGCGCCGTCCAGAACTCTACGCTTTGGCGCAAGTAGCCCTGGGAGTGCCTGCGACGCATGTCAGTGTGCCTTTTCTGCACTGAAGTTCACTTTATCGTCTCAGAGGTGCTGTCTTTCCCCGGATATGCTTGACAACGTCCTGCTTCTTCGGTCAGCTGCTTTTCATTGAACTGCACTTTCACCCACGTCCCGAGGTGCCCCAGCACTAGCTCGTTCGTTCCACACAGTAATCTGAGCCTTTGCTTTCTATATGTAACACTTTTATAAAGTATGCATAGTTTATTTTTTGTTGCCGTCAATTGTTTTTGTAGCATATGAGTACGAACCGGTTTGAACCTTTATTTTTTCGCTCCGGAGTTGAACCGGAGCTGAACCGTTTTCTCTGAACCGGAACGAAAACCGGAACGAAAAACATTTCGGTTCAACACCATGGGCACGAGCAGTGGCTCTCGCGCAGCGCCAAATAATGCCCCAGCGGTTAAATGCTGCAACACAAACGCGCTCTTCTTTGTTTAAAAGATTTTTTTTATTTTTTTTGTAGGAAAGGGGAACATTTTGCGTCGACCCTTCTATATTCTGTCGCTCTGCAGTTTCGCCAGGCGTCATTAGCCTTCTTCCTTTTTTTCTTCTTTTTTTCTTCGTTGAGGTTTGTCTATGCTTCGCGGAGAGGCCACCGCTGAGCATCGTCGGCGCTGGCTGAGAGGTTACCCAAGAAGTGGCTCTGCGCTACCGTACGGGTGACCGTTAAGGCGCCACTCCTCGCCTTTTTCCGGCGGCCGCGAGCTCGATGGCTCCGTGTTAAAATTGACAGACTTCCTTAAATAAAGGATCGGCTATGGCTCCACGTCTTCCGCCGTGCTCTAGCTGCGTGCGCGCTTGAAATGCACGAGACGCCAAAACGTTGACTGTAGGAAGTTCGCGCTAAAGGCGGGACCAGCCGTGAACAACCTTCTGCCGTTCTGACCTCGTTGGTCAGTATAGACACGCTCGAACATGCGTCGGAAGCCACGCCCCGCATACCTTAAGCTGGCAGTCACTTTACCTTTCCTCTAGTGTCCTCCAGCGACGAAGGGGTGATATCTCCGAAGGAGCTCGTGTTCGGAACATTTAAAGTACGCGGTTTTACGCCACCTGGCACGTTTAGCCCATGCTCAACATCGTCGATATATGGCGTTGCACTTTAAAGGGGCTTTAGTAGGAACTAAAATTTGCAGGTTAGGTTAGTTCCCTAAATGAGCACTTTGCATCACACTCGTAGTTTTGACGTCAACCTTACTATTGAAAACAAAAAAAAAAATAAAAAAGAAGAAGAAAACGGGAATATTTTGTTTGCGTTAACTAGTTCGAGTAGTGTACATAGCCGGAGTTGGTAGTGCGCTACAGATGTAATTCCGAATATTTTCTTTTCTATTTTCCTTTATTAGACGGAGGTATCAATCCCCTTTCGGATAAATGATATACCATAAAAAGAACAAGAAGAGACAAGCAAGATTTGCTTCAATTTTGCAAAGTTTATATCATATTTCATTTGGGAGCTCTTTTACGGAAAAATTTGCATGTTAAATGCAAATGTACAATGTGTTCATTAGCTACAATTATGTACCTTTGATTATTCGTGTACTCTAATAACAATTGAACATTAGTGCTTTGATTTGGTTATAGTTATATTTAAATTATAGGGAAAAATAATCGTTGAATTATCAACAAAATAAAAAAGCAAGTAATTGGAGATATATTTCTTTTTTATTCGTAAGTCTGCCTGATACTTTTTTACTTATAAAACTGCGCACCAATAAAGGCTTCAATTGCGTTCGACCTTCGAGGCGCTTTTTTGTCTTTAATATTGGTGGTGGATAGACATTGAATATAATCGGATGTTCCTTTCCTGCATATCTCAAGGCTACTATGTTCACACAAACCTTCAATTTATCATTGAGAAATGCACACATGTATATCTAAGAAAATAGGTATCACCCAAAATGGCAAGGGAAAGGCACGTTCATTAGGAAGGCATTTAATAATAACATATAGACAATTGCATAGACAGACAGAGTAACAATTTTCCAAAAATGATAAGGACACAGGGTGCAATAATAACGCACAAAACGTCTCAAGGTCAAGTTATCTACTTCTCAATATGCACATTTAACACAAAGTAATGGCGGTTGTGCTCTGAAGAGAGTTTTGCTATTGAAAGGAGTACAATTAATAAATTCGAGGATGCCTACTTCTTACCATGAATGAGGACTGATAAGTGAGATACGGGAACAGCTTACTTGAAACTGGCCAGCAAGTAAATTAACAGATGTTATAGTTGAGGTTTTTCAACTTCAGTAGAGGAAATGTTATTCCTGTATTGGCACTGGCTTGCCGCGTTTGCTATGGATATAAAATATTTTATTATAAAAATGTTAGATACTTGTTTCCTGGATAATTCAAAGCTAACAACGAAACTTTGAAAAACATTAAGCCCATATCTATCCAATAACACCCGTAGACGGCTTCAATGATTCAGCCAGAACGTATTAAGAAAAAAGAAACTTCGAACAAAATGTGTGAAATACACTTCGAATTGAACAGGCAATTAGCTTAATTCGGATGACAGAAAGAAAAACTCAACTTATTTAGTGTAGTCAACAACCTTGACCAAACTTTATTTTAGTTATTTCGAGGAACACAATGAAATCTATGTAAAATAAAACAAGCAAAAAAGCGGGTGGCAGAGTCCACATAAATAAATCGCTGCTCACGAGTTGTCGTAGAGCCGGACGGTTTACACAACCATCGACTGCGATCGTATCTCTCATTCTTCATTCCCCATTGTTTTCCGAAACCGCGTTGAATTGCCGGTGTCCCTTTCATTTCGTAGAGTACTTAGGCCGTGGTCATATTACGTTTTTTTTCATTTTAGTTCTTTTGAACCTCCCTCCGCCTCACCCCCCCCCCCCCCCAAGTCGAATTTGTTGATTACCATCGCAGCACAGGCGCTGCCGCCGATCATAAAAATCGCATTTCTACGCGTCGTCCAGGCCCTTTGTTTCGATCCCTCTCACCTCTTTTCCCAGCACTCACCCTCCCTTTTTGATTTTGGCATTCGCTATTGGCACAGCGTCCAAACATTTCCTCGAATATACTGCGTGAATAAAGAAGCGAGTGGGTCTATTTCTCTTTCTGACGAATCCCCATTTTTCGATTACTCTATTGTGCGATGGCTGCCGCACTCCCGATACGCTTATCAGCGAAACGCCTCCCGCTTTAGGCGGCCAAATAGAACATGCAGCGAGATAACCGAATAGTCACCCGTTCCCCGTTTGGACGTGCGTGAACATAATTTCTTTTTGTTTACTTCGATCTTTTTTTCTAATTTCTTTTTTCACTTGCGCCAGCACGCGCTCTGTTTCGCCACCCCCTTCCCTCTGCAACACCCGAGCGATTGCAGACTCGCATTCCGTGGTTACGGCTACGCTGAAAATAAATCGCAGTGCGACGAACTTTCCGCAAATGGCGCGTGAACTCGTTTAACGCTTCGACTCACTCGTTTAGGCTTCGAAAACTGAACCGGCTGAACTTTTTTCGCCGCTTCATTTTACTCTTTGTCTTTTTTTTTTGTTTGTTTGTTTACGAAGCCACTACCAGCAGTGAGTCAACTGAGTCGCCCGGGAATCAAAGGCCGGGCAAGTGACGCGCCGGGTGCGAACGGGCAGCCGACTTCGAATAAGTAAAGTTACGAAAGGTGCAGCCTACAATAAAGGAGGCAAGAACTAATGTTTGATACTCACCTGCAGACCGCAAACCGCTAATGTTGCAGGCTGCCGTGGTGGTCGCCCGTTCACAGCACTGCTCCTCATTCGCGGTTGTTTGATCAGTGTTCGGTTGGACGCACATTCTCGATTAACTTCTGTTAGAAATTAAAAGCTTCGGTCACGGTTGTGTTTTCAATATGTTTGCTTTACGCTATTTTGCCTGGTTATCAGCAACATAAAGGCTAGACAAAAAAAAAACAATGTATGTGCGGCAAATGCTTCATCACAAACATTTTTCTCTTCTAGTGTGTGCTGTCGATTGTTCTTGTAATTCCCACAAACGCGAACGACCGTCATTTTTATATACGCTCGTGTTGAGCTAGGGATACTTTCTGCTGCAATATTGCGTTATTAAACACGCAAAATAAACATTGACTTTAATTTATTTGTAGCCAGATGTTCTGCTTATTGTTACTCGTTTGGCACTGAGAAAGTCTACAAATATTTGGTCGTCCTTCATTTTTTTGCAGGACCTGGGCAACACTCTGTCAAGGACACTTATTTTCAGTTGACAGCTCTGAAAAGTTAGCCGGCCAAGTCTAAAGCAGAAGAGGCTTACCCAACGCAGCAAGAAAACATCTTAAACCTACCCCGACCCGACCCGACCCGACCCGACCCGACCCGACCCGACCCAATCGTTCATGACCCGGAAAGCCTATAATTTACTTCAGCTGATATAACTCTCTCCCCATGACAAAACTCAACTTAATCCGACCACCAAAAAAGACGAAGAACGTAGCAAATAAAATAAGGCGCCGAATTTAGTACCAAATAATTACTGCTCATGTAATGTTCAAGTATAGTTACTTGCATTTAATATGCAGTTATTTATGAAGTCTAGATATGATCGTGAAAATAGCTGTTATATGCAGAAACGTTTCCACGTCTCCAAGAAGACGAAACTTATTGTAAACTCAAGCATAAGAACCTTTAACGCGAGAAGGCTTAGTGCGACGTGAACTTCCCGAACATGAATTAGTATATCATGTTCTGTATGTACGTTCGTTATATTTTTTTGTTTTATTTTGAAATAATATATTGAGGGTCATGTTAACTCTTCTTTTTAAATTAATGAACTATTCGAATCGGTAATGCTCTTGATCTTGAATTGCATGACGTAAAAAACTACATTTTGCTGAGAACATGATAAGTTAAGTGTCGTGTATAATGTAGTACGAACAAGCAGCTCATCAGTTAAACACGAGCGTATTTAGTCGTCCTTAAGATTTGAAGTGAGCTCATTTGTTCCAACACCCAGGAGAATGAACTTATGCCACTCGGAGGGCGAGTTCTCACGATTGCAGAAGGGCCGTAATTGAGCGACAGAAATGATGTCGTCCGAATTAATGAATTTTGGGGTTTCCCCTTGACGCACTGTACTTCTTGAATAAATTTTCCTTCCGGGCTCCACAAAACCTTGCACTATTTATCTCGCGCATTTTAGGCTTCTCGTTTCTAGTTTACTACCAACATATAAGTAAAAAAAAAAAAAAAAACGGGATAAAGTAACTAAACTAAAGGTTATAAAATGCATTCCGGACGAGTTTGTGTTTTATTTGGCCAGGAAGGAAAAAAAAAACAATCAGAAAGTTACATATGACATGAACAATGCTTTCTGTTTATTTAAAATTCTATTGAGTTTTGAAATTTTTAATAATTAAAAACAACATTGTCAACATACGTTTAATAATATTTTTGCCATTCTATATACGCCATTGGCACGTTTACGGTTAATTTATTTTGCAAAATATTATGTTTCATAGGTTGTGTTCTTATAGTCGAAATGACATTATAAGCACGAAAACGGGGAACACGCATAGTTTTTTTTTTAAATTTAAGTGATCATAAGTAATTATGCCATGTGTAATTAAAGAAAGCATAGGTTTACGAGGCATGGTGGGCTTCAATTAAGAAAGTTCGAACTGCCTATTTTTAAAATGTATTTGGATAGCTCTTACCTGCAGAGAAAACATGATTTGTTTTCAGCGTTGCTTCCGATTAATTTAGAAGCAAAAAGTGGCGGTCAAATCTGTAAATGATTGCCTGCTGTTGTGGATGGGTATCAAACCTTAAAATCTGCAGAAAGGTAAGTTTTCCTATTAATATATAACACACAGTGGTAATGATCAAGAAATGCCTAGAAGAAAAAGTAATATTACGATACAAATTGGGAAATGAGTTCCATGCTTGAGAGCAAGAAATAAAAACTAACCAAAACTATTATCGCAATCTTCTCTTCTTTTCGTGTTTATATTTCGTCTCCATTTTCAAGCTGATATCTCGGCATGTCCAATATTCATCACGTCCGCTGTATTTAACCCTTACTCACAAAAGCACAAACTCATATTTACTAATTTCAACATATATTAGAACACATCACCACTAGTCACAACGCTGCGTTACTAGGAAGTCGAGATGCAAACTGCATGTAATATAATTTTAATCCCCACAACGAAAAACCGGCAGAAAACTTCAGACGCTAGTCTCTCGAGCACTCTTGCGGAAATAGACGCAGCTTCGTTCGCGAGAAGCCAGAAAGCGGAGGGTGCCTATAAACGTAATTATGAGGAGCGAGCGTGTCCTCTGGCAAAGTACGCGCGCCCAGCCGGCCGTGAGGTAGTGCCAACATATCTCTGAGCCCGCTGAGGTTTCTGCGATGGTCTCATAATACAACACCGCTGCTCTCGGCTATTTTGAGTGAGGCCGCTTTTGTGCGCCGTAGCGCGAATTGCAAAATACTCGCCCCGTTGCCCGGCCAGGGGGGCGGCTGTTTTCACGAAGCGTTTGTGACGGCGAAGAATAGAGACCAACCTTGCGTGTTTGTTCACTTCTTCTCGAGCGCAGAGTATTTATTTACCTTGTCTGTTTATTTTTCACTTTCGCGAAAGGTATTATTTGGCAAAGCGAAACTGCCCTAAGTTTTAATGTTATGGCGAGTGTGGTATTCGTGCATTAAGCATGCATGTAAAAGGCTAGGCAATTCTTTAAAGCATTTTTTTAAGTCATCCATTTTTTTTTTGTAGGAGATACGTTTAGGGAATGCTTTCAGTTTTTATAACAAACCATTTGTGGCTTGTGTTTCTGTAGTAGGTTTTTTTTTGTTTTTTTTTTGCCACGCGTTCAAAAATCATCAGTTTAGAAGTAGGAGTGGGAAACATCCGAATATAACGCGGCTCACCAAATCAGATCGATTAAGCAACTGAAACGGGCTACTGCCGACGCGAGGCATATAATTGCATAATGTAGGTCGCACAATCTAAACGCTTAAGCCGCTGATTGTAGGTGAACGCTGCTCATGAAATATCATTCAACGTGTCCGATGATGTTTCTTAAGTCCACTAACCTCGCAGAGGCAGACTCTTTGACTCTCTGAGTGAGCAAGCGCATCTAGCGTTTTAGTACTACTTATGGAATGCAGGACTGATGTTCACGTCACTTGATTACGTATTTGTAGTAAGAAATGCGTTCTTTAAAATAGAATGACACCCAAGACAGGATTCATTTTATCTTGCGCGCACCTTATTCCTCAGAATACCAGAATCTAAATAGCGTTGAGGAGATTCTAAGCAGACTCTTGTTTGTAAACATCATGCGGTGTGTGTTTCTCGTTCATATTTTTCTTTCTTGGTGTTTATTTGTTTAGTTACTGTAGTTCTAACACCGGTGAGCTAATGCCCGATTCTTTATTTAGCTATTTTCATCTTTTGTATTTTCTAAGCAATATCCTGCTGTTAGCCGACGCATCTCAGTGTCTGCGATTATGAAGCTTGTCGCCCAGCCACCGGCTTCTAATGGATCCCGTAATAAAAAAAGCTGCGATCAAGGCGCCCACGCGCTCGGACCATGGCGAAACATAAAACCGGCACCATTTTTTTTCATGCTCTTTTCTTAAACGAGGATTCTTCGCCTTTTTTTATAGTTTTGCTGCCCATGACTTCGCACTTGTCTCCTTACTCTAACTGTTTTTTTGTTTGTTTGTTTTTAATGCGTCGTTCGCTCGTTAGGCGCCTTGTATTTTTTGTGTAGCGATGCATAGTGTCGTGTGCCAAGCTCGAGAAAGCGTTCGTCATTGTGAAGAATGGTGTGTCTCCAAATTGAGGAATATTTTTTTGTGGGAGGGTGTGTTTTAAATACGTTTGGCTTGTTGTCGTGTTACGCGCTCAAAGACTTTTTTTTTTTTAATTGAATAGTGTTTAGGCTGCTAACTTGTCTTAGTATACTGTGCCTCAATTTTACAAACGGAGGGTTTAGCAATAACACAAAAAAATGTGTTCTAAGAGTTTTTCTTTAACAATTAAGACTGGTGTGGTTAATTCAAGGAGAAAATAGGCTTGTTGCTTCTCGAATAAGAAACTCGTGATATTTCGGTAACAAACCCAGTTGCATCCGTGGACCTGCGGAGCTTCATAGCAATGATGACATCGAAATATTTTAGGCAATTGGATATTGGTACTATTTATTATGCATTTTGATATTATTCTGCTGAAAACGGGGTAACTGCGGAATTGCTGAAATGCTGTACAGTGCTCAACGAAACAAAATGAACCAGTAGACCGCGTGGCCCCCCGTTGGTACAGTGACCCTGGCGGTTACCCGATCAACCAAATTACGGAGCCATTATGTTACTCTAGGCTAGAGTACCCGTATATTCTGGCTGTACACGTTTCTTAAGTGTGTTATGCGAGGTTACTCAAGAGAGGTCATGCGCTGCTCTGGACAATTTCGTTTTGTTTACGTTTTGAATATAAAGGCACATATTGTGATTAAAAAAACATAAAACATAACCACCTTATTTTTTGATTGTATATTAGCATACTTGATATTGATGCGGTACGTGTCGAGTAAAATAAAACAAATGAGTGTGCTACTTTATTGTTGGTTTAAATTGGTAGCTCAATTGCTGCAAGATTTGTAATTTGAAGATACTTTTGAATAAAACTTCATAAAAAAAACAGTGCATGACGCTGTCGCTCATAAACGTAAATTGAATAGGTGGAACATAACTTTTTTAATTTTAAACACCTATCCTTTTTAAGTGTTGCTTTGCTTTTCTTCATAAATTGTTTGGTTGTTTATGTTTTATGTAAAATATATTGATACTCGGTAGTCTGCCATAAAAGGCGTTCCTAGCAATGACCTAATTAGTGCAGAACCTTTGTTTATGTGCAGGATATCTTAAATGACACATTGAATAAAGTCACGTCCCGCACCTAAACCTTAGAAAGCTATACAACAAACGACAGCACGAGCTTAAGACAATGAATTGATCCTAGCGTTTGATTAATGAATGAATTTATCCGGCCTCGTTTACCAATGGTTCTTCAAGAAAAGGGTCGGGCAAACATGCGCAAAAATGTATTTGGAAATACAAATACTGGGACACATTAAAATAGTGGCTGAAATTCTGATACTAAAATATATCTGTAAAAATGTATCGCGATACGTATCAGAAATACATTTTAAATAGAGGTAAAAAGTATTTGGAAATTCAAATACAGGAATACATTTTAGGGAGGGCAGAAACACTAATACATAAATACTGATACTGCAATACATTCTTTAAATTTATTAGAGACGCCTACTGAGATGAAGCTTGAAGCTTGAAGTTTGAAGTGGAAGATTTTGAACCTGATATTACTTTCCTGTAGGTTGCACTCTGCCTCGTAGGTAGTGGTTTCGGACGACGAGGAGTATTAAATGGGCTCAAAAACATGTTTCATAAAGGACTGACCGCGGTCCCTTCTCTGACATCCTTTCTGTCTGACAAGGGATGCGAAATGACTTCTACCTCAAAATAAATTCTATGACACCATAAATATCATCAAAACGTCACCAGGTTCCTGTCCAATGAAGACGCCCCCGTCATCATTGGTAACATGACGTCATAAAGGAATGAACTGTTTTTTTTTTTATCTGTAGGTGTGGCCTTGCACATGAAACTTTCCCACGCTGTTGTATGAAAGGACAATAGGTACCTTTGTTGTAGATTACGTCGTTAAAAATCATGCAAGCAGTATCATTTAGAGTTTTCGAGAATAGCGGACCACCTAAAACATTTTTGAAACACGTGTCTTATCTTTTGTTACATTTGAAAAAAAAAAACGATACGTTGGCATTTCTGTTGTGGAGGGGCTTCCTGCCGACCCTCCGCCACCGACGCATGAATTGCCGTCCTCAAGTTTTGCCTAGCATCATCCAAACAAAGACCTCGTAATTGCGACCTGATATTGCCGGCAGAGGTGCGAGCTCTCCGAGAAACAGCACGCTCGAGACGAGTCGCAAGTGTACGAAGTTTGCGTCGGCACAGCGAAAACATGTCTGGCCTCCTTTCTGGGTTTCGGATCCCCAGAGAAGCGGGTCACGTTTACGTCGACTGATGACGTACCCTTGAGCCGTGCAATATTATAGGCGCAGACGCATTCGGGTATATGTTGAACTTCACTGCGTGAGTCATCCTACTATTTCAAGTCAACCACCGCCAGGCTCGTGCTGCAAGGAACTGTGACTCAGTTTTACCGGCAGGGTGTACTGTGTACGCTAAGGCAAGAGAGGCGGTTATCAGCGGGCATTGGATGCTAGCAAAGAATGACTAAAAAAATCCCTACCTAAGGACCTGCGGCAGAAGATGCTCTGACTCCACTCCTTGCATGCCACCTGGTTCGAGTCCCCCGACTACGCAACACTTCTCAGAAGAGAGAAGAGGACGCATAGAAAAATAGCTTGGAGAATCAGAAAAAACCTTGGTCAGCATAGTAACAATGACCCAGCATCTCCTTAACACTGGTGCCCTCAGAAGTAAAAAACAAAATGCGTTCGGACTTGTTTTTTCTTTTTTTTTTGGGGGGGGGGGGTATTTCTTAGAAAGTATAACAAAATACTTTTCATCCTGATTGTATCGCGATACGAAGAATCGTTTTAAGTGTATTTCGAGACAGGAATACAGATACTGGTGAAAAAATGTGTCGCGATACAGAAATACAGATACGAAATGTATTTCTGAAATACTATCGCATTACATTTGTATCGCGATATTGCCCAACCCTGATAAGAGCAATGCGTCGATTTTCACGTGCTCAAAATGCATGTTGACGGGCTAACCAGAACATCAAGCTTAGCCGCGACAACACGTGAGCAAGCAGCAAAACTGAAATGATCGAACACAGATATGGCTAGGGGGACTGTTTATTATGTTTTGGAAGATGCTTACAGTATTCGAGCTTGTACGCGAAATAACCGCTGTTGCACTGATCGACGTTCATATTTAAGTTTAAAATAAAATACTTTAAGACATAAACCTTTGATGTCTCATGCATAGTTTGATACTCTTCGGCGTGTATGGGTTTCAATTGTGGTTTTACTTCGGCAAAATAAATATTATTTGGTGCCTTGTGCATTTATAGGCAAATACTCGGTTTTCATGATGCGACAGTCTTACTTTTCATGCGATAGAATTTTTCGCCGGTTTCAATAAGAAGAAATATTGAAGTAGATTTCGGTTGTCTAATCACAGTACCGTGAAGCACGTGTGGAATTCCAAGTTAGCCGGTGTACTTCAGTGCACAAAATACCCCATTACAACAAAAACATCAGGCGTCATTTTAAGGTATATTGACTATCACTGTCTATTTCTCCGATATCAGATTTTATCTCCTATTAAACTTCAAAGTATCTTGATCGTCTCAAAGTACTATGAGAAGCAAAACAAATTATAGGGATGTTGTGATAAAATTTCATTTCACTCAGTAAAAAAAAAGAATTAATGTTTATCGAGAATTGCTCAGTGATACAAAACAACAAACGCTGACCCCTTGATTTTACTGTTTTCTCTTTCTCATTTGGTTTTCTCTTTTACTGCCTGTTTTTGGCTTCGTTATGGGGTTAGTGTTAGAGTTTTCTAAAGGGAGACGTCTGTGGTGTTTACCAAGGGTCACGCTAACGCGTTCCCTAAGGATCCACCAATTGATCTTCCTTTAATTTGTTTTCCTGCCTTGGGGGTTCTCGTTCACCCGCCTTGCACGATTAGCTGTGGCGTCCGCTACATGACGCTGCTTTCGTTATTCACCTGTTTCGGCAACCCGTCGCCTTCGTTCAAAATCCGTCTTCTTTTGCCACCTACTCAGACCAGCGCTAGTACTTTGTTCATGCTCCAATATGAGGCACAAACCAAGGCATTCGCGCTACTCACACCTGCGAGTTCAGACTCGCCCCAGCATCCGCACGCGCATTGGCTTCCGCCCCGTGATTTCGCCTCCCTCTCGCCATTGTCCTTCCCTACTCTCCTCCTCTCTACGAGGCACGCTTCCCTTTCCGTTCTTTTGTCCACAGAAGGGCGCAGTCGGCTTTTCCCTGTCATGTGGGTACTAATGCTGAGGTGTTAAAAATAGCTTCTTGGAGAAAGACCGCTTTTCCGCAGTACTGCCCTGTCGAAGGAGGTGCACCCTTTACAGAGCAGTTTGGGTTTCTCGCTTCAATGTGTAAATGAACGAAGAAAACAAAACTGAGTGGCACCGTTACTGCGTATTATTAAACTTAAAAAAAAAAAAAAAAAAAAAAAAAACATCATGAGTTATTTTGTTTTGTGAAGGTGGATGAACAGGAAAGCTGTTTAGCACACGACAAAGACGTGACACAGAATTTTGGATAGAGGTAGGAACACATTTATTATCTTGATCGGTGATCATAGTGACGAAAGGTACGCACACACATTTATTGTCGTGATCGTTGGTCATTAATTCGCCTGGACGACTATCGACGCCTGGAGGAGCCGGAAGAGTCTAGACACGCGCGATGGGATCGCGACCCCGGGAGAGCGGAAGGAAAGGAAGCTCGGCACGCAAGCGGCTTCGAACAACCCCGAAGAGAGGCCGGTGCGAGCGCAGACCAGGCCGACGCGGGTCGCACAGCGGCAAATCTGGGAGAAACCTTTATTATCTACCTGAGAGTCTAATGATCTTGAAAATGGTACTTATTTAGAACTAAGCTACTAAATAAACTTAATTCTAAATTGCCCAATCACCAACGAGAATGCAGGGAATGGTATTCCACGCGCCGCACGTGCCGGCATCCGCAGTAGTAACGGTTCTACAGCAATAGCCGAAAAAAAAATGGCATCTTGCACGCGCGTTCGTCGACGCTATATTCTGGTTATTTACTTAAAATATTTTATACCGGGAAGGCGTGCGTGTGCGGCGCCGGCGTCTGCAGCAGTAACTGTTCTAAAGCAAAAACCTAAAACCAATGGCGTCTTGCACGCGCTTTCGTCAAACCTTTATTTTGGTTGTTTACTTCGAAACTTTTATACGGGGAAGGCGTGCGCGTGCTGCGGCGCGAGCCTAGAGTTTTGGTTGTTTCACATAAAAAATCCACGCAAACATAGCCATAGCCATCTTCGCTGTAAAACTTTGTGCAGTGTACGTTATTAGCGGCGAGAAGTTGTGGTGGCGCCCTCTTATGGTTCCCCCTTGTTACGTCATTACCTTGCAAACAACAAGTTCGATGGTGTTTGTAAATAGCATGGTGGAAGCTTGAAATCATTGCGCTCTTAAAGGAACACTGCCAACACCGTCAAAATTAAAGTTCTTTCATTCCTCTTATTTCCGTCGATGATAATCCCCTTTCTTACGTCATAGTCAGCGTTCGGCCAATCGTGGAAGGCCGACCACAGCGACGCTTGTGTTCGCTCTCGGGGCTAATACCTTCCTATGAAAATGGGTTTTGTCAATCGTTTACGTTATTACGCGTGATGTGAGGAAGCTCACTTCATGGGTGAAACGGAAATTTCATTACATTGACGCACTCATTTTGCGTATATAGCGAGACGCAGCACGAACGAGCGATCGCGAATTTCATATTCTTGTTGTTCATGGAATTACAAGACTATTATAGAAAAAAAAAAAAACTTGTTTTGTGGCATTTGTTTTTTATGGACGACACGACAAAACAATAAAATTAAGAGCTCGCCTTTGCAAGCAATATGCGGGAAAGCGCCGATAATCTGTTTGCTCTAAATGTGTTGCACTGCGTATGTCATTTAGCATAAAATGTAGATGTTGCTTGTTTGTTGGTAACATGATACACTTCGTTCTCGTGATGCCTCAGTGGCGTGATTCTTATTGTTTTTATTGGCATTTAAAAAAAAGGAAAAGCAGTTTAAGGAAATGCTACGTTTTATCGCAATATATTCTCGACGGTTCGGAAATTTAGCTTTTCGCGTGAGAATGAACTTTTTTTTTTAGATGCACGAACAAACAAATCAATGCGGAGTGCAAGTCGTCTATTTCTTGCTCAGGAGTTGCGGTGACGTCAGAACAACGCCGAGTTCTGATTGGCTTTGATTAAAAGGATATCAGATAGACCTCAATGCAAGATGCCTTGAGGTCTAGCCATTAGGTTTTTCAATCAGCTAATAAGAGCTTGGCATTGTGTCACCATCGCAACCCCGGTAGACGAAGTGGGCGAACTTGCGGACCGCATAAGCCGGTGGTTTTGTCATTTCCTATAGGCGTCCTAAATGCATAGCATTTACAACGCGTTATTTCACGTCTGCCTAAAACCACGGCCTGTCGCACACATTACTCACCGCACCGAACGAATTGTGCGTCAACTTTTGTTTGAACGGCCGGTCGGCCGCTGTGTAATGGTTACTGGCTTTTCGTGGCTGCTGGAACAATAGCTTTCGTTATACAGACGCGTCCTTTGCTCTCGTATCTTCACCGTGCTGAGCTCTACACTGTAACTCTCGCGCGGCTTCGGTTGCACACAAAACCCTCAAGAAGGAGTCCTCATAGTACGTGTGATTCGCTTCACTACCGCCAAGCACACACCGATGAAAGTCTTCGCTTCAAGAGCCGTCGCTGATTACACGCGAAGAGCGCAATCAGCGACTGCACGATGTTTTTCATTGAGGCAAGATGCCAGTCTCAGACAGAAAAGCGCTAGAGGTGATCCTAAAAATATTATTCACTAAAAATAAGATCGAGGCACCCTTTTTCGACTCGTAGTATTTATGTTTCATTTAGTCATGCCTTGTCGTGTGTCTAATGCGCTTGAATCAGACAACAGGAGTTCCTCATTTTTTTTGTCTTTTGCGGTTCTATATCCTCTAACGACTTTGAAAAATCACCTCGAAAAAGCGTAGCTTAGGTATCTCTCCTTGTCTCTAAGATCGGAGACCTGAAAGGAAAATTCGACTTCCTTTGTTTTTTTTCGAAGATCCCTTAAACTGCTTCCAGGGGACCAAGATACCCTTATGATATACTGCATTTGTTTTCGCAAATCCGCTGGCTCAGAAAAATTGAGCGTGGCCTTTGAATGCCTTTTTTATTTCGGTTTGTTTCTCCTTTTGTGTATCACGTGCGCACGCAATATTCAACTACACAAAAAAGGGTTCTTTAAATATGTCTCTCTATGTTCCGATGTCGAGAATTGTCCTAATCATCGTAATAACCTTGTCAGTTAGATCTTCAGATTTCCGAAGGTGGTAACAAATACCTGTCTGCAAATATATATGCATTGAACATCACATAAACCCCGAGAGTGCATTGGAGGTTTAGCGTGAATTGTCGGCAACAATTGGATTTTGCCCCTAAACGGAGAGAGGGCTGTAGGATAATTCTTTTCCAACCAGCATCGCAATACGTACTATTTTGACAGTGTTTAGACGCTTGTAGCCAACAATTTTAGCTTTGAAAATTCCCCATAGACATGGGCCTCCAGGTTGCATAGTTTTCATTCTTATAGCAATAAGCAAGCTACTGCATTTCCAACAGACTTTATTGCGACTTATCACGTGATGACTGATTTCCAAGCTGCGCTGACAGAGCTTATAATTTTCATCGTGGCAAGTTTGCAAATGTAAAAGAGCGTCAAGGAAAACAACAACATGATAAAGTGAGAAACATCAAAATATTAAAAAAGTGCGCTCAGTGCAATACGATAGCACTTGTACTTGTTTACGTGTTTTTTACATTGTGATGTTTTTATTTTAATACTGAATCATATAAATGTACTTACTCTCGGCGGTTAATGTTGTAGAAGTTTCTGAAACGTGAACTTCAAAAACATTCACAAAACAATGACTCCCACATTACTCAGACGACACGAGCATGCTGTTTAATGGAGATAGCCCCGCAGAACTCATTGGGAACGCAAACGTCAAGCTAGAAAAGTTAAATACATGCAGTAGGTATAATGGGTTAAAAATAAATGTGAATATGACAAAGGCTGTTTTGTTTCGTCCGAAGGGTAAAATTGTTAACATAGACGAGGATATAATGTTCTATTCTTCTAAAATAGAAGTAGTACCAGCATTTAAAACTTTATGTGTCTTTTTTTCAGAGAACATGTCATGGGATTCTTATGTAAATTATGTTACATCAAAACTGTCTAGCATTGTTGGCCTGGCGTATCGTCACAAACATATTTTGCCTTTTAGAATAAAGTTTCTAATATATTTTACTCAGAAATTAATTACGACCATTTAATTTGGGGAACAGCCACTCACACAAATCTACCAAAGATATTTTTATTACAAAAAAAGATACTACGAAGAATTTGCAATGTTTCATAGGAATTTCCAACGGAAAAATTATTTAGCCAGCTAGATGTAGTAAACAATTTTAACTTGTATCGATATTGCCTATGTGTTAAATATAGAGCTGAAATGAGTATGAATGTACGTCATCTCGTGAGATTAGCTTATTTAAAAGGAAAAGTATGTGCATATCCAACGAAAGTCACAGGACCTTGGGCAGTCCCATTTTTTAGAACTAATTACGGCCTTCAAACCGCGGAGTTTACTCTCGCAACCACCCTCAACTATTTTTGTGCGCAACATATCGAGCTTGAAAATATATCTGCAGATAATCTTAGGAACATAATAATTCTTAGCCAAACTAATCAAATGTGAGTGGCATGTGTATATGTTCATTTGTTGTTATATCTATACTATCGCTACTGTGACTTTTCTGTTTTGATCATCTTGCTGATGTATCATAATTTTTCTGTTAACTTTTTTTTTTCTGCTGCTGACTTCTGGGGGCTTGGGACCAGTTAAGCTGTTTTAACAGCTTTTTTCCCAAGTCCCCACCAACACTGTACCTCATCGTTGGAAAATAAAGCTATTACTTCACCCCAATAACGTTTATTATGACAAAATACTGCGTGCTTGTTGATCTTGAGGTTTTTCTATGAGCCATCGGAATCGATAGCTTGTCAACATTGGACACGGTGTGTGCGAAATAAATTCAGTCAAATGGAGAATGCGAATACGGCCATGAAGAAGAGTAAAATTTGTTTCCGAGTTTGATGTACTCCCCGAACTACCGTCAATAAGCGCTTCACTGCCAAACGACACAAGTCATCAAGCCTCGGCGTAGCACGAGGTTATCACTATAACCGGGACAGCCTATTGCCTGAAATACATACTCCGAATCTAAATACGCCTGTTGACGTGCTCGAATAAATAACCGTTACAGCATATTGACTCAACCTGCAAATAGCCTCATGCCAGGTATTCCTTCTGCCTTGAATCGCATTTAAGGAAAGTGACCTCACTCGAAATGATACTTTAAGATTCATCCTCTCATGAAGACATGAAGCTCGAATGGAGGCGTATCTACTTTTTTTATCTCGCAGCAAGCGACCTATAAACTTGACAAAATCGAAGCAACTGCAGTGGAATGTCATACGTGACCCCGACCAAATGTATTATAATGCATGGCTTCTATCGGTGTACAAAGTGCATGAGCGTGGATCAATAAAAAGTGTTATTTATTGGGTAATAGATCGGGTTGGCCTGATTCGTAGACATAAATGAACTCTTCGCGGAGGGCGCGGAGGGTGAGAAGGAATGGAACTGATAGTTAACACAAACTCGCGCAACTAGTCATTGTGCCAGCGGTGCACTTCGGTCACATATAACTAAAATTGAATCATAAATGTTTTACATGTTTTAGAGGACACTACAGGAAGTGAGGCCTTACTAGCAGAAAGAAATGCTATCGTATTTAAAAAGAAAAAGGTAATTCTCGTTGCAAATTGACTATTGTGTTTTATAGGCGTAGTCTCTGCACTCCATGATGTACTGCGATTTTGTCAGGTCTTTTATGGACAGTGTGCACATGGCACGTTAAAAAAAGCACGTCACCTTACCTCCACGTGAGGCTGTTTTAGTCTGCCAACATTATTCGCCATCTGGAATTTTCCACATCACAAGTAACACGGCAAACAAATTATTGACCATTAGCTGCCATGCTCGGCACCTTGCCATCGAATCATACGGGCAGTCACCCTTGTCGTGGACAGTCCTCCACTGACATTGCAGGCGTCCCACAGTCTGCATTACCGAAGCAGTGCTTTCTGTTTATCTATTTTTGGTAAGGTGGCGGTTTCCTGCGGCTCTGCACTCTCTTCACGTACAAAGCCAAATCACTTGGGCTCGCAGTGTTCCACCGCCCGTTAAGAAATTGCACCTTTATATTTCTATCCAAGTGGTTAAAACCCTTGGCTATCTCAATTTATGCGGAACGTAAGTTCGTCTTATTCTTTTGCAGGAGTTGTAGTGACTTCATAAAAGCCGAGCTTTAATTAGCTTTGATTGAAGGATAGTGGATAGACCTCAAGGCAGCTTTCTTTGCGGTCTACCCACCATGCTTCAATCAGAACCAACCAGACCTCGGCATTCTGACGTCGCCAAAACTTCTACAAAAGAAACAGACGAACTTGGGCTCCGCATTGGACAACAAAATATGTGTACCCATCTGTCACGTACGGCTGTCGTATTTAACCTATGAGAAAAAGAAAAAAATAACGCCCTAAGCTAAATCAGATATCGTCCTATTTAACGTTCGCGTACTACGAATATGATACTAAACCAAAGTGCCGCAGCGTTTTTGGCCAAACGTCTGTGTTTTGTCTGAAAATGTAGGGACTTAAAAGCTCCCAAAAATCAAAGGTAGAGTTAAATTTAACCTTGTTTTGCCAGAGTGTAAATGTATTTGACGTAAATCGCGAAACAAGTGCAAGAGTTAGTCCTTTACTTCTGATTGTTCTGCTTGCATGTGGCAACTGTGTGCCTAATCTGGAAAAACAAGTACCAGATTCAGGCTTTGCTGCTGGTAGTTTGCTCTCACCTGTCATTTCTGGCTGTTGCCTGGTAGTTCGGAAATGAAATGCTGAACGAGATAAAATTCGTAAAAACTCCATGTCAAAGTACTCTCGCACTAGCTATCGGGTGATTCAAGGAGCGGCCAGGCTCTTTAAATCGACCGCAAAATTCGGTTTCTTAACCTATCACGTTCCGATTTTGTACAGCGTTGGCCACAGGTGATGCATTGTTTCTATAAAATTCGCAGAGAGCGAACTTACCCGAGGAAAAAGTAAAAAAATCAAAAAGGCTTAACTCCCATGGAAACACAGCGAAGCCACCGGTCTTAAAACCATAGGGCGCCGTATGGTTTGAAGACCGGTGGCTTCACTGCGGTTCCATAGAAGTTAAGCATTTTTCTTTGTTTTACTTTTTCCTCGGGTAAGCTCGCTCTTTACGAATTTTACAGATAAAATGCACCATCTGTGGCCAACGCTGTACATAATTGGAACGCGATAGGTTAAGAAAGCGAATTTTGCGGTCGATTTAAAGAGCCTGGCCGCTCCTTGAATCACCCAGTATAGTGCCATTGAGCAAAAATCGTATTAGGCCTAAGTTAGGGGCGTGAAGTTTGGACCAAGTTAGGCGGTTCTGTGGTGTTCTACCTTGGAAGGAATCGTAAGATGCATTTCTGGTTTTGGGAGTCATGCTTTTTATTTCAATGTGCTGCAGAAAGCGAGGCACAATACTATTTAAGGCGATGTTTTTTGTTGAATCACAATTATCTTCGGAATTATCTTCGTATTCACCTGGAGCGTATGAAGCTTTGCGAATCTATGGCGTCAGACAGCGTGGGATAACGTTAGCATCTAAATATTCATCGAAGAAATACCAACGTAGGATCACACGCTGTACTCTACCAAAACCAAACGCGGATTCATCTACCATTCCCTCACCTCATTTGGGTGTCAAGCTTTCAACGCTTGAGTGATGTTGATATCCTTTTTTTATTCGCTTTCTACAAAAACTTTTTAACGCAAATTAGTTGTTGGAGCCAGTTTTCGCACTGTTAACCGCTAAAATCAAATCGGTTGAATAAATAAAATTCTTACATCCGGGTCACAACGAACAGGATATTGTACTTCATAAACTTTGGTTCCTCGCATATCGTGCCAATCGTTTTTCCTTATAAGGAGTGCACATTAAAAGCCGTCGGGACGAGTGCGTAGTGAAAAGGGAACGTGTCTGCAATGGCAATAAAACGAGAACACTCCTTAAAAAAATTGCATTGAATCCGTTTTTTTTAAGCCTATAAATACATTGTTTATTCTAATTTGAACATATTTGAAAAAACAAAATGAGCGTTAGGTGAGTGCCTTCTGTGCCACGTATTTATTATGCTCGGAGGACGCTGGATGAGAGAATAAACTAAATTTTGTCGTTGACCTTTTATTTGTTGAACTTAGGGATCATGTTGCAATTTTAATTATTGACGGCAATTTCTATTGGAGGCCACGAGAAATTAAAAAAATGGAAAAAAGGAAACTTTTTTTTTAATTACTCAATTCGGTTTTGCGTTTGTTGCCCAATTTAAAGGTTGCTCGTAAAAGATCATTGCAGGCCTCGCCCTCAATGATTATTAGAATAATGACGTAGCATTCAAGTCACGTCGTCACTTTTGTCGTGGTCGCATCCACCAAATCATGCTGCCATAATATTGACGTCATTGAATAGACTACGTCATTTTTTCAAGCGTTAGTGGGCAAGGCTTACGGCGCTTTTTTTTTATTTTGGACAAGAAAACTCTAAATTTTATTCATTGATCTCTTAGAAACCATTGCCTTTTTGCAAATTCTTAAAATAGGCGACGCCTCTGATAGTAATTGCCGTCATTACTGCAATTTAAGCAAAACTCCCATAACCAACAATTTAAAAGGTATCAAATGGTTTTTAGTTAATTAGCCAATTTACTAGGACGGTAATCCCCTTAAGTAATGTCGGCCGAGCCAGATAAATACATGGTGAAGTGTGCTTTCGTCTAAATTTTATTTCCTTATAAAAAAATTGTTATAATTAAAATTAAATACCCTCTTTACGTAGAGTGAATCTGTTTGTGACGTCTTGTCGCTTTGTCTTTTAACCGAAAAGAAAATGGACGTTTCCTTTTCAATTTTCGTTTCGAAACTTAAGAGCTTCTCGAGACGATCCGTTACGACCACGCTTACGTAACTTGTTGTGAACGTGAGACGTGTTTTCGTAAAACCACCATATGGCTTCACCTTCGGAAAATCTTATTCTCGCTTAGAGCGCTGAATCAGAACGAGAAAATAAGTTCTCTTTTTAAGGTCTCCTAAAAGGTGTTTTCAAGCATTGAAACGTGCACACACATGAACATTCGTAATTTTTATATATATATACGTTTTAATCAAAGTTAAGGAAAGCAAATTCATTAAAAACAAGATAGCAATATTTTGGAGTAGCTCTGAAGGCCTTCGCAACATCGCGTCAAAACAGTTTTTTTTATGTTTCGGCCGCATTTTCATTCTTATAAAACAGCAACTGCTGTTACGATTCCCACTGGCGAATGTACAAACAGTTACTGAAGAAAAACACCGGTGTTTCACTGATTTTCAATAATTTGAAAGGACATTAAACTGGAAATATGAAGTTTCATTAAAATACACCAAATGTAGACGCGTTCCAGGTGCCACATTTGGAGTCGCATTACACTTCTAAAACGCACGTTTACAGCCCTGTGGCTGAGAGGTAAACTTTATTTGGCAGCAGTGATGCGTAAAAAACATGAATGTATGGCTTATTTTTTATGCAATTGGAACAAATATCTGCAAAAACTAAAATCGGTTATAAAGCAAATCATGCCTCGAATTCTTCGGGTTTGCTCCAGTTAATATAGATGGTGTGAACGAATTTTTATAAATACACAAGCACTATAATTAGCTCTAACTCTACACGCTACACTACGATAACGCTACACGCTACAATAACGCTACAGTGCGAGTCAACGGAGCGAGCGCGGGCGGCTAAATCTCACCGCACTTGGCTTTTGAGTCGCGATTGTTGATTCAGAGCTCTGCCTACCCCTATGAAATGTGCGCGTGTGTTCATAAACGGCTCCTCTCGAATGCACGCGGGTCAAATGAACCAAAATAAACAGCTAACAGCGCGATAGGAATCGGTAGCAATGGTAGTACTCACCTGGGGAACAACGCGCGAAGCGGCGTGTTGTGCGGCACTCCCTTCGAAAAAGGCAAAATAAAGACACAAATACTATATATATACAAGAAATATTGCACGCAGAAGAGAATAGAAACACTTAAAAGCAATGAAGAATACGCTGGAATAGATAAAAATAGGTAATAAAATCGAAAAACAGAGGATTAAGAGGAGACAAGCGACAAAACAATGCGATCTCAAGGCAGAGCGGCCAGGCGAGGGACAGTCTCTCCCACAATTCCTCGCGCGCGGGCCGGGGCGATTGGGAAAACTTCAAATCGTCTATTCGATCATGCGAGAAAGTTCTCGAAATTGCGAGAACGCCAAGTAGAAAGAATAAATAAAAAAACAATCCGCTTCCTGGAATCGAACCCAGATCCTCAGCTCGGCAGCCAAGCACGGTAACCATTCGGCCACGTACTTTTTTTTCCTTTATTGCCAGTTTGGTACAATCCCAAAACAAAGCTCTACAAAAAGTTAAAACATTCATGTCCGCCGTTCAATTGCGAACATAATATGGCTAAAAGGGTTTTAATTGTGCCGCTCTTTCCAGCACGTTTACCCAATCAGGCACACAGGTTTGGGGCCTCCACACCTCTTCCACTTGCTGCGTTATTTCCGAAAACCTTTGTGCGCCTGACTTAACATTAATATCTGCGTGTCGCACTGCCATGCGAGATTTCCAAATACTATGGAGCCCCAAAAGCATTATCAAGTCGTACGGAACACTTTCATCATTGCCAACGACTAGGTACCTAATACCATGTGAATTCAATGGGAACGCCTTCTTCCATGTACACCCGTGAGCGATATGAAGGTGGACAGCACTCTTCTAGTTTTTGACGCTCCTGCAAGTTTTGGAACAAGCTCTGTTCCAGAAGGGGGCAAGAACGCAAAGTTTAGACCCTTGGCCACGTACCATTCGAGACGTTGAGAGTTAATATAGCTTTAGGGACCCGCAAAGGAGGCAAAAAACCAGGTAAGGTGTTCACCTTCATATTTCCGGCGGGTGTACAGTCGGGGACAAAAGTCCACAGCACGCGGGAGCTGCGACTGAAACGCATTGCTCTGCAACCTGCCGGCGGGTCGCCTAGTTTTGAGATCACACAAAAGCGCATGCGCGTCCTACTGTTCCTGCAAACGTGTGTGTTTTCCCGCTCTTCTGCGGCGCGGCTCCTAACTCGGAATCGGGCGCGTGGTACCGCTTTGGAGATAGAGCGGGCGGCTGACGAGAGTCTGCTACACATTTCGAAACTGGAGATACCACCTGCGTCATTGCGCCGCATTTCGCCGTGTCAGCGCACATTGCTTATTAACCAGTGAGCTTATCGCTCAGTTGAGCTGTCGTGACTTCTTGCTTTGTAGATGCCATGTCAGTAAGCGCGCTCGATTCCGAGTTAGGCGCCGTGCCGTAGAAGAGCGGGAAAAAACACATCTTCGCAGGCACAGTAGGACACGCATGCGCTTTTGAGTGATCTCGAAACCAGGCGACCCGCCGGCCGATGGCAGAACAATGCGTTTCAGTCGCAGCTCGCGCGTCCTGGGGACTTTTGTCCCCGACTGTACGTTGTAGAATGTCTCAAAAGAAAACCCCATCCCAGTACTCCAAAAAAACGCGCTCTCCCGTCTCTGGTTTCTTGCACAGAAAGCAGTTCACACCCCACTCTACAAATAAACCCCTTTCATCCAACCATGTTTTAACCGGTAAGACACCGGTATGCAGGTTAAAGAAAAAAGTTTTCACATATGGCGGTATTGACATTCTTTTCACGCGCTGAAGCACATCCCAGCCCGGGCCCACACTATACAATGACCTGTACAAAGGCACAGGGAGGAAAACATCAACAATGTCTTTATACAATTTTTTCCGCGAGACTACGCTTAGATATTCTAAAGAAAAACGAGTGCAAAAAAAAAACGCGTCGCTTGAACAACCTCGCGCCAGTAGCCGTGAATGCCACCGGTGGGGACATCCTCGGAAGAAACAACAAACTAAGGCAAGGCTTTGCTCAAGCGCAGCTGACACATGGTGAGAAGAAAATCATCGTTCACCTCACGCACAAAAATTAACCTGTTTACAACCTGCTTCAGAAATAAATGAGCTAAAGACAGTCCTCCGGAACGGACACGCCGAAAAAGGTTCATTCGGCTAGTCCGCTCCCAGGTCGACCCCCAGATGAAAACAGCGATAATTCGATGTAGTTTTTGACATTAACGCGCGAAGAGTGCAAAAAACAACAGGACGTACCAGAGCTTGCTGACAAAAAAAAACAAAAAAACAATTTGCAAACCGTGGCACGTGCAAATATCGACAGGTCCCTACTTTTCCATCTCTCAGCTTTGTCGCGCAGCTCAACTGCCTGCCCTCTCCAATAAGGGTCGCTTTTACGGTAGTTGGCAAGTGGAACTCCTAGGTACTTCTTAGGCATTGTGACCCAGCTGATATTTTTAAATATACTAGGCACAGAGTCCCACTCTCCATGCCAGAAACCTAGACATTTTTGCCAGTTTACCGAACTGCCACTATATTTGCAAAAGTTTCACTGCCTTTACTGCTTCACTGATGCTATTCTTACCCACACAGAAAATGGCAATGTCATCAGCATACGCCAGACAACGTACATCAGACGACTGTAGTTGAAAACCGCGAATAAGTGGGCTCTTTAGTATACTCATACAAAATGATTCAATGAAAGTACAGAACAGAAGGGGTGACAAAGGGCACCCTTGGCGCACCGGACGATGGGCAGAAATACGTTCAGATACAGATTTGACAATAAACAGATTAGTGGTGCACCTTTTGTATGCCATGCGTACGCCCTTGAGAATAACAGAACCGACCTTCAGATGCTCCAAGATGGCAAACAGAAGTTCGTGCGAGACCTGGTCAACAGCTTTCTCCAGGTCTATCTGGAGTAGCGCCACGACACGTTGCATACAATCACAGCACTCGAGCACACTCCTAGCGACATGAATATTTGTCACGATTGAGCGTCCTTTTATTCCGCACGTCTGGTGGCGTCCAACTATATCTTCTATAACCAACTGCAAACGCCTAGAAAATATTTTCATAAATATTTTATAATCTACATTTGTCAAACAAATGGGACGGTAGGCCGATACTTGCCTCCTTTTGACTACGTCATTGGTTTTCGGAATTTAAACTGTATGTGAACGAGAAAAGGATAGGGGAAGAATTTCCTGTTAATAAGCTTCGCAAAGTAGCTGTCACAGTGGGGGGTTGATCTCACTCTTAAAAGCATTATAGAAGGCCGCACTTAGAGCGTCTCGGCCCGGTGACTTCCCTGGATTCAATTTGTCGATTGCCCGCTCGATCTCACCCACGGTGATTTCTGCTTATAAACCTGATACTACGTCATCTTCTAAACGCGGCAATAAACCCAAATGTTCGCTTCTAAACTTATCAAGTTTGACAGGCCGATAAGAGAAAAGAGCTTTATAAATATCCCCAAAAAACGCTTTCTATTTCCGCTTGGTCACTTGTCATCGCCCCACAACACTCAATTTCCCCTATCACATTGCGGCTAGCATACTTCTCTTTCATTCCAAGTGCCCTTTTTGTTAGCGCTTCACCCTTCAACATCTTTCCCACTCTCGTCCGTATAAGTGCCCCGTGATATTGTTCCTTATCTATTGCTTCCAGTGGCGCTTTTACGGAGCAAATTTCATTTTTAAACAGCCCAGGCGTCCGGCTTTCTTTGCCAAGCAAAATCTTAAGAGTGTTTCACAGCCTTTCTTCTCGCTTTCTTTCGCAATAGACCCCTTTCGAAATTCCCGTGCCGATTATTAGAAGGTCGGGACCCCTGCACAATGGTGGAACAACACACATCGTGACACGTGCAAGTCATTCCATAAGATAGCGAACGTCAGAGCGCAGTCAATGCTAGGAGCCCACGAGCCAATCAAACAGCGTCTAAAGTGCAACGTCACTGCGCTCACCGCCTTTTTCTGGGGGTCTGTTTTTTCTTCTGCTTCAACAAAACGCATAAAGTGTGCCGTGACGTTGCGGCTTTAGTCCGCCATTGTGCAGGAATTTCACAGCTGCCAACAGAGGGCAGTATTTCGAAAGGGGTCTATTCTGGGTCGCGCTTCCCCTTTCCACAGCTCTCATTTTAACATCCTGCTTAAAAAGGTCCCATTTTGAGGCGTAGCTATGTTCATCACATTCATTGAACTTTTCCAATCAATCCTTGACTGCTTCAGCGAACGTCTGATCATTTAAAAGTTTACTATTCAGCTTCCACAGCTCCCAACAAAACGCTTTTCTCTTTTCCTTGACTCTACCCAGCGTGAAAGACACTAGACAAAGGTCAATATAGGAGACAGGCATGACAGAGTAGTTAGAGCACACAGTCATTAACTCTGATGAAATATAAAACCTATCCAAACGGGCATGGCTATGTCCCTGACAATAGGTGAATCGGACATTTACCGTGTCCCCCAAAACATCACCTACATCTTCCAGCCCATACTCGTTGACGATTTCATTTACAATACTCGTACTCGCATCTCTGAAAGACGTAGCACTTGCTTTCTGTCGTGCGGAACGTACACAGTTGAAATCGCAAAGGGATATTATTATACGGTCATTATCACAATAGGAACGAATGAACTCAAAAAACAGTTTTCTTTCTTCTGCTTTGGTATGCGCATAAACGCAAATGATACGCCACGCTACACTCGAAAAAAAAGGTCACAGACAATCAACCGGCCGGATTCACAGGTCGTAACTGTTTGAACCGCTGCCCCCAAACTCTGCCGTAAAAGCAAAAGACACCCAGCCGACGTTCCTACAGCGTGACTGACGCAAACATCGTAGCGTACCCTGAAAGGCTCCACCATACGCTCGGTCTGTTCCGCGCACTCTACCTTGGTCTCTTGCAAGGCTACAATGTCAAAGTCCTGATCTACGACAAGGCGATATAACTGCCGTTGCCTTCTACGGTCCATGAGCCCTCGAACGTTGGGGGTCGCCAGTCTTACAGGTCTTTCAATAGAGACCATTATTTAACGGGACCAGACCATGCGTACGGCTCTTACCTACATAGTTCGTCGCGTTACAGGGCGGTCCGCTGATACGGTGGTTCACTGAGGCAAATTTTCGCGGCCCTTCGGGGACGAAGACCGCGGCTGGCTGTCTACGCCCTTCCATCCCGCCACCATCCTCCACTTGCGTTCCAGCTGGCGCAGCCTTCTTTCCTGGGAGGCTTCCGTGAGTTCCTCGAGTGGGCGCTTTGCAGTACCCTCCTCGACGTCCATTTCTTTGCTGATGGAGCCCTCTTCAGGAACCGGAGTCACGCCTACCTCGTTGTTCTCTGGTGGGGTCGCCGACCGGTGCGCAACCTCTGGTGCAAGAACCGGGACCGCAGTCAAAGACCGCTCCGGTGACGAGGCGCTCACTACCGCGGGGCCGGCACCGGTCCCGCCAACCGTCCCTTTTAGCTGCATGACCGCAGTGTCTGCAGGCGCTGCCGCTCTTTCCGCCTTCTCTTCGTCCATGAGGTGTTCATCCGTCTCGTCGCTCACACCTCGCCCCGCGACCCGGGCGTACGAGCGGACACCGTCGGCCCGCTCGTGCCCACAGGCACGGCACTCGCTGTTACCTGGATGCCCGGCAGTCCCGACGAATGTGGCCCTTCATGCCGCACCGCAGACAGATCGGTGCCCGCCCAGGCACGACCACCAGTACCGTTCCACCGCCGAGCCGAAGCTGGTGGGGCAGACGGTCGATGCCAACTCCCTCCCGCAGGACCAGGCGCACAATCCTGGTGGTGGACTTGACGCCTTCGAAGCCTGGCACCCTCTACTGCTCGTGTGCCACCTCTTTAACGTCTCCGAAGGTGGAGAAAGCTCGGTGAATGGCGTCGTTTGTGACGCCAAAAGACACCCAGTGAAGCTTAATCTTCAGCTCCTGGCGAAAAGGGTCCACGACGACGCACGTGCGTCCCTTGATGGTGAGCCGCCCCGTCTCGAGCAGCTTCTGCTTGGCCGCCTCAGTTCGAAGATCAAGCAGCCAGACATGGGACATCTGATAAGCCTCAAGCCTGGCCACTTCCCCGAGCGGAAGATTTTCGCCAACAGCGGTTGGCGAAAATCTTCTATATGGTACGAACGACAAGCGATGTCGCCGCGCAGTACGACTGCGCACTTCATCGCCTCACCTGAAGGCAGCGAAGGCAGTAGCATCCGATAATCCTCAGATCCAGAAGTAACCGAGTCACCGCGGCCTGCGGGGGCCGCCATCACCGCTCCGGGGGAGCTCATCGATTACACGTCCGATGCGCTCGAAAGCCGGAAGTGGAATTCTCATTCGGCCACGTACGCGCTCGCTCAGCAACGCGCATGGCAACATCAAGTCTAAAATTATTAAAACAGCTGGATTAAAGAAATTAAAGAAACACAGAAATTCATGAGCTTTTAATCGCGTTTGCGTTAAACAAAAATTCAGGGTGTCTTATTTTTTTATTGTAGAAAATATATTGACTTCACGCGCATGCAAAGTTAACAGTTGGCAAATGGTGTCAGGGTGCCTAGTTTTTTTTTTCTAGTTTATAGACCTCTCCCATTTTAAACGGGCAAAAAATAATCCATAATTAATAGGATCCCTGGCAACTTTAGAAGTAGGTTTGTATCGGCCATGTTACTGCTTTTAAACAGAGTTTAGCACTTTTTTTTTTTGAGGGCAACAAATTGCAAGTTACCTTGCTATCGAACAGACTTCTGTTATATGTCTTCAAGGGTAGAAAACTAAGGTTTATGCTACAGGTAATACAATAAAGTGCAGCTTAAACCTCAAAATTAGCGTTGAATTATTTCGCCTTTATTACTTTTTTATTTACTATTCTAAAACTTACACGAATGTTTTCTTCTATCATTAACCAAATAATGTTTAAAAAGGAGCAGGTTCATTTACGTTTCAATAATTTTATATATTATGCTTGTTTTTTTAACGCTGAAAGCACACATTCTTACACTCGCTTTCCAAAGTGATATCCTACTTTCTCCTAGCAAGGACTGTCAATCCCTCACAAATGTCGCGTCGAAATACGGCTCAATCACCTGTCTTTGTCTGGTAATCTTCATACTGAACCAGCAGCATCTTAAATAGCCTATGAAACGCGTGTTATCGTTTTAGGGTATTTTATATTTTGGGCGTTGTACGAGAGCTTTATTTTACTTTAATAGCTATCGCCACGTGACCGGCTTCTGCGAGTGCTGTGGATGTTTTATTCGGCTGCAGTGTTGCACTTACCCATCGCTTATCAATGCGGGTGAAGTTTTCGCATGCTCCGCGTCAAAAAAAAAAAAAAAAAAGACAAGTTTATGAAATGGTAAAGAAACACCAAGCCAAAGGAAGGGTCTGTCCCCGGGATAAACTAACCGACTTATTTGCGTGCGTGCATGAAATATACACCCGGGCTTGGAGCGGAAAGGCACACTGAGCGAAGAGGGCGGGCACCTCAAACACCGACGAACGAAAGTTTTCCTCGCAACGCTCTCGCGGGATCGCGATCACCCCGAGACATTCGCAGCTTTCATTCGTTGCGCGTACGGGGATATGAGCGGGAATGGGTACGGCGCTCGAATATTCATGACTTGGCCAGCAAAGTAACGGTTGCCAGACGAGCAGACCCTTCGTTTCGACAACTTCTACCTTTTGGACAAACACGATAAAAACAACCCATCCATGAAAGCAAGCTTCGCTTGCAAAATGGCGAATGCGAGCGAATAGGGGAGTTTTTTTTTTAGTGTGCGGACAAGACGCAACTGACATCGTGACCTCTGCTTAGCTATCAAATTGTTTCTTACATTCCTATTGGAAAGGAGGGCTAACGAAGGCTAAGTTAATTTTATGCATACATTGCTAGAATCGCGGCCGGGGTGAAAGGCAATAAATCCAACCCGAAGTTGTAGATTGTGCTCGTGGGAGCCGCCACTGGTCACGTGGTAGACCTGTGCGCCGCCGCACTGCGCCACCGCTTCCTCAAAGTCGCGCCGCCGCCGCACGCTGAGCGTGGCGCACCGCCGGCTGAATGCGTTTCTCCATGCCGACGCCGTCGACGCCGCCGTTGGAAGGGAACACTCCGGCGTGCCGTTCTGACCGGCGCACAAGTCTATCACGTGGTGCTTGCGCTCTTTCAACAGCTTTCTTTAGGCTCTAAAAGTCACTCATTAATCTTCGTTTCTTTTTTTTGTTGTACTTCAAACGAAGTTTAATAAGTAAATTTTAGAGCCCATATGAAGCCCCCGAAAAGGCTTAAGCACCACGTAACTGTAGTGGCCAGTCACGTGACTGCTAGTTGCCACTCCGCGGGCGCCAACTACAAATTCGTTTCGCGCCTTAAACATAGCTCTCAAAATGTTTTTTTTTTTTTTTTGTAAATTTTGTTTGACGACTTTTTTTTCATCTAGGCTGTTTTAAATAAAAGTGTTTTCTTTCCCTTTGCATGCGTCCTTTAACCATCATCAACATCATTCTTGGTTTTTCTTGAGGATCCGAATAGGTATTATTGAAGGGAATGTGCGTACAACACAAAAACAGCCATTACAACGTGAACATGTTATTAAAGTTGTCAAAACTTTACGAGGTTAGAAAGGAAGAACGTTGTGACTGCGCAAATAAATTAGTATTATTTATAAAAAAGTGCTGACAGGAGGTGCCTCGCAGTTTTATATTTTTATATAGCAAATGATAAAGTTGGCTTTGATAAGGTACGGTGGACGATGAAATCGCAAGTAATTTACAAGAATTTCCAAAATCAGAAAAAAAAACACGGTGAGGTGGTGAGAGTAAAGGCTCTCGTTACGGATATTGTGATTGAAAGATTTGATGAAGAGTAAGAGACTGGACACACTGAGGCAGACGGAACGCGTGTCTAGGTTAGCTGACGGTAGTAAGTCTGGTATACTGGTATATGGAGAGAAGCCACAACAAATGAAATGAAAACAAGAGCTCTATTTCGAATGGCATCTAGATCGTTACGTAGGCATGATTGATATGTAGACCATAAAGATGTAGAGAATTCTAGCTTAGATCTTACCAAAAAAAGTTAGAATTATCGTTTAAATGAGTACGACACAAAATGTTGCAGGTCAAAGGTAAGAGAAGACATAAAACTTAGAGGGGACGCTAAAGCTTCGCCTTTAAGAGGGGAACGCGATAGCGTTATCCGGCCCCTTTCGCATCGCCTCCTCATTCTCCGTGCAAGCGTGCCTAGCGTGGCCTAGTCAGTAGCGTGGCATTCTGCATCTGGCGTTCGGACCGCTCGGACGCAGAATGGCTGGCTCCCACGGAGCAGTGATAACGGCCAGCTCGGGCCGCGGTTTATCTGTTCTTTCTTCGACGGACGATTATCGTGTTGTTCTCCCGCCCCTGCCAGCAGGAATTTTTGCTGTGAACACCGTCTTTCTTCATTGCGACGTGACCGGTCGCCCTTACCGGGTAGACCACTTCAGGGCCGAACTGGAACGCTTTGGCGTGATGAAGGAGATAGCGGCGATTGGCGCCTACCATATGAACCACCTGTGGATGCTGACACTTCATACTGCGGGAGCCAAACAGAGGTTAGTGGAAGCACGAGAACTGTCTGTGAAAGAGAAGAAGTGCTTAGTGCTTGACCCGGACAACTCCGAAGTCCGGTTGAAAGTGCACTGGGGGCCGTTCCACGTTCCGGACGACGCTCTCGTCCGAGCTTTTGAGCGGTACGAGAAGGTTCAGGAGGTCACTCGCGAAACCTGGAGGACGGAAGGCTTTCAGGGCATACAGTCGTCCACGAGGATGGTGCGCCTTAGCCTGAAGCAGGGCGTCACCATTGATGGCCTGCCTCACCAGCTCAAAGTCTGCGGCGGAGGTGTCCTGGTTGTGGTTCCCGGACGTGCACCCCTGTGTTTGCGGTGCAAATCGAGAGGACACATCCGGAAGGATTGCAGGGCACCCTGGTGTCAGCAGTGCCGCAGGGTTGGGCATGCACCTGAAGATTGCGTGCGTACGTACGCCACCGTCACCGGGGATCGTTCAGCGGAGGATGTGCAAGACCTCGAGATGGACGAGGAGGAAGCAGAGGATACGGCACGGAGCGAGCCTCAGCGACCACCGCCCGCTCCACCAACGAACAAGCAGGAGAATGCCGGAACGTCAAGTTCTGCTACCGGTCTAACCGAGCCCCACGCTGAGCCAGAACCCAAAGCTCAAGGGACAGGTATCCTCAGCGAACCAGTCGGAACTGCTGTCGAATTGACGGAACAAGCCGCAGAGACCTCCGACACTCTGCTGAGCAAGGAGCGCCAAGAAGAAACTGAGATCGACACCGACGACGCATCTCTGACTGAGGACTTCCCCGCCTTGCAACCCTTCGACCCGTTATCGCTCACTCCCTCTCCGGACAGGCCACACAAGGTAGAACAAAAGTGGAAGGGTGGTTTTACCAAGAAGGGACGCTTCAACCCAATGCCCCGTATCCCACCTGAAGACCACCGGCGACAAGACCCAGCGTAGACGGTGACGCCGCCAAGAACCCGAGACGCCAAGCAGCACATGCAAAGCGGTGATTTTTTTTTATTCCTTTTCCCGCAGTCTATCTCCTCACATTACGCCCCTCAAAATGAAGCAACTTAAGATCGCCACGTTTAACTCGGTCAGTTTAATTTCTAGAATAAGAAAACAGTGGCTTCTAAATTTCCTTTTGAAAGAAAACGTCGATATAATTTGTCTTCAGGAAAACTAACTTTCTTCCGAGACCCATGTGAATGACATGAATTTTTTTTTCGAAAGATATTATCATTCTTTTCACTCGAGGGCGGTCGGGCACAGTGGTGGCAGCGGCATTTTGATAAAAAAAGATAGAGGATTTGTGATCTACCCTGAATGGGAAACAGACAGGAACGGCCGGGTTTGCTCGGTGGAAGTGATTATGTATCAGGAGTCGGTTAAAGTAATATCAGTACACGCCCCCTGCGACGCGGCCGACCGCAAGGCTTTTTTTACCAATCTCCGGAATTATCTTGACAGTCCTGTAAAGACGATTATCGCAGGAGTTTTTACTGCGTTTTAAACACGCAGGATTGCTCACGCAACTTGCAATCAGACTCCAGTCGGTCAGAACTTGGTAAATTACTTCGAGACTTCGACCTCGTGGATGCGATCGACGCGTCTCAGAGATCACGTCTTAGCTACACGCATTGACAAGGCTGCTGCCACGCCCGGCTAGATCGCGTTTATATGTCTAGCGAACTCATCAGGTCAGTCACCGCGTACCAGGTGTCTCCGGTGGCCTTCTCTGACCACGCAATGGTTGCGTTGCGGGTAGGAAAGGTGAACAGAAACACAAGAAAACCATTCTGCTGGAGCTCTTGGAAGCTTAATGAGAGTCTCCTCGACGACGAGGCCCTCTGTTCTCAGATAAAAAACACTATATCAGAAGCAGCACAGAAAGGAGATGTTGATTCTGTAGCATGGGAAGAAATCAAAGAAAAGATTAAGCTACTCTGTTATGACCACAGCAAAGCAAAGGCCAGAAAGGCGCGGGAAACAAAGAATGCATTACTACAAGCCTTGCAAACATTAATCGCCGAAGAAAACAAAACACCGGGCGTTTTCACTGATGATATCCGTGCCTGCAAGGCGCAATTGCTTGGTCTCATGGAGAGTGAATACAGAGGAGCAATGGTTCGGAGCAGGCTCAGAGCGTTAGAAAAAGAAGAAGACCCCTGTAAAATTTTTAAAACAAAGGAAAGAATGCGAGCTCAGCACAACAGAATAGACTCCCTTCAGGCCGGCGACCAAGTTTTAACAGAGCAGAAAGATATCGAAGAGGAACTCGTGAGGGAGTTCCAAGAGCTATTCACCAGCAAAGACGAAGGGATCAACAGGGCGTTAGATGAATGGGTAAATGCGCTCCCCAAAATTCCTATAAGTATTCAGAAACGCATGAACAAAACAATCACTAAATTTGAGATTGCTAAAGCAATAAAAGAACTACCTTCACGGAAATCCCCAGGAGTAGATGGTTTAGGATCAGCATTCTATAAAAAGTTCGCCGACGTTCTTGTTCTCATATTATGTAACGTATTTGCTGACATTCTCCGGAGGGACCCATTACCACCCTCTATGCGACAGGCACTCACTGTGCTCATTCCGAAAAAAAGCACGGGCTCTAGCGTCTTAACATCAGATAGATTAAGGCCTATCAGCCTTCTAACGACGGACTATAAGCTGCTGGCCAGGATACTGGCAAAACGATTGGAGATGGGCCTTAAGTTCGTAGTGGGCGATCATCAGACCTAGGGGTTCAAGGGGAGATCTATTACCTCTAACGTTCACACGCTCCGGATTCTTTCCGAAACAGCTGAAGCAACCGGAATCTCCGCAGCAGTGCTGCAGATTGACCTCAGTAAAGCATTCGACCGGGTATCACATGCCTTTCTCTTCGATCTGCTCGAAGCGCGTGGTGTTGGCAAAAGAATAGCGAAATATATTAAACTATGTTACAAAGATATATCGACACGACTATTGGTTAATGGGAGCGTAACAGAAAAAAATCTCAGTTCAGAGCTCGGTCAGACAAGGCTGCCCCCTCTCGCCGATACTGTTCTCGCTTTATCTAGAGCCTGTCTGTAGAAGAATTATAAGCGACACCAGGATTCAGGGCGTCTCCCATGCCAGGAACGCCACAAAGATACTAGCATATGCCGATGATGTCACTGTTGTTGCTGCATCCAGATTAGAAATTGTTGTTGCGGTGCAGCACTTTGCTGATTTCTGCGAAGTATCCGGTGCCCAAATGAACCACGCTAAGTCTACAGGCGCATGGCTCGGAAACTGGGACGTGAAGCCACAGCGCTTTATTAATATTGATTGGTAGCTCTACTCTTACGAATTATCTTGGTGTCAGCTTGGACCCCTATTCGCTTAGTAGTGGTAAAGGGGGCATACACCTCAACAGTTTGAGGGCAAAAGTGCAAGACTGGCGTGGTCGGAACCTTTCCATACTGAATCGTGCCTTCGTATGCAACTCAGTATTTTTCTCCACTGTATGGTATGCAGCTCAACTTGTGCCATGTCACGCAAGCGAAATCCATAAAATGCACCGCTTTTGCGCAACCTTCATTTGGAATTCCAGCTTTGAGCGGATGAGGCGCACTAACATTTTTCTTAGCCAAGCCAAAGGTGGGTTTGGTGTTGCAAACCTAGAAATTAAACTCAAAGTTCAGAGGTTTTTATTTTTCCGCGACCAGAGGAACTCCGTCATTGTGCAGTCATTTGTGAAACTTGGCGGCCGTTTGTTAGCGCCTTGGCTCGTTGTAACTCAGGAAGGAGCTACGTCAGCGGCTGTACTGAGGTTTTACAAAGAAATCGCTGCTGCCATCAAATTTTTTGAAGCACGTTTTTCTCGGCAGTACCTTAGCAAGGTGAAAAGAAAAACCCTGTATTGGGATACAGTCGACACCGTCTTTCCACCGCCGCTCTATCGCTCCTTTCTGGGAACTGATGTGGAATCCACGGTTTTCAAGCGTCTCCGCAGCTACCCTGTTCGCAAAGCCGCAATCGACTTCTTCATTTCTTTTCACACCGAAGTGCTGCCAGTGAAGACGTGGCAGGAAAAGAAAGTTTTTTTTGTTCCGTGGAATTTGAACTGTGTGCTATGTCCCACGCCGGAAACTCTACAGCATGTTTTTCTCTTTTGCCCGAACGCAGAGTTATTCTGGGCGGAACTACGCTGTAGATTACAGGTTGAATTGTACATGGATTGGCGCAGCGCGAAGCTCCTTGAGTTCGGCACAGGCCCTGACAGCAAATGTCTGGAGGTATTGGCACTGCTTGGACTGCACGCAATATGGAAGTCCCGCACGGATCACCTGATGGTTCTCGAAGGAGGAAAACCAGCATGGCGTCACTTTGAAGAAGGCTTCACGATTGCGAGTAGCCTCATTGCTGAGGTGGGAAACCCTGAAATGGCTGGCTGGGCTGAATTGGAAGAGCGCTTTAAAATGCCGAAAACGCCTCGAAATCGGAGGAGATAAGTGCGGAACTGCAAAGCCACTGAGTGTGAATGGAGAAATGAACCAATGCTGTTAAAATGGCCACATCGTGCACTGTCTTTGCCCAAGTGTATTTTAACCATGTATATAACGCTTGTTTTATACAAATAATAAAAAAGCCAAGTCGGCAAAAAAAAAAAAAAAAGGTGTAGAGGTTAGCACACCCGACCGGACATTGGGAGGCCCAGAGTTCAAATCCTGGCTCCGCCGTTTTTTGGCTTTCGGCGGGTTCTTGAAAACTTTGATTCTTTGATTAATTGGATTAAGTACGGTTCATTCATCTGCATATGTTCGTTTATATATATATATATATATATATATATTGACCTGTTTCACGTGTCTATACATGCTTCGGCGCAGCTCTAGTCTGATTAATCGACATTTTTTTGTTATCAACGTCAAATATGTTTTCTGCAAGTTCTTGAGACTAGTAGGGATAATTTATGCGGCAGAGTTTGTTTACGTTTATTACAATGTACAAGTTAATTTACTGCCAAGAAAAACAGGCATATTCTAAAACGATGGCCGGATAACCATTTCTTTTTGTTTTTGTGAGCGAACAATTTAGTTATTCTTCATTTGTTTTCTTCTTTGATCTTCCGTTTCAGTCTGCAAAAATGATGACAAAGTACAACTTTCCTATTTTTTGCCAAATGGGACTAGGCGGGCACCTAACTGCCAAAGTCAAAGGGATATCGTAGCGGAGGAGAAAAACGATCTACTACAAATCCCTATTATTAGGAGGTGGTGGTTAGCGTGCTGTTGGGTTGATGTTTGTATGTGCCGTGAATGTGTATGCGCTTAATGTATATGTTCAGCTGATGCTTGTGGTATGGGTAATGCATCGACATGTGTGTATAATGAAGGTGCCAAAAAAGCTCGAAGCGTAATGGTGGCGTGAGCAAATAAAAATATTTTTGTAGCACATAAATTTGGCGGTATCTGTAGCCCGTTGCAACTCAAGAAGGTAGGGCGAGGGTAAGACAGCCGGGGAGAAGGAAGTAGACGGAACGCTAAAGAGGGAAGGAGGTTTCCCCCTCTCTTCTCTGCAGCGTTCCGTCTGCTTCCTCCTTTCCTGCCCGTCTTACCCTCGCCCTACCATCCAAGTACTCTGTAGATATACGTGCGATATCTGGCGGGTGCTCGGACGACACTGCCAGTACAAAATTGAAATTCTCGACCCCGGCGGATACTCAGCCGACGCTCTAAGTACTCTATAGATATACGCCCGATATCCAGCAGGTGCTCAGACGACACGCCAGCTCGATTGACATACGCGATGCCCGGTGGGTACTCAGTCGACGCTCCAAGTACTCTATCGATATACGGGCGATATCCGGCGGGTACTCCGACAACTCGATTGACCTTGGATTAACACGCGACGTCCGGCGTGCACTCAGCCGACGCTGCTAGTACTCTATAGATATACTCGGCGTCCGGTGGGTACTCAGCCTGACGGTGGCGGTACTCCAGTGATATTGCGCTGGTACTGCCCCGCTTTAGAAACGATATTGTCTAGACATCGTGTGGATGGGAAGAACCGTATATTCTGAGTATTTGCCAACAATATTGTGTAGATACTCGCCTAATATTCTTGTGCCGCTTGGGGTATTCCTGACTCGGGAAATTGTTTTACGTTCTGACCAACAGATGAAGCTATCCTATATTAAGAAAATTTGGTGTTTCATGATGTTATCGGGAGGGTTGTATATGTTCCCACACAAAACGCACGCTGTACACAGTATTTCAAACTAAAAAAAAAAAGAAATTTCTATTGAAAGAATAGACCTTCAGCATAAATAATGCCGTGCAACATAATATTACACCATCTGATGACCTTCTGTTATAAACGACGCCAGCATGCCATATTACGTTTCGAGGAAAACCTGATTGTTGCCGATTTCCCCTGTACGAATTTACCTTTCATGTAGCCTAGCACCAAAATTAGTATAGCAAACCACACGTTGTCAAGCGTTTGTGATACTTCAGATTTTCACAGCTATCTCTCGGTACATTTTCTAACCCAAAGACCTGAGCGTTTTTGGCAAGCTTCAGCATCTTCCTGTCAATAGGTTAAAGTAATTTGAAAAGAAACATTCCATTATTATTTTATATATGTATTACGAGTTATTAACCCTTTGTTGCATACTTCAAAAGTGTCTATGCAAACCATAAAATTTTGCGTTTTTGCAACTTTTGGTATTGCGTTGAGACACAGGATTTTATTTCTTAGCTTTCAGAAATGTAGTTTATTAATTACAGAACGTCCACTACGGTGGACAGCACGCACTGGGGGCACAAGATCCCTTTCGTCCCATGACCATAACTTTGGCTTTTTTTTTTTTTTTTTTACACTCGGCGTCTTTTGTTATGTGGTGGAGCCTAGGGTCCCGTGTCGCGATCCTCTTCATCACTGTCATCACTTTGGCTGGCATCTTCCCAGCAATCATCACACCTGCCTTGATCATCCGCTATGGCATAATCATTCATCATCCTCGATCTCTAAAAGATCATCATCACTTCCTGACGGCAGTCCGTCTTCAAGTAGGACACTGATTTCTGAGTGAGATAGTGGAATATCCTATAAAGCATCGATGTCTGCTTCTCTCAAAGGTGATTTGGTAGCAGATCATTTGTCTCTAAAACAAAAAGCTGCCATTTCGGTCGATCAGGGGCGGGTTCCGACGTTCTACTGGCAGAGACTAACAATTGGTAGCCAGCTTCGGGCCGTGGTACCCGGAATAATAAACAAACTTTTACTCGAACCAAATCACCGGTGCGAAGCCCCTTAAGATTACGGGTCAATTCTTTTCGCGGCGAATTCAAGTGACGGACGTGAACTTCACGTTTCTCCGTTAATTTTTCTGCTGTAACGCTAGGACTACAGCGCCTTGGACGCCTCACCAGACACAGGTGCCATCTTGTTTCGAAAATCACTGACGTCACGTCAGCGTCGCGTTGCGATTGGTTGCCGCTTTGCGGTTCGTGAAACCGGTTGGGAGAAATCGGTCCCGAAGCTTTTGGCAAAAATGCGCTCCAACCGCTCGATCCCAGCCGCTTTGCGGTTAAGAACGCACGGATCCGCTTCGCGTTTGCGGGTCCGACTACAGTGTGAACGCGCCATTACAGTGAGCTAAAAGGTCTTGTTGTGGCGTATGAGCGGTTGATTATTTACCAGAGCTTCCACTATCTTTGAAAGTACTGGACCTTTTGCAGTCTCTTCCTTCAGCTTTGTGCTTGTTTTTTCGCTCACCACACTGGAACGTACAGAGACCGCGTAAACCTCGATGTCGTCGTTGTCGTCCGGCGCCGCGTGGCTACGGGGGCTTGGTGCTCTGGGTAGCATATCTGCTAGAACAAGAAGATTGCCAGGAAAATAACGGAAGTGGTATTCATACTTCATGAGTCGCAATAATAAACGTTGCAATCTGGAAGGCATGTCGCCCTGACATTTTCTTGATATTTTCTTGATTATGCCGCGCGCGCAGCTGTCAAGTAGGCAGCGTGCGGCAATATCACGATCAAATTTTGGCGATCGGTTTCCACGAGTACTTTGCAGCCGTAAATAAAATCATAAAACTTTTCTCAACCATATACAGTTCGCAAAGCTTCTCTCTCGATTTGAGAATACCTCGTCTCACAATCTGTTAAGCGCTTTGAACTATATGCCACTGGTCGCCCCTAATGGCCATGCTTTTGAAAAAGTGCCGCGCCGAGACCATACCTTGAGGCGTGTGTTGATACCTTGTCTCCTTGCTTGAGTCGTACACCGGAAGAACCGGGGAATCGGTAAGGGCTGCCGTGATACCATCGAGCTCCTTGCATGGTGTCCTTAAGTCTTCGAATGAAGTCTCGGTCAGTCTTCATCAACTCGCGAAGCAGGGAGGTCTTCTCGGAAAAATGTTGTAGGTACTTCCGAAGTACGAGACCAGGCCCAGAACACACTGCAGCTCTTCCTTGGACGTCGGTTTTGGTATCTGCAAGGCGCTGTCGAGTAAGTAGAGTGAAGGCCGAATTCCCTTTTCGCTGATCCTGTCTCCTAAAAAAAAAAACAATTTCACTGACAATGGGCCTCAGTTCAGCTCTAGGGAGTGAGCGACTTTAAGCACGAATGACATACTCTATTTGGCGCAGATGTAGCTGCAAGCAACAAAACACTAAATGAAGCGAATAAAATAAATGTTACGAAGTTTTAAGTTTATGCAGTAAACGTCACAAAGAATATGTTTGGCATATCCGATCCAATAGTGAGCCTGGTCTTTTTAAAATTACATATTTCGCTACTATTTTTTTAATACTATTTCGCCGTAATCATATGAGCTACTAAAAAATACTTTACACGTTCATACAATTTGCGCATTCATAAAAAAAATTGCAATCCTGTGTTAATCCAAAGTCATAGCAATAGCTGCGACACGTCATGGCGAAGTCGTTGGGCATCCGCGTCGCGTTCACGCACCACGGTGTGCGCGAACAAGAGCGTTTGGAACTACATAGAGAGCGCGTGCAATGGGCATCGGGAAGTACAAAAACCCTAAGTATAATACGGGTTGTTAACGCTGTGGCATAGCTCTGTGGGAACGCCTCCGCTTTGCACGCAGCCGACCCCGGTACGCTTCCCGTGGCCGGCGGGTGATCTTTTTGAATGATTTGGCAGCATCGACGACGGATGCCCTGCTGCGCCAACTATACAATATCAACAATGGTCGTCATTTAGTGCTGGGAAGAGCCCATAACAGTTATCGCTGTTAAGAAGCTAAACCAAAACTCCGAGGTTGAGTGATTATACTCCCGTGGTTGTGGGGAGGTCCAAGCAAATAGACAAATCACGGCACTTCCCGTGTTAGTTTTAATTCTGACATCTTGCAGAGAAACAGCTTCGGGATTTTTCGCCCAAACAGCATGTCGAAAGTTGCCATTGGTGAGCGTCAAAAAATGACTTGATCTGGATGCTTTTGTTATTTATTTGCGATTAAATGTCAACAATCGGCATTATAAAGCGGTAGTTCATACACAAAGTTTGTTATTTTGTTTATTTACTCAAAAGATGCCTAAAAACAAGTGTCAAAATATAATGAATAAAAATAACTTTTAAAAATCCCCTATAGCAGGACGTGAAAATACACTTCGATCGCCAAGAAGTGAAGTGAAGTTTTGCAGACGTAATTTATGTTCAAGAAAACAGTCGTGCGAATATTCACAAATTTTAGAGTGCAAATATTTCGGTTTACTCCCCAAGAGATTATTTTCGCCTGCCGCTTCTTAAAACTACAATCACGTCTGCAGTTCTATATTATAATCGGCTCTAGTTTATTTTAATTCATACCGCGTCAATGACAGAAGCTATCAGTGTGTGGCAGGTTCGATGTAGGTAAAGTACGATGATTAGTCCGCGTGGACGTGCTCAATAAGAGCTGTCCGCGGTGAGTTCGACACTGTGCGTGCCTTGAAGCAAACTGCACGCAGGGGGCTGCAGCGTTGAGGGCGTGGCTGAGACGCGGGTAGCTTTCTTTCTTGTCTTGCGTGGTGAAAGAAAGAAGATGAGGCTCACCGGCGATGATGGTGACGAAGGCGGTGGGTGCGATGATGGAGTCGCGGGCCGTGGTGCCGAAACTTGGGGCGGAAATGAGTGACGCGCCCCGCGGACAAGATAGTGGCTGGAGTGGTGGGGACACTGGCTGTGGCAGAGACCGTCGTTGCGAAGCGCTCGCGGAGCATCGCATTTGCGTCGAGCGGTACTACCACTGCCTTGTCGTGGGCCATGTGGAACAGGAACCGTGTCGGTGATGATGTTCGGTTGAGCCGTTGTCCATGAGTCGACGGGCCAGGTGGTGGAAGGAGCCTCCGGGAGATGAGGGAGATGAGCAGGGCCGGGAGTTTCCGTTGGGTGCGGGGATGGGAGGGCCGGTGTGATGATGCGCTTGCTTGCTGAAGAGTGCTTGTTTCTTGTTCGTTCGGGTCACCACTGTAGCGTCTCGTCTCCCATGTCGTGTCGCCGCTCACTCCGTCTCGTCTCCGTCCATGACGTCTCGCTGCTCACTCCGTCTCGTCTCCATTCAGTCCTCTGTCCCGACTCCTTTTTAAACTCTCGTGCTGAGGGTTACCTCGCGATGGCGTGAACTGGTGCAATCGCGAGGCAATACGTCAGCCGGATGAGACAGCAGTATTGGCAGTGCTATGGTGTGATTGCCAAGATGTTATCTAATGTGGTGCAATGGATGTTGCGCGGACTTATGTAAGCGCGCGGCAACATCCGTCGACGACGCAGCACTTGAGCCGGGTAAGGTAATCTGACGCTCTCCGGGTCCGCTCGATCGAGCGGAGAAAAGTTCTCTCGGGAGCCGCTGGGTCGGTGCGTGCGTACGTGACCACAGTGTCCTTAAGTCTTCGAATGAAGTCTCGGTCAGTCTTCATCAACTCGCGAAGCAGGGAGGTCTTCTCGGAAAAATGTTGTAGGTGCTTCCGAAGTACGAGACCAGGCCCAGAACACACTGCAGCTCTTCCTTGGACGTCGGTTTTGGTATCTGCAAGGCGCTGTCGAGTAAGTAGAGTGAAGGCCGAATTCCCTTTTCGCTGATCCTGTCTCCGAAAAAAAAAAAACAATTTCACTGACAATGGGCCTCAGTTCAGCTCTAGGGAGTGAGCGACTTTAAGCACGAATGACATACTCTATTTGGCGCAGATGTAGCTGCAAGCAACAAAACACTAAATGAAGCGAATAAAATAAAATGTTACGAAGTTTTAAGTCTATGCAGTAAACGTCACAAAGAATACGTTTGGCATATCCGATCCAATAGTGTGCCTGGTCTTTTTTAAAATTACATATTTCGCTACTATTTTTTAAGTACTATTTCGCCGTAATCATATGAGCTACTAAAAAATACTTTACACGTTCATACAATTTGCGCATTCATAAAAAAAATTGCAATCCTGTGTTAATCCAAAGTCATAGCGATAGCTGCGACACGTCATGGCGAAGTCGTTGGGCATCCGCGTCGCGTTCACGCACCACGGTGTGCGCGAACAAGAGCGTTTGGAACTACATAGAGAGCGCGTGCAGTGGGCATCGGGTAGTACAAAAACCCTAAGTATAATACGGGTTGTTAACGCTGTGGCATAGCTCTGTGGGAACGCCTCCGCTTTGCACGCAGCCGACCGCCGTACGCTTCCCGTGGCCGGCGGGTGATCTTTTTGAATGATTTGGCAGCATCGACGACGGATGCCCTGCTGCGCCAACTATACAATATCAACAATGGTCGTCATTTAGTGCTGGGAAGAGCCCATAACAGCTATCGCTGTTAAGAAGCTAAACCAAAAACTCCGAGGTTGAGTGATTATACTCCCGCGGTTGTGGGGAGGTCCAAGCAAATAGACAAATCACGGCACTTCCCGTGTTAGTTTTAATTCTGACATCTTGCAGAGAAACAGCTTCGGGATTTTTTGCCCAAACAGCATGTCGAAAGTTGCCATTGGTGAGCGTCAAAAAATGGCTTGATCTGGGTGCTTTTGTTATTTATTTGCGATTAAATGTCAACAATCGGCATTATAAAGCGGTAGTTCATACACAAAGTTTGTTATTTTGTTTATTTACTCAAAAGATGCCTAAAAACAAGTGTCAAAATATAATGAATAAAAATAACTTTTAAAAATCCCCTATAGCAGGACGTGAAAATACACTTCGATCGCCAAGAAGTGAAGTGAAGTTTTGCAGACGTAATTTATGTTCAAGAAAACAGTCGTGCGAATATTCACAAATTTTAGAGTGCAAATATTTCGGTTTACTCCCCAAGAGATTATTTTCGCCTGCCGCTTCTTAAAACTACAATCACGTCTGCAGTTCTATATTATAATCGGCTCTAGTTTATTTTAATTCAGACCGCGTCAATGACAGAAGCTATCAGTGTGTGGCAGGTACGATGTAGGTAAAGTACGATGATTAGTCCTGAACGCTACTCATTAAAGAAAGCCCAACAAATGTCGTTTTGTTTTTAGTATATTCAACTACTCGAAAGTAATGTGATGAAAACAAAATAATCATGTGACTCTATCCTAGACGTAGAACAAGACTCTTATCAGGTCGTAATCAGTGATGATAAGAAACAGTATACTTACAAATAATATAATAAAGTACATCCCTCAAATTGTTTTCCTTATTATCTTCAAATAAATAAAATAATAAATTACACCCCTCAGATTGTTTTTTCTTATTATCTCCAAAATAACTCTTTTGACGTTTTCTTTAAATTCTGTCCTTCAAATTAAGTATGAAGCTAATAATTTAACGCTGCGAAAAAAATCCCTACCGCCATTTAGGCCTCAATTTTAATAAATGATAATGAGACGATGCCCGCCAGCCTAATTAAATGCACGAAAAAACAGCGGTTGCTCATTTGCACAGTGGGTGTATGCTGCGAGTCTGGTTAACTTTGTATTTCGTTAACAAATCTGGCGACAAAGGGGCTCCCAACGCGAGAAATTTTGACAGGTTGTGTAATCGTTACAGACTTTCTGAACCCGCGGTTCGCGTTATTATTATTATTTTTTACGTTATCTTAGGAATTACGAATGTCAGGCACAGAATATGTCTCGCATAGAAATCATTTTGTTATTTTTCGTAAAGCAATTCATCAACGCTTCGAGCTAATTGGAAGACATTTGTTTGTGCACAGAATTATTCCATTGTTTTTACCACGTAATTTCCACAAGTGACTTCACACATCCATCGCGTCGCAGGATTTAATTGAAAGTGTAATCGTCGTTTAAGGTCTTTATATCGGGTGTCGTTTACGGACAATTCACACGTGGGATAAATCGGACACTTCGCCCCACGGAGTGCACGTGACGTGTTGCTGACGTCACGCCTTTTTGAGGCAGCGCGACGACGTCAAGCTTCGCGTCGGAGGCGCGGAGGAAATGCGCAGACGGTACAAACACTCTTCGACTCCGGCGCTTGCTCCGTCTCGGAGGAGGCGAGGAGACACTTCGCCGGCTGACGTCACGCAGCTCCCGTCCGGGGCTTTCTCTCTCGTGTGAACACCGCAAAAGGCTTAAAATATACTCCGTTAGCTTTTTCAATTGACATAGCGCTGTCAACATAACATTTCAGTCGCGCTTTCCGCGACCAATAACTCATTCCGAAGGAATAATATCTTTACGACAAATGTCAGAATGTTAAACAAAAAATTGAGACTGAAAACACTCCGTCAATACCACCACGTTGCTACAAGGAAATAGGGCTGCCAAGAAGATAAGGTCAAGTGATATAGAATAATGCTAAACATAGCAATTGCCAAGCAATTACGAGGTGCGTTGGGATGCTTATAAAAATAAATATAAAAAAATCTCACGTCGCAAAATCGAACACTTATGCATAATCTGTTAGCAACAAATGCGGCAATATAGGGTTCGTAATTCAATTATTATACGCTATAATGTATACAAAAACACGAAACATTCGTGGATAATTCCAAGTGGATAACATATTTAACAAACTAAGGAAAAGGGTATCAATTCCTTCGTATAATATTTTTTGCAGAAAAGAAAAACAAGTTGTAGCAATACGTTGTTGCAACTCTTTCTTTTATATTTTTCCCTGCATTTTAGACACTTATAAGTAAGCTTACGCTTTTTAGGAGTAAGTTATGTGCTAGAATATGCGTCTCGGTGGTACGCCCTTCAGTTTAGGCATGTGCAAAAAGACATTAATAAAAGAAGGACTGCAGAGCTATTTTCTTTCTCCTTTAATGTTTGCGTAAATCTATACGGCGGGCAAACCAACGTTAGCGCGAAATAAAAGTCGTCCTTGGGGTACTAGAAGACAGAGTTGTTTACATGTATTCAAGGCCCCACCTTCTCCGGGCACATAAACCAATTATGACATGCCAAATCGCATTCCCCTCACGTTCGGTTACCTTTCTCCCTCCACAACGCATCTCCAAGGTAAAACTTAAAAGTGCGCGGAATGGACTGATCAGACTCAAGATCTCTCAGCAAGTAGCGGTTATCAAGGGGACTGCCGAGTCTTTCATACATAGCGCGTATTTTTCCACGCGTAAGTTTCTCCATAGTAGCATGGCTTTTATTCAAACTGGTTGGCTAGCAGTGGTATTTTCAATTGTGCTCGTGCTCTGCACATTGAATTTTGTGTTGTGTTCTAGACCGGTGGTGGAGACGAACTCAGGTCTTGTGGCCGGGCAACAATTCCAGATCAGCGGCAAATACGTTGACGCCTTCTACGGGATCCCTTACGCGAAGCCACCGGTAGGAGAACTCCGTTTCCGAAAGCCACTTTCACCAGATCATTGGAACGGCACCTACAATGCGACGGCAAAGCCTACAGCCTGTAAGCAACTTGACATTCGGTTTCTCAAAGACGTTACCTTAAATTATTCGAGCTCGACCGAAGATTGTCTTTATCTGAACGTGTGGAGACCGTCCGGAGTTTGTGGCGACTCTTGTGACAAGAAGCTTCCAGTGGTCGTCTTCATCTACGGCGGCGGCTTCCAGTGGGGTGACTCTGGGTTGTTTCTCTACGATGCGGCCAATTTTGTAGCATTATCGGATGTAATATTTGTAAGCTTCAACCACAGGCTTAGCATGCTAGGTTTTCTTTCTGTGGGCACGCCCGAGCTCCCGGGAAACTTGGGTTTCTGGGACCAGCATCTGGCGTTGAATTGGGTCCAGAAAAACATCCACCGGTTTGGAGGAGATCCGAACGACGTCACTCTCGGTGGACATAGCGCGGGAGCCATATCCGCTGGATTGCATGCAACTTCGCCGCACAGCAAGGGCCTTTTCCATAGAATAATTATGCAAAGTGGGTCGCCGTTGAGTTTGATACTGGGCCTCACTTACAGTGGTTCTGCAAGGTTTCTTGACATCGCGGCAAAACTCAACTGCTACAACCCAGAAAATCAATGGACCAAGGAAGTTGAAACCATTATTCATTGTTTGAGAAACATTGACGCCGGTGCCATTTTTAAAACGTTGGAAAAACAGGACAAAGTGGATCAACTTTTCTCCCCCGTTTTCGGAGACGAATTTATTCCCTCTGACCCCCTTTCTCAATCCACGTGGAAGCAGTTTCACGTGAAGGAGATATTAGCCGGAACGACCACCGACGAAGGCTCCCTGTTTGTTGACAACATACGTTACGCGGCCCCTGAATTGGAATCAGTACTGAAGCTTGACTACAGACTCGGTGCTACTTTCGCACTTTCTATCATGTTTCAGATACCTTTAAAACAAGCAAAAGCTATTGTGATCGAATACTTCGGAGACGAAGGGACTGAACATGACCATGCCACAGTAATTAGGATTTTCTCTGAAGCCGTGGGAAATATATTAATGAACTGCCCGACAGATCTCTTTGCGGACCTTTCTGCAAAACAGGGAATCCCGACCTACAGGTACGTTTTCGACCATCGTCCATCGTACAGCTTGTGGCCAAAATGGTTTGGGCCAACGCACTCCGACGAACTTTTGTTTACCTTTGGATCGCTGCCTTTTATTGCGGACACGAGTCGACACACGGCCCCTCTGGGCCCTTCTGGAAGCAAGCTGCTCTCAAAGTTGAAGTACACAGAAGAAGAGGACAGCTTCATGAAGCAGATCGTCGGCATCTGGTCATCATTCATCAAAACTGGGTGAGTGGTTGTGGCATTGTTCGTGGTATTTCAGCGTCCCCTTTTCCACTCCATAACAAAGACCTTTGTTGTTAATACAAGGGTTTTGTGAAGCTTGGCTTACGTTTATTTATAGCACGAATTTACTACAAAAGTTTAAGTAGACCTCATTTTCAGGTTGAAATGTTCATTTTGCTAGCTATATTATACAGTGTTATAATAGCGCAAAGTCCCTTGCACTGGCACTGCGTATGACGCACGCAAGCTCTCAGCGCAACGCTGCGGAGTGCGACAAACCAGCGCTTTTAGTGGATCGGAACGCAAACGGATACGCGAACAGTTACAGCGCCCTCTAGATCTGTCTGTGCAAACTGCTCCCAGTAATCTAAGGCCGGTATTCGGTCAAGTCAATATAAATCTCGCGTTGTCCCGCTCGAGGCGAGAGAAACAAAAAAACGCACGCAGAGGGCCGCTGCGTACGTACGCATAGCTCGCTTCGTTTCGTACGTATGGCGCAAGGGGCAGTGCGGAGCGCGCGACGCTAGCGCAAACGCACAGTGCTTGAATTTGCATCGCACTAGACCTTTTGTTAAAGGGGCAATGCAAATTTTTTTGTACTTTGCGCAAATACTGCTTAGAACGGATCCTTGACGTTAATGACCTATAAAACACGCGTTAGTTTTTCCCCCTACGCAATTGGAGTCCCAGAAAAAAATTAAAGAAAAACAAGCAGCGTTCGCCCCCTCAACTCGCAGCCAGAACAAACGGCCACGTGATCTGGAGCCGATTATATGCCGCCAATGTTGATCATAGCCACGCGCTGGGGTTGGCAAAGCACAGTACACGCGCTGAGTTATAGATATTGTTATGGCTCGGCTATTGTCGTTGTTGCAGCGATTGGACACGGGCCACTACCCGAATGCTTCTCGAGCTAGTAATTATCACGAGCCCAAATCGAGTGCCCACGCAATGCTCGGGTCCAATCTATGAACCGCATTCAAATATCGTCATATGGGTGTACTGCGATCCCCACGTTAGGTCATCAATTTTTGCAAAGGAGAGATTGAATGAAAATGATCGCTTCTGTCCTTGAAATTACACCGCAACAAAAGCGTTTCTTGGCCAGTGGCGTTGCGTGCTAGTATCCTTGAGTCCCACTAGTGCCAGTAAGCTCGTGTAAAGTGAAAAACATTCCAATTGAATATTGTTGCACCGCTTCTTTAAATTACTCAGCGCCAAGGGGCATGCTTCGAGTGTAGTTTCACGCGCTGTACGTGCTGGCGTCTTTGGCAGCATAGCCTCCTCTATTGGCGACGTGAGCGATCGAAAGCGTCGCTGTGGTCGGCCCACCACAATTGGCCGAATGCTGGCTATGACGTCAGGAAAGGATGTCTCAACGATGGAAATAAGAGGAATGTAAGAACTTCAGTTTTGACGGTGTCGGCAGTGTTGCTTTGAGAAGGCTATGATTTCAGGCTTCCACCATGCCCATTACAAACACCATAGAACTCGTTGTTCACAAGGTAATGACGTCAAGAAAGGTAACCGAACGAGGGCGCCACCGAAACATCTCGCCTCTAATAGTCACAAAGCCTGGCAGTTCGACGATGGAGCCATAGAGTGTCCGGTAGCACATTGGGAGCGCGAGGATCTGGTAGCACAGAGCATCAAAGAGCCATTTCTCGGGGAACCTGGACGTCAGCGCACAGCTTTTGCAGCGGCGAGTACCCAAAACACACTCGTACGCTCGGGAGAAGCGTGTCTTGGTGTCTTGCCGCAGCGGGGCGCCAGTCACGTGACTCTCTTTTCATCCGCTGTCTGCCGCTCCACCTTTCCCATCCAGGCGGCCGCTTCTCGTGGCGTTCTGCCAGGCTTTCCCAGTATATAGGAGGCTATGGCAGCAGTAACTGCTCCAAAGAAAAAGTCTAAAACAAATGGCATCTTGCACGCACGTTCGTTAACGATTTATATTGGTTATTTACTTCTAATCACTTATACGGGGAAGGCTAGCGCGTGCGGCGCGTAGACTTACATTCTCAGCGCTCTCGTTGATGCTTGAATAATTTAGCAATAGCTATATGCTAACAGTCCCTAATGTTATCTTCTGCGATACTGCATTTGTATTGTCTGTGAGGTATTATTATCACAAAAGGCAATCAATCAGCTAGCTAGAAAAATAAATTATGTCTTAAAAAAAAAATAAGGGGCCAACGAACTTCTTTTTCGTCCATTTTTAGATTTCATAATTAAGCACAAACAGGCAGCACGTAGTACATCGCCTTGCACCTGGTACAGACTATAAAACACACTCCTATCCAAGTATGCAAATTGAACGAGTCTACTTTCTAACGCCGTCGCGACCCCCGTCCGTCTTTTCGCTCTCCGCGACATTTGTTCAAGCGCCAGCGGTCGATATGTATTACCATGACGTTGCATAACGCTCAGTGGTGTGGTCGGGGAAGGAAAGACACGTTGCTATACTTCGTTTCACCTTAAGTCCAGACTCAACCGACGCGACGAGCTGATAGGGCCAACTGGATAACGTCAAAAGTGGACCATCATGTTGATAATTCAGTCGCGTCACAAGGGGGGGGGGGGGGGGCAGACCGCCCCGGGTGCAGTGCTTAGGGGGGTGTCGCGGCGGGCCAGGAGAGCGGGGGGGGGGGGGGGGGGAGAGTTGCGGCGGGCCACGCGAGAGCGGGGGGGGGGGGGGGGGGGGGGTCGCGGCGGGCTACCGCCCCGGGTGCCACTGACCCTCCTGACGCCACTGTTTATTATGTTTCTGTTCGCGTTCTATCATCGCTGAAGCAATCATAAATAGGAAAGGCCTAGTGAGTTCCGATTTCGATGCTTTTTGATGCGTGCCATTAACTCGTAGCGTCCGCTGCATCTGGACTTGAGCTGAAACCAAGTACAGACATTTCCAAAAATCGTTTTCTACGCGCTACCATCTTTGTCTGCTGGGGCCCATAACTTGTCAAACACAACGTTGGAGCCAAAATTTCGCGGAGCGCGCCAATTGGACGCTGGCGACAAAAGCGCGAAGTCATCGCCGTCATAGTCTAAGCGGTGTGCTCCCTGATCGTCGGCCCCAACTTTGTGTTTGACGAGTTCAGAGCCCCCTGGGCTTCTAAACTCGTCAAACACAAAGTTGGGGCCGAAAGTTGACGAAGCACACCAATTGGCCCATCACGACGATGACTTCGCGCTTTTGTCGCCGACGTCCAATCGGCGCGCTCTGCGAACTTTCGGCTCCAACTTTGTGTTTGACGAGTTTAGAGTCCCTGGGCTGTTAATACCTCCTGAACATGCGATGTTGCTGTGATGTGCGGTATATCAGACCTCTGCGCGTCCGTCTACAGCCTAGTGACTCAGCAATTTTTGGCAAGGTGATAAGCGCTAAAAGGTATATAAAATCCGACGCTTTTTCTTGCTAGATGCAGTGCTACGCAGACTCTGACGATTCCGTCTAACCTTTTTCACTGACAGCGATACAACGAAGGCAGGAATGTTTTTCCTCGTTTGACAAGCAGGAAGACGTACATTTTTCTTTTGTATTTCGATCCTCTCTCTTGTCCAAAATACTACGAGATGCAGAACGGTGGTTTTGTTTTGTAACCTTCTCCAAAGTTTTTACGCTTACTGCTGCAGTGGAAAAAAAACTCTGTTCATATATAAAGACAGGTTAATTGACCGTATAATGTTTGTATGTCCATTTTCGCAGAAAAGTAACAGTTCCTTCGTCCAGCAACCCATGGCCGAAGTTCAGCTCCTCGAACCCGGAGTTCATCAACATGAAACCCACTAACTTCAGCAAGGCTCGAAGCACAAGAAACTGCGGATCGTTCAAGCCCTTCCTTTTGAAAGACAGCAAGGAGTAATGCCTCAGTTCCCACCAATATATTGTCCATTATACGCAGAGTGTTACGTTCGTGTTATCTTACAGTGCACTCATGCGTGCTTATGAACATTGTCGTGCACTTCTTGCACTAATAATATTCTAATTTTGTTTTTCGCCAACTTTTACAAAAACGCTTATCGATCTTATTATGGCCACGTGTGCGCATCTCTTATTTAGCATTGTATTAGTACCAGAAGGGAGGCTTTTTGAGAATTGTTCTCAACTCTACGGGTCCAAAATATCTCAGTGGATTTTTTTTTAATTGCGTCTGCTTTAAAAATGAAATTAATGGTATCTTTTACGCCAATGGTGTTCATTTCTAACGAAGCAAGGTTTCACTTGATTTCAGAATTTTACAGCGGAGCTGTTAAGGGCTAGTTTCCCCAGAATCGTATCCGGTACCAAACAAATGTCTACACCCGTGGCCGACTCAACACTCTGGTTGCCGCCGTCGCTGATAGATGGCGGTAGCTGTCCAGAGTGATGTGTTTGCCGGTTGTCTGCTTGCCGCCGTCGCTCGTAGATGGCGGCAATATTTCTTCGGAGGAAGAAGAGCGGGAACGGAACGAGTGGCGATGTGCGCAGCAGCGCGAATGGTTTCGCAATCGACGCGAGGCCGCTTTCTAAAGTTGCACTGCGTCGAGCGCTTCAGATTCCTTTGCGAAAGAAGACCAGACCGCTCGCCTGGAAAGCCACCGCCGAGAACAGAAGCTACAGCTCCGCTGCTCTTCCTTCTTCATTAAAGTCGAAAGGCTGAAAGTTTTTAAGCAACATGTACGGTTTTACCTTAAAAAAAAAAATATATTAATGAAGGTGCATCTTGTGATGTGTTCGAAGACACATAAAATAATACAAGCACCGGTATTTCATAAACTTTAGAAAGGTCATATCATACGGTCTACGAACCCCTAAACCGAATAATGCAGCGAAAATAATGATAATTAAAATAATAGCACCGACTTGACACAACAGGAAAAACAATTTCATTAGACGTTTCGCCTCCCATGCGGGAGGCATCTTCAGTAGTTACAAAGCAAATGCAAGGTTCAACCTTACGTCACCGCTATTTATCAGTAATGTCCGTATAAGCTTCGTGGAGAGGGCCGCGGTTTTTGTTACACACGGATGTGTCCCTGCGGACAAACCACGATTCTAGGAGTTTCCGGTGCCCCCATCTGTCCTCCCTCGCCAAGGTCGTCGCGGCATCAAAGTCAAAAGAATGCCCCATTGTCGACGTATGGTCCACAAGCTCAGTCTTCAGTCGCGTCGCGTGGGATGCGTACGTGACGTCACGCTTGTGTTCTTTGAGTCTGCTCTCTCTCCTCCGTCCGGTTTCACCAATGTAGGACGCCGGGCAGTCATTGCAGGGGATCTTGTAGATAACGCCTCTCTGGACGTTCGGCGGGGTTGGGTCCTTTGGTTTGGAAACAGAATTTCCAATTGTTCTGTATGGCTTGAAAACAGTTCGAATGCCAAGGGGCCTCAAAGCGCGACTGAGAGGTTCGGAGACTCCTTTGACATAGGGGATGCACACTACATTCTTATCTCTTTCCCTTTCACACGGTTGGACATTTTGTTTCATTTGGTTGTTGACCTCGTCAACAAAACGCTTAGGGTAGTGACGTTTCTTTAAAGCTTCCTGTAAATGAGTCATCTCATTTACAAGCGTTACTAACGCTTGCAATTACAAACAGTTTTTTCTTCTGCCCTTATTTTGATAACCTTTGAAATATGTGATGTATAAGCCTATCTTCTTGAACCAAACCGCCTATTCAACGCAGCTTTCTGACAAGGACCTCAACAAAGAAACCCTAGTAATTGTCAAGCCAACCATATACGGTGAAGTTTTCAATATCAGCGATACATTTCCTATTTAGATCTGACCTAAAGCGTTTCATTTTATGAAACACACGCGTCTGTTATTAAACCTTTCTTCTTACAGGGTAACGGCCTCCTCCATATCGATAATATGCGTGTCAGCGCCATGATCCCCACCCCACCCCCCCCTTTTTTTCCTCCTGTTCTCAGCGCTTCAGCTCAACGTCCTTCTCTATGTGTGTATGCTGACGACAAAATACACAAAAAGAAAGGGTAACACTCAAGGACGGTTCTAGGAGTCAAGGGGAAGTACATTCAATCAGCAAACGATGCGAAATAAAGAAAATGTTTTCTAGATCAGTCTAAAATAAATTAACCGCATTGTATCGCAAGGATTCCACCCGACTCTGCAAGGCTTTAGTTTATTGGTTTATTTTTGCTGGATGCTAGTAAATTTCTTTTCTGAAGAAGGAAAGCCTCTTCCCTAAACGCATGTGTCTATTGAAGTATAACCTCTTATATTATGGCAAAGCCTGGCAGATCGCCACGAGAAGTGGCCGCCCAAATGGAAAAGGTGGAGCGGCAGACAACGGATGATAGGAGAGCCACGTTACTGGCACCCCACTGCGGCGAGACGCCGAAACGCAGCGTCTCGCCGCTACCGCGAAACTCAGCGGCGGGAAGCAAGGACCCGAAAGTGTGTTTCGAGTCCTCGCCGCTGCAAAAGCTGTGCGCTGATGTCCAGGTTCCCAAAGAAATGGCTCTTTGATGCTCTGTGCTACCAGGTCCTCGCGCTCCAAATCTGCAACCGGGCACTCTGTGGCTCAGTCGTCGAACTGCCAGGCTTTGTGGGTATAGAGGAGGCTATGATTGAAGTCTATGTTGCCATTCAAATTTCTGGGTGTAATAACCGGCATATTCTGAAATACGCATTATTTTTGTGCTGCATAACGCCACTTTTATCTCTTTGTTTAAAACGTGTCCGAGCTGAAATGTGATAGAGATCGACGGGTATGTCGGAATGAATAATATTGAAATTCATTGAGTTTTTGTCTGTTTTGTGATATTGATATATTTTCCCTAAAAAGCCTGCAATGAACATGTTTTTTTTTTGTCCGCTGTAACGTTTGATGACAATGTTTTGAAATGTAATATATACACTGCGCAACAGATTTATCAGTAACAACAAATTGTCTCCTTGCACAGTGTAAGGAAGTAGGTTAGGTGAAGACACACCACCACGAGGAAGCCCAAAGAATGTTCGCTCCTACTCTCGCCTCCAGTACTCTTCGATGTAGGTGGCGCTTTACTGGAGAGGCCTTCGTATTCTCAGAAATGGCACCAGGAATGCTGCTTGAAGCTGCCGTATGTGCGATTTGGTCTGAAGAAATAGCAATTTTTTAACTCTTTTGAAACTCCTCGTTCTGCCAGGAGAATAAGACATTACCGGCGGAAATACGGTTGCAAATTCAGTGTTGAAGAGTGCGGGTGTGCCTATTATCAAGTTATCCGTTACTGAGGCTCCGCGTCTGTGTTTTTTTCTGACGTTGTCGTGCCCCGAGATATGTCAAGGATACAGATAATATAGGCACCCTTTATTGTGTCTCAAGTGGAAAATTCATGTGGTCGTATCTGTTTCGATTGACGACACGAACGAGCCAGTTCCGGAAAGAATAAGAAGACGTTTGTTTATTCAGTTATCGTATTTGTAGGGTGTTATGGAAAGAAGGTAAAGAAGAGGGAAAGGATGAAGTTGCTACAGAGCGTGCGTCACGATAACAGATAGCATCCTCGATCATCCGCACCGGTGCGCACCGGTGCACGGAGGTGCGCCCCGTCGTCTTCGATCAAGTGCACCGGTGCGCACCGGACGTCCTCGATCAACGGGGCGCACCCTCCCGGTGCAGCTTTTCGTTGCCCCAACGCGCACCGAGAAAATCGACGGTGCGCCGGGGTGCAGTCCCATCAGGCATTGCGGCCAGGAGCGGGAATCGAGGAGATGGCGGGAATAGCAGACGCGCAGTCTGTCGAGGTGGCGACCTTGCGAAGACGAACACGCCTCGCAGCTGCACTCGATTAATTCCTCAGCTCTTCTGAGAACGAGACGACGATACTCTTACCATCGCCGCGATTACCGTCGATTGCTGCGGTGGCAAGGAGCGCGCGAAAGGTATGAACTTCATGGAAAGCGTTGCGAGGTGTTTCGATGACACCGAGGTACGGCCATTATGTGGTGGTTCTCTTTCTCGAACCAACAATGATGGGCAGCATATACCTGTGAAATTGTCACCCGCTTCGTGACCCCACCGACAATCACGTCCACGATGTTCATTCGTGTGGGACCGCCAAATCCGCGAGTAAAAAAAACAGGAGAAATTGACAGCAGACGGGCACCGCGCGCGAACCTACGCAAGAAAAAACAAACAAAATGCGAGGTGACGCATGCTGGAGCTCGCCGCGGTGCACCGCCGCGGCGCAGTTTGTCTTCGATGTCGCACCGACTTCGTGCTGCACAACCGAGGAGCGCTGTGCACCGTCCAGGTTTCAGGGCGATTCCGGTGCGAGTTGATCGAAGATGCTAAGAGTGTGAGCGCTGATAACAAGTTCGGCGCGTGTCTCGTGACACAGCAAACACGATACATCTTCCTTTCTTTAAAGGAATGAAAAACAAAAGAAAATACAGCATGTCGACAGCGTAGTAGCTCGACACTCGGTGCGGGAACACTTGTCATGAGCCTTGAATAAAGTTCTCGCCATAGCCTAGCCGCTGGAGGTCTTCTGTAGCGCGTGGACCTTCTCAGCACTGGTGCTGTCGTGGCCCCGCTGCCCGAGGGTCGTTGACGTTGTTCCGGTGTCTTGTCGTTTGAGTTTTCTTCATTCGACGAGTATTCTTCGGAACGGTTGAACTGTTCTTTCGTTGCTAGCAGATGTTGGCGATTACGTCGTAAAGCGTTGCCATTTTCTGTGGCGACTTGATAAGACCTGGGCCGCGTCCTGTTGATTACCTTCGCCTTCGTTGCCCATGTGCCGCCCTTGATGCGGACCACTTGTCCTTCTTGCAATGCTGGGAGATGGCTCCTCTTCGGCTGCGTCTGATGATGCTTTTCTACCACTGTGCGTGGTGTTTCGTTGAAGTAACAGCGCTGTTGTCAGCTGTGTTGGACTATTTTTATCGACGCTGTAAAGTCAAGGCGCCCCATCCTTTCGTGGGACCACCGTGAGCGTGACCGTTAACACTTTTTAAATAATTTTGCAACCATCTAAGGGGCCGAGAGAACTCATAACTAAACGTGAGTAATGTCAAGTTTCAGTTCGTATTTCGATAAGCAGAAAATTCTGAATGCGATGAGATACCTCGTCACTCAACAATGCTCTTTTCTTTTTGCACGGTGTTTCCCTCCTCAAAATCACTAGAGAACACACTTTTTTGCGATTTTGCTTGTGAAAACTTGTGCATTTATAGTGTCTGACGTTAAAAGCGTCCCAGGTGTTTCAAATCAGCGGCATGAGTGTATATTCCAGTTGGTCTGAACCTGTTAGAATACTCATGTAATCTTATTGTGTTTTGTGTGTCTGTGCTGATGCCTGGCATGGCTGCAATTGTCATGATCATGAAGCTAATGTAGTGGTGGGAAAACACCAATTTTCAAACAATACAGTCAATCGTTTTTAACGTGCCCAATTTTTATATCAAATATTTATTTCAGATCTCCGAAGCGTTTTAAACATTGAATATGTGTAAGTTAAAGAGTTTCAACAATTCACAATTTTCAACAGGCACAGTTCTAAGGCTATATAACTATTTTCATGATTTAAGACAACCCTGAGACTGGGGAAAACAAGGACAAACACGAGATTTTGTCGTTTTTGTCCTTCTTGTTTTCCCCAGTCTCAGGGTTGTCTTAAATCATGAACGTAAACCAGCCCGCCTGAGCCCTATAACTCATTTCAATAACCATTTTATTGCCACAAGAGATTAGAAGTTTAATATTGTCGTGAGTGAACCGAAAGCTCTGTAATGTTCATGATTCATAAAGCAATATTTAAATAAAACAGTTACGAGTCGTTTTAACTAGCACAAAGTCTCGCTTCCTTCTTCTTCTGAGCCCCCTTTTTCAGCGAAGAAGTTACATTCTGCGGTGATGCCTCATACGCATCCTTATATATAAGTGAAGTACGTGGAAGATAACGTCCCCTTTAATCATGGAAATGAGAGATTGCAGGTTTCCAGCACATGATCTAACATACCCCAGTAGACATCTTGGTCATCTGCATTCTTTGAGAACTGCTCAGCAGCTTTCAATAGCCGGCGAAAGTGAATGTTATCATGCACAAATCCCCCTCTAATTTTTCCATTTTTGAGGGCAGCCACTGGCGGGTCCCACTTCGTTACAGTGAATGCTGCCAGGCAAGAGTCACAGCTGGTCATCTTTGTGGTTTTCCAGTTCCAGTTAAGTAATAAACAATGCAATCTGAAACCTCCGGCATAGATGAGGGCAGCGTAGAGGCAACATCTTCATACTCCCAGACGTCTTGCAAAATAAAAACATCCAGCGTTGTTTTGTTTTTTGTTTTTCACTTCATTCTCGAAATTTAGGCGTTCGTGCTCGCTTCCTGAGCGAAAAGGCCTCTCGAAACTAGAAATGTCCGAAATCGGCTTCTCTCCTTCAACTACTGCGCAGTTACCAAACAGTGGAGGCTCTAAGAGGCTGTGGTGTGACAATATTTTGTACAGCTGTAGAACTGTAGGCATTGTTGAGGGTCGTTTTGAGAGCCGGCTTGTCGTATTTTGCCAAAAAAACGTTCAATTGGGTCCTGGTAGAACTTTCCGGTCAATACGTACTTGAAGTTGCAGGACGTTGTCAACAAGATGCACAGATCTTTTGTGGACTGGAGTGTGACCCTTAGACCTTCATTTGTGCTTTTTGTGCGAAACATGTCCTTCACGATGACATTGTTTATCAGCTCTTGTTCCCATTCGTTGAGCCACTTTTGCCGTAGGTGATCATAGTGAAATCGCTGCTCAGGCACGTCACTCCTCCCTTCTTGAAGCGGCGATTCAACGCATCAAATAAGTCGTTGAGGACCAGTGTGAACTCTTTTGTTGCATCACTGTTCCAAAGCCCGGGAACCTTGCGCTCTTCGTAATACTTTATGCCAGCGGCCATGGAACGGCTGAAGACATATGTAGCAAGCTTCACCCTCATCAGCTCGATTGTTGAAGGCTAGGTGTGAGAGTTGGTGATCTTTGGGTAAACCCTCAAGCCGGCAGGCACCATCTGGTCCTGCTTGTAGACTTCCGCGTAGTCCGACCACTACATCCAAGATCGCTTCTCTTTCAGGTGCTTGTTTTTTTTTTAGTAGGTTGCGTATACACTTGAACAAATGTGGTACGTCAGAGAAAGCTAAATATTTCGTAATAGGTCAGTAAAATTAAAAAAAAAAAACATTTTGCAGTTTCTTTTTGTTTTTTTTTGCTGTTGATATTTAGGATGTTTTACATAGTTCGGTTTGTGCTTGCTCCATGACATACGAATCCATTAACCTTGGCATTAGCTATAGAATTATTGCTTGGAGCATCAATTGTGCAACCAGGGTGCCTTTTGCCGCGTTTCTTTGTGGCAGAATCGCCAAACCGACAGAACATAAACTTCAAAGCCTGATCTTCTCTGAAGACGTGGTACTGTCGCCATCAGTTGTGAGGCCAACGTACGTAATACTTTTGAAGCTGACAAATTTCGCTTCCCTAACTTTCACCTCGTCAAAGAGAATCGTACCGTGCATTTCGAATTATTTTTCCTCATCAGTTTGTTCTTGAGGGCAGCACAAAACTTGGAATCAAAGCCCGTTTTGAACCCCACCATGGAGATGTGCCATGTTATTGTTCTGATACATTGCAGTGGAAGGATTTTGTTGTCTCTCCGAAATTTGTTGCCTGATGGCGTCCGGGTGTGCAGGAGCAAGCAAAGAAGAATCCAGGCATCGGTGTACCACCTTCTAAGTTTGAATTGGCGACTTGCAGGCATGCATGCCTTCAGAATGGGGCATTGTGAATCTGGCAGGTTGGCTTTTCATGAAACTCCTCGTCAAGTGAGGCTAGTTGGTTGCGACATGCTGCGAGCTCAACTTTCACCTTCTTCTTCCATTTCATCAATCGCACATTTGACCTCTGTTAGGATATCCTCGCTTTGCGTATAATAACAACCATCGCTCTTTTATGACTGAGGAGGAGTCTTGCATGTGTCTCCTTCTCCTTCTTTTTGCGTGAAGCGTGAGTTCGCAGTGTGTCCCGTACATTCTCACAGCACTCGCACCGAGTGCCAGCTGCATTGAGGGAGCACCGAATGTGACGCCACACACCTCATCTATTAATGCAGGCACATTCAGGACGAACATCTGGGTAGCAATCCCCTGCTGGGCCGCACTCACAAGCTTGGAGCTGGTCGAATACTTCAAGTGTATGGGAGACATCTGGAATAGTTGTCATTTCCGAGGCATGAAGTCTATCGTCGGGATCCACGGAACTCCTACAGATGAATGCCTTCAGATCGAGTTTGTCCGGACCACCTCATGACACAGTCATAGCCTTAGCTTGCAACGGCTCTGCTCCATCTACCCGGCTGGGTGGCAGAATTGGGGGGAAAAAAAAACTCTGTGTCCCAAAAGCATCTATGAGGTGTATCCCCCAGCCGTTGTTTGGAAGTTGAACATCGCCAACAGTCACAAAAAGCGCCGGAAAATACAGGGGAAGGTCTTCAGCTTCCTAGAGGGTCTCGCAAGGTTCACTTGACGTACACACCGTGCCTGCGACGATGCTTTCTTTCTCCGCGACATCGGTCATTGGTGGTTCTGCATCCTCCTTTCCCCGTCACACCTTCTTTCGCACGGCTTGTTTCATTGCCGGGGCAGGTCGCCGGAGGCACCGCTGCTTGGGTGGTGCCGACTACTGCCGCCGCGCTAGACTCGATTTGTGAGCAGCGTCGCTTTGCAGATGTTTCACAAAAAACGAGCGGCCGCTTCTTCGGCGCTTACCTTGGCGGCCTGGACGACGTCGAGGACAAGTACTTTGAACAGTTAAAAAAAATCGATGACACCACTTCTGCCGATAGTACTGACGTTTTTTGTGCGTTCAGCAGTACTTGTACTTAGTGCTCCACGTAAAAAGTTTTGGGAATCAGGTGTGGTCTGCTGAAGCTTGCGGTCGGAGCAGGGAATTGCGCGATCCCATAATGCGAGGCGATCGGGGTCCGCAGGGGCTTTAAATAAGGAGACGAGCTCCTTACACGAACGGTACCCAGAGCTAAATTCGGTACAAAGCTTTTCTTGACCATTTCGAGGTGCTCGACAGATGGAGATCAAGAGATCCTGGCATGGCAGCATGCGGATGGCGAGAAAGTCGAAACTGCCGGTTTACGGGTTTACCCGGAAACTTCCTCTATTTCCCACCAAATTCTGATTGGCGAGAACGCGGTCACATGCGCAAAGTCTGTCCAAAAGCATTTAGGGGAGGGACCTTGCACAACACCGCGTTTTGAGGGGTGCCATGGGGGAAGGCAATATACTTTTCGATAAGCATTCGTGCAATGTCAATCTTACACCTGAATTCGACAAACTACAAGCTTGTTCAACCTCCGAACGTTGTACGACAGCAAGGTGGTGTGTGATTGAGTTCTTTTCATAATGTGAGCGATGTTTGAAGGCATCGTACAACGTTCTCTCAAGCAGACGACGTGGACGTCGTCTGCTTCCTGTGGCCCCCCGGCAACAGCCCCACTGCGACCGCCCAGAGAGAAGAGCTAATGGCAGAGAGAGCAGAGGAGAACACAATCTGGTCTCGAGCTCACTGGGGAGCTTAAAAGAGAAGTATCTTCATCTAATCTCCTTTCTTACACCGTGTCTCCTTGCTTCGACATTTTTTTTTTTTTAACAGTTCGTTTGGGAGAATTAACTTATGCGGGAAAAATGTTTCTTAATCGGCTGTCAGAGTAAATTGTGTCAAAACGCCGGTTTCGCGTCCGCGCTAACCGTGTTGTAAAGCGTACCATCCGATCTATAGGTTAGACACGTGAAAATATTTCTGCTCTGAATTGTTCGTGGTTTTCATATACATTATAATGCATACAGAAACCAGGTTTTGCCAGTAACAAGACCGACAGCTACTTCTAAGGCACTATATTACTATATCGTAAGCATATTGCTATTGTTATATTTTGTCTTCCCTTTTCTATGCATTACGATGGGTAAGATATATGCCGACTTTTGGCGTTGTGCAATGACCACCCGCACACTAGTAATCCCTTACGGGTGGTTATTACGGTGTCAGCTTTTACTGGCGGCTGAGTTTGTCACAGGAGCCAACTTTGTCATATGCTTACTCAATACTAGGCACTGGATTCTTCAAAAAACAAATGAAGTCCTTGTTTTGTTTTTATATAGTTTGTCTTTACTTGAGCAATTGTGCATTTTCACGCGCATGAATGATTTTAGGCACGTGAAAACACACGGAGTCCACGTCAAATAATTTGTTTTGTTTTTATAAAGAAAATTACTAAATTAGGCTAGGCTGCGTAATTATTTAGAGAACTGAAAAAAACACTTGTCCCTCTCACTTTAGTGTTTTATTAAGCACGTTTATAATAATTACGTTCCTCCTCCTCCGAAAAAAAAATAAAACTAAACATAGGAATGGACGTCCTTGTGAACACTTTTTTCAGTTAAAGTCAGTTTATGAATATCAGTTTTGAAGTGGGGCTTTCTTGGGTGGCATTTAAAATATTATTTTAAAACAATTTGGTCAATAAAAAGCTTTTATACTCACGGGTTTATATCACATCAAGTCTACAATGCCGTACCCCTTCCTTACCTCGCATTGGCGCAATCGGTCGGCTAGCTTCATGATTCTCTGTAAAACTTTTAATTTGGCTACAGGCCATTGTCAATCACATTCAATGACTACCTCGTTGCAAGTGAATTCACAAAGATTTATCAAAGTAGTACCAATTCCAATGAAAAGGCATATTTTGGAGTACTTTTCTTAGGTGTCGATTGGAATACAAAAAAAAAGCTACCATTGTACATGAATAAGCCTCTGCTGCGAATTGAATTGTTTCAAATCGGCCACATTCTGCCGAGTGCCAAGGGGAAAGCCTTTAGGCATTCGACGATGGCGATACTCTAGGTAGGGGTAGGTAGGCTGGGCGTAAACAATAGATATAAGAAGAGCTTTATCATTGTACTAGAGGCCATTCACTTGATCCGATCCTGCTTGCGATTTTCAGTATCGACTTCGAGCATCGCAGCTACCGTCTACGTTTTTGCAGCCCGAGCGACGTCGTGACTAAATAATACCGAGCAGAATCTCAGTCTCATCATGTGAGTCAGGCTTTAGCGTCCATTCTGCGGCGTTCATGGGGAATGAATCGCATGGGGACTCGCACCGACGCCGACATCGCATTCCAATGGATAAATAGTTGCGGGACGCAGCGCTTCTTGCCTACACCATATCGCGCAAGCTCGGTGCCGGTGGTGTGCCGCTAGGTGCGCTCCGGTTTGTTTGTAAACATGAATTTGTGTATATTCTCTTTCACCTTACGTCCATCAGCACCAGACGTTTCATCCCAGTTGATCCAGCTCTGTGAACGTAGCATATGACTCCGATTTCCGCGCGTCGGTGGGCTTATTTTTGAAGGTCACGGGAAACTCGCATGGCCTTGGGATTGGCTTCGATTACTCGTAGCCTACGCTGCGGCCGGACGTAAGGTGAAACGTGGTATGCCGTAGGCAACCGTCGGCGCCAGCAGCTAACGAACGAGATAAACCGCTTTTCATTTGCGATTACTTCAGTTACCACAAGGGCTCCTTGCAATCCAAGATCACTAAGATCCCAAAGTGCTACAGGCACCGTCGGAAGCAGCAGGACCCCATACAAACTTCTCAATATAGCATGCTCCTCGCACACACCATATCTGAATAAACTTGAACCTGTCTTAATAATTTTGACAAAAAAAAGCACTAGGAAAGCACATGAGTGTGTCGCGCGTGCAACAGATCTTAAACTACCCGGAGCTCCCCGCAACCAGACATAAGAAATCATGACACGCGCATAATGCAGGCACGACATATTCTGTGCTCCTCGAATTTGTCAAAATGATCAAGATAAGCTTTTTTTTTTTTTCTCTCGCTTTTATTTTTATTTTTTCTCTCTCTCTTATTCTCTTTCTCTCTCTCTCTCTCTCTCTCTCTCTCTCTCTTGAAATGCAAAAATGTACCTAATGTTTATTAAGTAGGCCCACCATATACGCATATCTTATTATTTTCGACTAATATTTCCAAATGTAAGCCACAGTGTTTTCTTTCGTGATGTCCTCCATACATCTGGATTTCCCGGATATATATTTGGTAGCCAGATCTTAATCAAATCGTTTTCCCTCCGGCAGAGCCACAAGGAAACACAGTCTTGGGTGAGCTTGCCGAAGAAAAATATACCACAAAGCGATAAACCGCGAACCAAGAGCGAACCAAGGTAATCCGTTCCAACGAAATACAAACAGTAAAAAGCCTCGTCCTTGACACGATGGAAGAAAGAAAGACTGTTCACATCTAATGCAGAACCTTCTCCTCCTCGTCGGTATGGTGTTTGTGCGGCACACGGCGCGTGTCGGATATTTTCCCCTATACTTAGATTTGTTTCGTTCTTTCCTTTGACTTTACCGGATACACGTTATAAACGAAAAGAAGCTACTTTTGCATCGTCTGAGCCCGCCTTCCTCTATGAAAACCGAGCTTGAAGAGTGTTCATACCACGCAGTTTCGAAAGAGCAACATGCACTTTATTCGCTCGGGTGTGGACATCATGGCTTGTAGGCATTCCGTCTCAACCGCAATTCTTCTCTCATCGGTGATTGCGCCGATGTTTTTTAGCCTAGTTTTGTCTGAGGGACCCGTTGTCTCAACGAGCGCAGGTGTTGTGTCCGGACAACGTTTTCTAATCTCCGGGAAGGAAGTCGACGCATTTTATGGGGTTCCGTACGCAAAACCACCCGTTGGAGAACTTCGGTTCATGACGCCGCAACCGGCCGAGCCGTGGAACGGGACCTACGAGGCTACCACCAAACCCACTGCCTGTAAGCAACTGGACCTTCGTTTTCTCAAAGGTGTCACGCTCGACAACTCGGGCTCTACTGAGGACTGTCTTTACCTGAATGTGTGGAGGCCAGCGAACATTTGTCATAGCGAATCAAAGTGTGACAGGAAACTTCCTGTTGTTGTCTTCATCTACGGAGGCGGCTTCCAGTGGGGCGATTCTGGGCTCCTAGTGTACGACGCGGCAAATTTTGTGGCTTTGTCGGATGTTGTGTTCGTGAGCTTCAATCATCGACTCAGCTTGTTAGGCTTCCTTTCCGTTGGTACGCCCGCCTTGCCCGGAAACGTCGGATTTTGGGACCAGCTTCTTGCGCTAAAATGGGTTCAGAAGAACATTGCTAATTTTGGCGGAAATCCAAATGATGTCACACTTGGCGGCCACAGCGCAGGCGCCATCTCTGCTGGACTCCACGCTGTCTCGCCCTTCAGTAAGGGTCTCTTTCATCGCATAATTATGCAAAGTGGCTCCCCTTTAAGTTTAATACTGGGCCTCACTTACAAAGGGGCAGGAAGGTTTCTTGACATTGCAGGAAAACTGGACTGCTACAACGCAGAAAATGACTGGACAAAAGAAGTAACAAACATTATTGAGTGCATGAAAAAACTTAATTCTTCAATAATTTTCCAAAAGCTAGAAGAGCAAGATCCTGTCAATCAGCTCTTTGCTCCTGTGTTCGGAGACGAGTTTTTGCCCGTAGACCCTCTATCTGAATCTGCCTGGAAACAATTTCACGTAAAAGAAATTTTGGCGGGGACAACGACAAATGAAGGTACGCTCTTCGTTGACAACATACGTTACGCTGCGCCGCAATTAGAAACTATACTCACATTCGATTATCGACTTGGGGTTGCCTTTGCACTTTCACTAATATTTAAAATGCCATTAAAGGCTGGACACACCGTAGTAAGAGAGTACTTTGGAGCAGATGAGATTGAACATGATCATCCCAGTATAGTTCGCATTTTTTCTGAAATTGTGGGGGACGTGTTAATAAACTGCCCCGTTGATCTTTTTGAAGAGGTAACGACACGACAAGGAATTCCGACGTACAGATACGTCTTTGATCATCGTCCGTCGTACAGCTTGTGGCCTGAGTCTTTTGGGGTGACACACTCTGACGAAATCACCTTTGCTTTGGGATCACTGCCTTTCATTGCGGACCCAACTCGACACACGGCACCTCTGGGACCCTCTGGAAGCAAAATCTTCTCAGCGTTAAAATACACAAAAGACGAAAAAACCTTCATGGAGCAGATTGTAGGGGTCTGGTCGTCCTTCATCAAAACAGGGTAGGTACACAACGCATGCTTGCCATTTACTTACTGGCGCAGAATATACTTCAAAATTATTGAGATTATTTCATACAGACTTTTAGATGTCTAAAGATTGTGTTTTATATCAACCTAAAAGTTATATTCCGCGTTTTTTACTATGTGAATTATTTTGTTTACCCCTAAAGTGAGTGCTTAGCTCACAAACCATATATATAACATGGACCTATTGGCTTTTAACTTTCAAAAAGAAAACCTGCCCATCTTGTAACGAAATTAGATCTGGAGCTAATGCCTGTTGCGCTTTCCCCAAGCGAAGTTCTTCATTTATGTGTTTGCCAATTATAAAGAATAAACTGCGAACTCTAAACTCAGCGACTGTGATGGATCTTTTTCTGAGCTTCTCGCGAGAAATTGCCATGGTTGGCGCAGTAGCATTCTGTCTTCCAGATGGTTATAAGCGATTACAAACGCAGTGGCGTCAAACGTCGGTCAGGAAAAAAAGGGGGAAGGCTAACAAGGGGAGGGAAGTTTTTTGTTTCCTCCGAATAAATGACTAAAATGACGAAATGACTCAATAAATAAAATGACTAAATGGGCGCAAAGGAGGGAAGGGGGGGGGGGGGGGAGTGATACCGCCTGTTTTGTTGCACTGAATGAAACGTGTTTCGTTTTTCCTATTTCTTGTTCTATAGATAAGAGCTTGGGTGAATAACATTCTAACTGGTCTCCCTTTGTTTTTTGTTGATAATATATTACAGAAAAATGAAAGTCCCTCTGAGCGACGACCCTTGGCCAAAATACACCTCCAAGAACCCGGAGTTCATCAATATGCAACCTGGAAATTTTACGAAGGGCCGAACACAAAGACGATGCGAGCTTTTCAGGCCATTCCTCCTGAAAAAATAAAAAAATTACACGCTTGAAGTTTGAAAAACCTATTTGCAGGTGCTGGACTCTACTCACTAGTTTTGTATTTTAACAGTGCGTAAGATATATTATGTATGTGAGCGCTTTTATGACGTGTTGTCTCCAAAATATTTTACAGGATCGCTATTTTGTTCAATGCCTATAATTTCTGTTCTGTGTCGTTTTACTTAGGACTGTGTATGTTTAAGTTGCATCAAGAGCATTGTCTTACTTTAGCTTCACTCAGTTAAAGGTTTTCATTACAAGTGCAATTGCTTGTTTGCAGGTGGCTCTAAGCTTAGGCATGCTTCGTTGTAAATTAGATACATGACAATTGTCCTTTGAAACACCGAATGGCACTCAACTCAGGTCTCCCTTAGAGACCTGAGTTGAGTGCCATTCCTAGCGTACGCCTGTTTAGGCTAGGCGTACGCTAGGTTAAGATTTCGCAGCTAATCATAAGGTAAAATTGTACGATTTCGTTCCTATGTTCCTGCAATCATGATATCTAGCAACGGACTCCTAAATTCGCAAGTGAGAGTTTCATCTGTGATCGGTAACCCACAAGAACAATGTTGTTGAAGGGACTAAGGAGCTTGGGAGTCTTGATATTCACCTTTAACTTGAATCAACTCAGGCTCCACGGAAGGAAGCATTGAAGAAACGTTCATGTGCTCCTCACTTAGAAGTGCTGCAATTCTCAACGGCCATAAAAACTGGCAAACAAGGTATCTCAAATCACAATCTCGATTTCATAAATTGCATATATAATCGTTATCATTAAATTCAGAACAGCATCGTTTTCAGCCTGTGTATCAAAAAGAAAGCAGTCAACCGAAGTAGTCTGTGTTATACTAAGCGCGACTGTATGATCACTACTAGTTATACAACAGCTCGACTAGACCACAGCAAATTACAAATCTTGAGTCGCGCATCGAATGCTAAATGCGCGACACAACTAATATCAGTATCGTTATTGGGTCGAAATGTGCTCATCCCGGACACGAGCTTTGGTGATACAATTTGGGTTTTTTTCAATTGTGTGTCTAAGCAAAACCCGACATTGCGGCAAAGTCCTTTTTGCACTAATGGTGACGTGCAGGGCGCTTTGTATATCTAGCATTTACATGTTTATGCATCAAATCTTTGTATCGTTTCTGCACCCTCCGAGGTAAGCCCTAGGTTTGGCTCTTTTAAAGCAACAGAAAATACATCTCAAACTTTGATTTGCTAGTAACCGGTCAAGGTCCTAATGCAAGCGTCCCTTTTTGAAGCAGCAGTAGGTGAGGCACCTGGTTAAGTGACCTTTTGGCGTTTAACGCCGTTAACTTTGAAATTGATCAAATTTAAAACAAACTTTTTAAAGCATAGAATTAATTCATAATCTACCGAGCAATTAAGTTCGGTTTGACATTGTAAGGCGAATTCTAGCAACTCTAAAATGTGCCATGGCCGCAGTTACTGAACACGATTTCAAAATCAAACGGCGAAGTTCCCTGCTTAGCTCTGGCACATGGAGAACGTGCAATCATTCGGTGGCATTCACTAAACCAAATTGTCTTTTCAACCGCAATTCGCGCTGAATATAGGAGCCGTCCGAGGTGCCTCCTGTTCATATCCTTGGGACTTTACGTTTCTTGGCGTGCCCCGCATCACTCCATCTTCCAACCAGTTCAAATTAACTTACGTTATGACATTGCTGGATTCATCACTTCGGCTCATTCGGTGTGTTGGAATAGGTGGCGATATGCATAATGAATAAGAGATGAAACCACTCCAGTGAAGGATGAAAGAGTGCAATATTAGCTTACGCGTGCTTTTCGTTTCTGAATAATTGTAAGTTTGTCTGTTGCAATTATCGTGATTTCGCACGATGAGCGTCACTCTGTTTCTAAGTGTTTTTTTTTTTTTTTTTACTTGTGGGCGTTTTTTAGGTAAGATCAAACAACCCTGTCCGGTGACCATTTTTATATTTTGCTGGCTATATAAAATATATTTTGCTTGCTCCATGCCCAGAAAAATATAACCAATCCTTGTTTAAAAAAATATATTTGTCTTTGCGAAAAAAAAATTGTAAGCACCCACTCAGTCACGTGCGCGTTTTGCGTATAGCGCGATGTTGGCATTTCGGGCGGCTTGACAAAAACAAAATGTTCTGGCTACGGGTCTAGAAATATTTACTGACAAATTAGACATAATAATAATTGACAAAAAGTATTAATCACCGAGTATTAGGGTCGTTATTTTCAGAAACAAAATCGCAAACACGACACAATGCGCAATAACGCTCTTGATTAAAAAAAAAAAAATTTCTTCGTATCATGAATGCTAAGGTATTTAAACTTCGCTAGTGTGTTGCCCTGTATATAGTTTATCTTTGCATGTAATATTGTTGTCCTGGTTAGCGGGAGGAATTTACAAGAAATGCTCACACAGGGGCATTTAACTAAATATGCATTATTTTAAAAATCATTTCTTAAAAAATGCCTTCTTTAATATTCTTTCTACTCTCCGAAATTAACGTTTATAATATGTACTAACAGAGTCTGCAAAAACATAATGCAATATTTGCCTGGATTTGAAGTTATAAGGCGAGAAATATGGCCAAATTGACACTAACGCGGTTGCCATAAATGGGGCATGCACATACCCGTTCTTCGCTATTTCATTTTTATTAAGAACGTAAGAATGCTATGGGTGTGGTCAGGAAAAGACAAATTGACAGCACAGAGGTACACAGTAGTTTTGAAGTTAAAATTCCTGATACCTTTTCGTACAACCGACCCGAAAACGCCGATGGGCCGGAGCGGTCGAGAGTTGCCACCCTGTAACATGCTTCGCGGGGCCTGTTTCCACAGCCGGAGTGTAGCGTCTCCGTCTACGCGACGTAAAGGAAGCAACCGGAGAGACTTTGCAAACAGATCAGCCTACGACCTGGCTGCGAAAAGCAGATCGAGGTCGCGAGCTTGCGGTGCCACTGAGAAGAAACGAACAGTGATAAAACGGGAAAAAAATGTTCCTCCTCGGAGTTCCAAGATAGCGCCGTGACCGACTCAGGTCAGCGTCCGGCAAAAAGAATGCACGCGACAAGCGCCGAATGTGCGCACAGGATCTTGATTCATTAAGCTCGTTTTAGTTGCACTACTTTAAGCATGTGTTCTTTCTTATCACTATATAAACCGCTTCGAAGGTTTGACCTCAAATCCTATTCCGAATGTGTTTGGGTAAAAATTAAGGCCAGTGATGACTTCAATTACCTAATAGGTACCTATTATTTTCCGCCCCTTTCAGATCAGACAGTTTTTATTCAGCATTTTGATGCTATTAGTAAGCAAATTGACTTCGAAAATTGTCGTGTTCAAATATATGGCGATTTTAATCTACCTGGTGTTGACTGGTTTGTGGAAACTGTAAATAGCAATACGATCACATCTACCAAGGCGTATTCTTTGTTATCGTTTATAAACTTCTGTGGTCTTCAACAACACAATTCGATCGAAAATAAGGCTGGAAATGTTCTAGATCTCGCTCTTTGTAACACGCCAATTTTAAGTCTAAAGCGTGCTGTGAATCTCTTGGTTTAAATTGATGGTTTCCATCCACCTTTTACTGTCAAGTTTTTTCTCCCGTACAAGCCGAGAGCTTCATGTAACGCATCAAATTACTGCTTTTCTTCAGGTGATTATTTAAGTCTTTATAGACTTATAGAACATTTTGACTGGGGTGGTGCTCTTTCTATGTCGAATGTTGACCATGCTACCGAGACGCTTACTACAGTCGTAAAAAGTGTTATCGACAAAGTTATTTCTAAATGCTACAACAAGCCGTCGATATTCCCTAATTGGTTTTCTAAAGAATTAAGGCTTAACCTAAGGAAAAAAAGATCATTTTCACCGACTTTATAAAAAGACCGGTTCTGATCTTTGGCACACCAAATTTAGCATATATCGTTCCTTAGTAAAAAAAACTGTTCACGCAGGATAAACGTCTACACCATGACAGCATAGAAAACAGTTTAAATCGTCGACCTAAAATGTTTTGGAAGTTTGTTAAACAGCATACACGTGAGGCGCGTCGCACTATCTGCCTGCGTGATGGGTCAGATAATGCTCCTTGTTATCAATCTGCACCTCTACAGGGGGAACAGCGCACCAGCAATACAGTCACTCGAATCAACACACATACAAAAGAAAGAGACACTTACACAGCGCTGTAGGAAGTTTCGGTAGTGCCGTGTCTGACGATGCTACTCGGCTCGAAGGATTTTGCAGATTCTCCTTCCATGTCCTACGGATGGTGTGAAGCCTCCGAACAGGGCCTTGACCTCCGCAAGCAACATGTGTACTCGTAGACAATACCCGAAACTCCTTGCTTGACATACGCAGATGGCTATTAAGATTAAGCAGATGGCTTTCTTTTGTATGTGTGTTGACTTGAGTGACTGTATTGCTGGTGCGCTGTTCCCCCTGTAGATCATGAGGAACCAACTCGCCCGAACCTCAGTGTTAACAATCTGCACCTGCTGAGGTAGCAAATATGTTCGCGAATTATTTTAAAAACTTTTTCTGTCGGTAACCAATCTTTTCAGCTTGGTGGCGATTTCACGTTCTGTCATGGCCTTTTGTCTTCTGTGCGTGTTGACTCAGCTGAAACTGAAACCGAAGCTTTCCAGTGGCGCTGATGGTATACCAAGCTTTATTGTCAAAGGATGCAGTGAACTGTTCGTTCCGATTCTAAAGCATATCTTCAACATTTCTCTTAGCTCGGGAACATTTCCGTCTCTTTGCAAAAGATCGGTGGTCGTTCCGGTTCTAAAAAACGGCAATGCGTCCCTTGTTACAAATTATCGCCCGATTTCCTTGCATTGCGGCTTTTCGAAAGTTTTCGAACTTGTCATCCGTACGAGAACGTTTTTTTGTTTTATTTTCGACAGAAAATAACCTCGTTGCAGCATGGTTTTTTGAGTGGCAGGTCAGTCGAGACTAATTTGTGTACATTTTTAGACTTTTCTGCGCCAGTTGTGGCTAATAGATGACAAGTCGACACAATATATTTTGATATGTCTAAAGCGTTCGACAAAGTGAGCCATAAATTACTCTTGCGTAAACTGTCTTTATATGGAGTGTGCCTTGAATTATGTGAATGGTTTGACAGCTATCTGTCATTGCGCTCAAACACCGTTCGGCTTGGTGACTAGCTGTTTCTCTCAAAATTTATTTTCGACGTCCGGTGTTCCCCAGGGATCAATACTAGGCCTTCTTTTGTTCTTGATCTTTATAAATGATATAGTGTCCTGCGTGAACAGTTCTGAACTACTACTTTTTGCTGATGACATAAATTTGTTCAAAAGCATTAATAGTCTTAAAGATTGCGATGTCCTACAAGGTGACGTTACCAGCGTTCTTCAGTGGTGTAAAAATATTCTATTGCTGCTTAACCCCCAAAAAACAAAAGTGATTTCTTTTTGCCTTCGGCGTTCTTTTTTTGAGTCTACTTATTATCTCGAGGGATCACCAATACAGCGTGTATCAATCTTAAAAGACCATGGTGTGTGTGTTGACAGCGCTTTATCTTTTAGAAATCATGTGTCGCTGGTCGTGGGCAATGCTTTTAGAGTGTTAGGGGTAATTTCTCGTTTGACGCGTAATTTTAGAAACCCTCATTCATTGGTTCACCTTTTTAATTCTTCAGTGAGGTCACGACTCGAGTTTGGTTCTGTCGTATGGAACTCGATATCTTTGACACAGGCTATGAGCATAGAAAATGTTCAGAAAAGAGTTCTCCGGATTGTTTATGATAGATACTTTGAGCGGCGCTTTTATTATACGTATGAATATATAATGAAAATGGTTTCGCTTTCACTGCTGTCTTAAAGGAGGACTGTTCGAGATTTAATTTTTCTGCACAAGCTTGCAAATGGCGTAGTTGATTCGGCGCAACTCCTTGCGAATTTGAACTTCCATATTCCATTCCGAGTAACCAGACACTTTGTTTGTTTTGAAGTTCGCTCGCCATGTAATACCTCACCTCTCTCTCGGATTCAGTCATTATATAATACCGTCGCTCCACCCCACCTTGACATAACCGCATCAATTTCTATGTACCGTCACGATTTGTATGATATTTTTCTATCCCCTTAGCATTATGTTTGTGTTAGATGTTTTATCTTTTTAGGAAGTGTATTTAGAGCATATGTATTTGATTGCTAATTTTGTTTCTTTGTGTTGGTGCACCAATCAGAAGACCAATGTGGTTGTTTTTGGGCACCCAAAAATAAAGATTATTATTATAAGATTATTATTATTATAAACCTGGTCGTCAGCAGCCCAGCCTCCCTACGAAGGGTAGGCTCCGAAATTCACTGTTTCGAGAAATCTGTACTTAAATTGTTGACTTGTGCTTGAAACTCACCTGTAATCTTTTGTATGAATTTTAATTTTTTCACGAACTCCTGTCACAGTGCTTTCTCTTCACAGACTTCCTGTATTTTTAGACCCCTTCTTAGCCTTGTTTGAAATAAGCAACGTCATATCTTTCTCTACTCCCGTTACGGCAATTCTGTATATTCAGCGCTCTGTAAAATCAAATATACAAAAATAATGCAAAGCATTTTTGAAGGGCCTTATAGGATAGATTATGAGCCTTAATCTGTGAAAATTAGAAGAAAAATTAAGATGGCCTTTATTTTAAACTTATTTTGCAGTTATTGCAACTCGGTAACCTGTCTACACTCAGAGTATTTTTAGAAAAGTTATCGTTTTAATTTCGACGGCAACTTATACGAATGATGAACAAACGCGTCCAAATCATGTTAAAACATTTGAATTTCCAGTTTTTTAAGATCCGGATTCATAAAGCTCTGAATTGATTCGTAATCGATAATACGTTTACCTCCTTTTATTTTATGTACAGTCTCTGCACAAAAAATATTAAACCTAAGGCACAAGAGTTTTTATTTTCTAAATATCCAAATGGACGGTTTCACGCAAGTCACAAAAACGTGCGCGTATACCGACAGCGACTTTGTTATTTTTGTTCCTCAAAAGAAATTTTATTTTCCGCAAAAAAAGTTCGAATGTGTTTGCGCTTGCACAACAAGTAATATATATATTTTGGTAAATATTTGAAAATGTCGACCGGACATAGGTCGTTTGATCCTATCTGAAAATGCCCAATACAGACAAAATCAGTCAATCAGAATTATTTTATTTTAAGTATCTTTATTTTCTAAGCGTTGTGCGGCCCTCCACGACGTCATATCTATTGGCGCTCACAGGCGGCGCAGGTTCAGGTTCTGCCGCGTCCTACCTCATATATCAAGTTTCCGCCAAAGTTGTAGGCTGATCTATTTGCAAAGTCTCTCCGGTTGCTTCCTTTACGTCCGCGTAGACGGAGACGCTACACGCCGGCTGTTGAAACAGGCACCGCGAAGCATGTTTCAGGGTGGCAACTCTCGATCGCTCCGGCCCATGGGAATTTTTGGGTCAGTTGTACGAAAATGTATTAGGAATTTTCCCTTCAAAACTACCGTCCACCTCTGTGCTGTCAATTTGTCTTTTCCTGACGACCCTGCAACATTTTTACGCTTTTTAATACTAATGAAATTGTGAAGAACGGGTACGTGCACGCCCTATTTATGGCAACCGCGTTAGCGCCAATTTGGCCAAATTTCTCGCTTTATTACTTCAAAGCCACACAAATACTGCATTATGTCTTTGCAGACTCTGTTAGTACATATCATAAATTTTTATTTCGGAGAGGTGTAAAGAATATTAAAGATGGCTTTTCTTAAATGATTTTCAAAATAATGCATATTTAGTTAAATGCCCCTGTGTGAGCAATTCTTGTAAATTTCTTTCGCAAACCAGGACCACAATATTTTATGCAAAGATGAACTTTATAGAGGGAAACACACTGGCAAAGATGGAAGACCTTAGCTTTTATAGATACGGAAAAAGAAAATCTTTAATCCAGGGCGTTATTGCGCAATGTGCCGTGTTTGCAATTTTGTTTCTCAAAATAACGACCCTAATAATCGGTGATTAATACTTTTTGTCAATCCTGCCTATGCCTATTTGGCAGTAAACATTTCTAGACCCGTAGCCAAAACTCTTTTTTTTCTTCTTTTTTTTTTTGGGGGGGGGGGGGGGGGGGGGGGGTGAAGCCGCCCGAAATGGCAACGTCGCTCGATACGCAAAACGCGCACGTGAGTGACAAAATGCTTACAATTTTTTTTTTTTTTTTTGTAAACACATATATTTTTCCAAAACAAGGATTGGTTTTATTCTTGTGGGCATGGAGCCAGCAAAATATTTTTTTCATCAAAATTAAAAATGGTCACTGGACATGGTTGTTCGATTTTATCTCAAAACGCCATTATGAGATTAATCAATGCTCACTGGGTGATTTCATTTGAAATCGAACACGCTTTCGAAATGGGTCGTTCGATTTAAAAAAAAAAAAATGTAATTGCGTCATTTCTGCAAAAAACAAACCCACCTTTTAAATATTTTTTTTAAAACATCTTCGCTTCACAAGCAAATATTAAATGGAGCAGGGTGAAAATCTGTTTTTTACTCCGTTTTTTTTACCCAGTTCTGTACGCTTGTATGAATACGGAAAGCATACAAAACTCATAGTAATTTTTTATGCACTTGTATGTTATTTCGACTATTTTTTAGTTCAAAGGAAAATACTTTTGTATTTTTGTTTATTGAGGTAAAAAATGCCAAACATCGTCTCTTTGACAATCCGGTGACATTTTCAGAGGCTTGTAACTCATGATTTATTATATTTGTCGCTTACGAAATACTATGCGGGCGTAGTCCTTTACATGGGTTATCGACGGGCATAAGTTTAGTTTATTTTATTTTCACGGAAGTTTTTATATAAAATTCGAAATATTGTCGAAAATGAGATTAACCGATATTTTGAACCCACTTTATTGAAAAATGCCATTTTTTTTTTCGTTACATTTTTTATTATTGCTCCCGATCATATAAAATTTCAATTGGCTTGATGTGATCTCCCCCTTTTTTGTCTTATATTCTCTAGAAGTGATCGAAATCGCTCCCACGTTCTCGAACTGTCAAACGCAGTTTCCGCAGGTCGGCTTCGCTGCAAAGGCGATACTGCTTATTTTTGTGTTAAAATGCAGCGGGTAAATTTATTTTGATTGAGAACACTCGTGCTTGGCTGCATATTGTATTTTCTTAATTTTGTTATAATGGACACTGACATTCCTTAGTCCGATCGTTAGCGGTGCAGCGGATGTTCCATTATCCGATGTCTAAAGTCAGGGCACAAAGGGTGGTGGCGAAGGGCACAAAGAGCGGGTGGCAAAGGATTGCCATAAGGGTCATTCTCGGCAGGGAAAGAGCGGAAAACGTTATTTGGGCAAAGAAAAGCCAAAACGCGCAAGCCAAAAGAAAGTAGCAGAAGCCTGCAAGTATATATTGAGGAGACTGACTTCGATCCTCTGGAGTGGTGGAACCGGCGCCAGCATGAGTTTCCGGACCTCATTCTTGTAGCGCAGTTCGTGCTTGTCATCCCAGCATCAAGTGGACCAACGGAGAGAGGCTTCTTTATTAGCGGGTATTAATTTAAGAGAGGTGAGCCAGTCTGAATCCGTCCGAGGTGACGATATTTTGTTTCTTCTACACAACAACCTCGACAAGTGAAACGTTATGTGTGTGTCCGTTTTATTTTTCTCGACAGTTGGCACTGAGTGGTTTTTACAGCGGAGCTCTTAAGGGGTAGTTTCCCCAGGATCGGGTCCGTAAGCGAACAAATGATGACACAGAACTCTGGACAGCTTCCGCCATCTATAAACGACGACGGCAACCAGACAACCGGCTTGCCGGTTGTCTGGTTGCCGCCGTCACTCATAGATGGCGGCAACCTTTCGAGTCTTTCCACTCTGGCTTGCCGACTTGAGGCCGGCCATAACTTCATTCCCACCATAGTACAGCTTCGCTGGTCTTCCTTCTTCACCAGAGTAGAAAGGCTGAAAGTTTTGATCAATGCGCTTCCGAGCATGCAGTTGAGGGTTCGTGTTTAAAACTGGAGGTGTTGCCATTTTTGAATATTGTGATATTTTCCCAGTAGTGTACTTGCGCCTAAGCACATATACACGAGTATTGTGCTGTGGCGAGTAAGCGCCTCTCCTCTCCCACTTTTCTTATTGTTTAGCCTAAATAAGTTGACACAATGTTATTAGTCTGTCTTTTGTCTATTTTTATGCTCATAAAATATGCGTCTCTTTTAAGAGGGATTTATAAAGCGGAAAATAAAATAAATATAAATTACCTTCCTTTTGAGCGTATCTACTGGGCAGAATGTCAGTGTCACGGACTCCTAAGATGATCGCATAACTACAATCATCTTTCAAGCGATGCGAAGTGTCTCTGGAAGGATGATCACTTACATTATAAATACAATGAAACAGAATACGATAAAATTACTTTAACCGTATTTTACACAAAGGGTTATTTCTAAGGAGGTAAGCAGACGGTTTGTAAATACCGTCCAAGTACGCTTTTTTATTTTTCTTCATCCTTGATTTCATTGTTTAAAATGAATACGCGGATTGAAAGTCGGACGCGGTTCGGATGCGGATACGAAGTCTACGGATGCAGATCGGATGCGAATGATCAAACTGTTATCTGTGGATGTCTCTACCCATGCCAATATGCATCTAGCAACACTGGCAGTGCGTTTCACTCGAAGGCTCAACATTAAAATGATCTACTTTATTAAAGGTTATCATGCGTCGTTTGTTAACGTTTATTTCAAACAAATCCTAGAGTATGACAATCTAACGCAGCATGTTCCTGTTCTAAGTTCCAGGTTGAACCACGCCTTGTTTTTCCAAGACGCCAACTGCAAACTATACCTGGGTAGGATGAAAGTCAATGAAGCAAAAATATACTCTTTACCCGCTTTTCGGCAGCCTTGTTTCGAGCTTCTTATAACGAAGCTTCGGGTGGAAAATACAACAGCTGTAAAACAAAACTATAGGTTGCAGCATGAGTGTTGACTGCGAGCTCTCGATCGAACTATAGTGACGTGTGGCACTTGAAATAGCTCCTCTGGAGAGGCACCGGAGATCACGGCTTCAGGTAGGTTTTCCAGAAGTTGCAGTTCTTTTCGTTCGGTCCACGTCCGTAGGTGTACCGATTCGGATTGAGTTCCATGAACACCTGGTTCTTGGCGCTGTACTCGGGCCACGGTTTCCCAGCAACATCAGGTACTTTTCTGGAACACAAAACAAATGGCATCGAAGACATTCTAGGCACTTACAGCTTAACAAATGAGAGCGTGGCGAGGTATACGCATTGTCATATTATCGCTCCTCAGCGTGTTTACAATAGGCCCCACCCTGCGTTTTCTTCAATTGTCAGTGACTAAACGACGTTTGCACTGTCGACTTTGTGCATGTATCTTGCGTCGTGTGGAAAAGGCACCAAGACGTGCGTGAATTGCCAGCTCGACCAGCGTAGCCAGTTTTGTGAATATGAGGTCTCAGATTTCAATGTATGTTTCAACGAATTCACGATGGAGGAATGAATATCACAACCGTTTTATTGTAACTCAATCTTGCGCTGAGACGTATACCACCGACGGTTATTGCACCAATCCCCAAGCCAAGTAATTCACATGCAACTTTAATAATTTGTTTCGACCTTAGACTCTTATACATTAATTAAATATGCAGGCTGTTGTTAGAATGAGGATGTTCCTTAGAAGAGAAGGCATGACATAACTAATATTTTCTTTTGCGATAACGTTTGCGGTCATGGCCTATATCGGGGCCTGAGGGGGACGTCAAAACTGCCTCATGAAGTTACGAAAGAATAATCAATCGACTTTCTCAAATATGCATCTGAGCTGACACTCGTCAGTTAGCGATTTATAACCTGTTGTCGAAATAATTAATTTTATTTGAGAACGTTTAATTCTGCTACGCACAATTTAGTGACGAAGTTAATCTGTTTTTAAAGGTCTAACCTAGACAGTGTCCCGTTCAACCAAAAACAAAAAGGAAAAAGAATCACCGAAGTCTCTGCCTCGTATGAGACGTCATTGCTTCTGCGAGCAGGTGTCCAGAAATACCGCTCTGCTACGAGACGGACTCGCGAGCACTCCCCTACCGGCTCCCACGGCGGTCACTGAAGTTCCTTCAGGAAAGGAACTTTCGCCGTTAATGTCCATATTAAATTGAGTAACTCGGGCCTTAGGCACACTACATTGGGCACTAAATAAGGCGTATAAGACAATTGTTTTCTAAAATTAACTGCAATGGCATATTTCCACGAGTGGCTACAGATATTTGCAAGTGCCTTTATACACATAAGAATGTTTAGAGAGTAAATAAGTGAGTTTTATCAAACTCTTTCCTGAAACATCACTTCATGTGTCACTGTTGTCCGCAGAATCAGTTGGCGTTGTCCTGTAAGAGTAATTTTCTCATTTGAAGTGCCATATTTAAAACAGTTTCCGAAGAGTGAAAGACTTGTCAAATTGTGCAGCTGCATATAGTTATTTTTTCGCACCGTCATAGGGGTTGCATACATTACACGCAAGGTGTGCTCTTCACAGCCTAAAAATTAAGTTGTTACAAATAGTGCCTCAGGAACTCAAGTTGTGGAAATGTTGAGTAGTTTGAGCGTACGTCTTTATTTCCGTACTTCTTTAGCCCCCACCCAGACTTTATGAATTTCTCTTTTTAGTGTCCTATTTGTTATTACAGAGAACTCTGAGTCGTGTTTTAAATTTGTTTACATTATACAAGCCCTGGTTGGAAAGTGTGCCAACATGCTACATCCTCACTTGCTGTCTGTGCATGTTATCTTGTACTTGCTAGCCCTGTGAAAGGACGGCACTGGCATCTCGCGATAACTTTCGACGAGGCGGTAACGCTACATCAAGTGGTCGAAAACGCGGCTAAATCTAACGCTCTACGTTCCACAGTCATTATCCCAACTTTCTTTGGATTAAAGTACAAGGAGCTGCCGTGATTTTATTGGGTCTTCAAAAGGCGTGTTTCTTTTTTATTTATTTTTTATAGTGGGGCACGAAGAGCATTTTAAGGAATGTTTGCAGTTAATATTATTAAGGGCGTCGCTTTTCTCATTTAATTCGTCTGAAGCATGAGATCCCAAATACCGCCAATTCCCTTATTTAACATAAAGAAAAATATACGTCTCTCCTGCATCAATTTATAAAAGGTTGCATTAAGGCACATTATTCTCAATTTGGTATATACAGAGTGCCCAGAAATCGGAGCAGAGCTGGTTCTTTCTAGCGAATGTTAATTTTGTCCATAAGCTTTCCCAATGACTCAACAGTTACCTATTGTTTAATATGTCGCCACACTTTTCACTTAAATGTGTTTGTCGGTAGTGACAATTCAAAGAAAGCAATGAGTAGCGTTTGTTAATTAGAAAAATGACGGATCCTTAAGCTTCGCTCGTGTCAAATTATACGTTATTTTTGGAGAAAAAAATTAGTATGTACAGCGTCTCATGCCACAGGGCCGTCCTAACGTGACTATAGCCTGGATATGTTTCGTAATAGACAGATAAGCAGTACCACGGCTCAATCAAGACTAGTCTACATCGCACGTAACTGCTGAAAACGCCATAGAAAGTGGCAGGCACGTATCCAGCGGGGGCGCCCACGGCCCCCCCCCCCCTCCGAAATCTTCCATTTTGCTGGGACCTCCTCTCCCCCCTCCCCCCCATACACCATTTTGTCATGGGCACCCCCCCCCCCCCCCCCCCCCCGAAACAAAATCCTGGCTACGTGCCTGGAAAGTGGTATTGAAATTGAGCAACTATTTTGGGCATGCCATAAGTGCTCTAGGAATTTAGACAATTAGACAGGGAATTCTACCAGTTCCGCTTCCGCACCATTGGGCGCGGTCCAAAAAATATTCGATCTCACTTAGGAGGAAGCGTTCAGCTCATGTGAATTGAATCTGTCTAAGTGAGGTATGGGCCACGCCCTTTGCGGCGTTGTCTTAGGTGTGGTTGGGATCATCACTCTTTCCCTATGGTCAAATTGCATTTTTTTCTGAATGCTAAGAGGACAGCGACGTTGCTACTGCATCTCAAGCTATTAGGATTGCTTCCATTGAACAGAAACCAAACCATAAAAAAAATATATTGTTAAGTACCTGGTTAGGATTTGTATATGTCACAAAACATGCATCCACCTCCGCCACACACACACACATACACAAAGAAAACAACGTTTAGAGCAGTATTTACGTTTTCGGATACATTTTGATTAACGAGGGCCGATTCCAAAACATGCATGGATTTCGGACACTGACCAGGAAGTAGAAGGGCTCTTATAGACACTGAACTGCCCTAAAAATACTTTAACACAGGGTCTTATGAATATCTTGTGAATATCGCAACGCTACAGTATCCCGAAGTACAGTTAGACACAGGCCAACATAAAACATGAAGCGAATACCATGCAATGCATGAGCATACAAAGTATATTGAAGGCATACGTACGCATTAATTCTCATATATACTAATTAATTCTAGGTACTTATTATAATTTAGCATATTAATCGTAATTAGCAAGATTTCCATAGCGGTGTAGCGGAAATCTAACCTTGGTCCGTGCCTCAGAAAGGACGTAAAGGGGAACGCAAGCATATGGACTACGCTTTTCTCACGGGAGCTTACGGAAGCAAGCGACCCTTGATGCTCACAGCTGGCTTCTGATTCATGAAGAGTAGCTTCCCACGTGATCTCATGACATCAAATGGCGAATCATAACTCATCATCAGATAGGATGGCGGGCCTATGATGTCACGACTTCGCACAGCAATCAATCAATGGCGTAGCAGTAGCGATAAGGCATCGCGTGACATCGCTTACGCCACCGCCCGCAGTTGGAGACGTCTCCTGTATCAGTTGATGCGCCGCCCAAGCTGACGTCACCACGTATACAGGGTGTTTCTTTTTTCGGTGAACTGATTTGTGTAAAAAAAAAGCCGCGAAAGCTACACTCATGCGATTTGGGAAGTTAACTTTAATGGCCAGGGGGACATAATGTAGGGGAATGGGCTAATCGTCACGATAAGTCGAATAATTCACTGAAATTTGTTAAGTTTTTAATTAGTGAAAATACATATGATTTCAATTAGAAACCTGATGAGCGTCCTCGAAAACAACTAAATCAGTCATTTTTAGAAAGAATTTGAGCGTGCGTGAATCGCAGTATCGCCCTACAGTTACCACACGTGCAACAGGAGCAAGGCTGAGGTTATCATAAAAGACGGAAAAACCGCGCGGGAGTGTTATCGCACCGGTGGCCCAGAGCCGTGTATAGAGAGAGTTTGGTCAATGGGAAGTGCGAGAGAGCCAGGGCGTGCACCAGACTCGGAAAGAGGGCTTGGCATGCTCTCTTGACCAACCAGAAGCCGAAAAGAATCCCCTAGCGGTGGTAGCGAGAAACAGTTCTGATCAAAAGTGTATGTCCGTATATGTTTTTAATAAACGCGTAAGAGTGAGGTGTAGTAACTCTTTGTGGTTGAAAATAGAGTGCACGTGATGTTTCGATCATGATCATGCAGAAAGATGTAAGAAACGAATGCGCCACTCAACTCTGTTTTGCTCGAACAGAGTGTGACCGCTCGGACGGCAGATTCCCGGCCCTCGGCGCTTGGCGTAAGAATTATGTCGATCGTTCCGCTAGTCGCACTCTTCCACCATCGTTTTGAATGAGCGTGATTGAAACATCACGTGTACCATATTTTCAGTCACCGAGAGTTACTCCGATGCACTTATCAGGTTTGTTTCTTGCGACCACCGCCAGGGTATTATTTCCGGATTCTGGTTGGTCACATTCGAATTTCTGAAGACGCCCTGGAGCACGCCCAGCCCGCTTTCGGCCAATGGCGCCTCCTCATTTGTCTCCTATACTTCCCAACGAATGGCCAAACTCTCTACATATACGGCTCTGCGGTAGCCTTGCTCCAGCTGCACGAGTGGTAACTTTAGCGCTCCACCGTGCTTTCCACGTGCTTCAAGTCTTTCTAATATTGACTTATTTAGTGGCTTTCGATGACGTTCAGCAAGTTTCTAATTAGGACAATATGTTTATTTTCATTAATTAAAGTATTAATTAACAAATTGTAGGTAATAAGCCGTCTAATCGTTATCATTAGCTCCCTACACTATATCCCCTTCGCCGTATAACTCAGCTGCACAAACAAAATTTGCGTAGCTTTTTTTTAAACAAACCTGTTAAGCTTAAAAGAAACAGACTGTATAGATAGCTTGCACTGACGTCAATTGGCCAGATATAATAGAGGAAAGGATGCGTGGAAGCGTAGCTTCCGCTGTGCTATGGAGACGCTTTCGGCCACCAGAAAGAAGGGTAAACTAACGTCACGTGCAAGCTATGTATAAGGCAAAGCGAGCGCCGCATCCTAGGAAGGCGCACCCCCTTATCAGACAGCCAGCACGGCCTGCCCATGCTAGCGACAATTCCTAGGTTAACCTGGGTGCATTACACCTCTACAAGGTAACACCATCTTGGCAAGCCCATTATTCCTCACATACCTTACTCCTGAATGAATTTACACTTGTCTCGATAATTCTGATAAACCCGGGGAGCGTGTCGGGCGTGAAACGCTTTGGAAACCCATCAAAGCTCCCAGTAACCAAGCATGACAAATCATGAGGTGTGCATAGTGCACTTTCGGCACATTCTGTGATCTCCTGGTTTATGAGAAAGATCAAGATAAGGCAGAATATTGTGATCAAGGTAAGTTTTTTTTTGTTTTTTTTGTGTTGCCTACCCTGAGTGTAAAGATTTTTGTTACACTCGAGCGTAACCTTTTTTGCACAAATTGCAGCCTTTAAACGCGTTTTGTGTTAAAACTGTCATTGGTTTAATAATACGAGGGGCGTTCATAAAGTTCGTATTATCGGAACAAAAAATTGAAAAAAAAAAAACGGAACAAAACATGCATCAAATGAGCGCGCGTCCCTCTAGTTTCCGCACAGTATAAACATCGCATGCTATAGTAGCTCGGAACGCCGATAGGGAGTCGAAACAAAAATGGCACCGCCCGTCTGTGCCAAGCACATTGAGGGATCCGTTTTTGTTTTTTTTTTTTTTTCATTTGAAGGGAAGAAATGCCAAGGATGTTCATTCCAATCTGGGAGTGTGGTTCGGGTACAACACCCCAGTTTATGACAGTTTGGTTAAAAGGCGCAGGCGCTTCCAGTGTTGCCAAATAAGAGAAAAGAATTTCAAGGACGGCGACCAAGTGATTGCTGAAGTTGAGCGATTCCTGAACCCTCAAAACCAGGAGCTCTATAACAATGGCCTCCGGCATGTGGTGCATCGCTAGAAAAAGTGGGTAACTTTTGGTGGCGAATATGTAGAGAAAGTCTCAACTCCAACTCGAGTTTGATTGCTGAAGCTCTATTCCTTCGTGACAATATTACGAACTTTATGAACGCCCCTCGTATATCACTGTCAATCTAAATCTCGCAACCTATCCATCGTGAAGCGAACGGACGTGCACTGCACTGGGCCGTTTTCAAAAAACACGGTATGGCAACCGATTGTGAAGTCAATGCGGGAAAGTTCCGCAGATTATACAAAGAAGCCAAAAACCTACAATCAGAGGCCGTGCTCTTGGCACCACAATGTTTTGGGCACAGCACACGCGGAAGTAATGCCAACGGCATTACTTCCGCGTCGCGTAGAGGCGCAAAATTTGAGCTTTGTATTTTTGTTTGAATTGTTCAGGCTAGTTTCATACAGATTAGAGTTTGTTGGCGCTACGTGCATTTATAATCAAGTTGATGTGTCCCGTGTGCTTCTGTCAAATCGCTCTGTTCTACAGCATTTCTGATATCTTTGCTCTCCACTATAAAAAAAAAAAAGCTTTCGTGCGTCTAATTTTGAGAAGAGTACTGCTACAGCCAATCACTGTCATCTACAAGGCAGAAAATATTTTTAGACCTCAACATAAAATCTGCGATGTTGTACTGAGCACGACGTTCCCAATGACCACCTTACAGTATGTACCACATCGCAGACTCCATTTCTATAGTCAATCTCGTCAATCGTCGAGCCCCCTCTAGAGATTGCAGTGATGGGGTTTCCGAGTGCTCTCCGAGGAAGCAGGAGAACGGAAATTTCTAGAGTGTTTGACAGGTTTGCATTTTAATACTGCATTCATGCCATGGACAGCAAATATTAAACCAGGATTGATGAAAATGAGTGCCAAAAGTAAATAGTGAAGAAACAATTGTTTGTGAAAATAAGTAAATGTAATGCCAAACCAGTCTCCTGGTTTCTTCCACTAATAACCGAACATAGACTTTTCCCAACTGCTTGCAACAAATAAAATTTCGTGCCCGTTAACTATGCCAATATTGTGAAGGCAACTGAATGGCTTTCATTTATAGTGTATGCAGATGCCAGCATAAGGGCAGCAAACTGACCCCACCCCGAGTTTTCAAATGTAAAACTATCCAACTCTCCTTTAAGAAGAAAAGTGAATTTTCACTGTATAAAAACGACGGTTCTACAGAGTATAATACATTCTAAATTCAGTACTGTTGACTGAAAAAAGCATGTTCAATTAAGTGTCTTTTTTGTACTAATCGCTTTTAATATATCTGGGAAATTTATGCCATCCAAGGAGAAGCAGTGCAAGTGAAGCAGTGTGTCTCCTGCGCTGTACGAGTCCAAAACTTTTTCATGACCTAACAATGAGACTTGCACTTGGGAGACTGACTCTGTGAAGTTTCATGATCAGTACCCAAATACAGGTTACATTTTCTTGTCTGCAGTTTTTGTTTTACCTTTTTATTAGCGTTTAAACATCTTCTAGGCGCAGTAATGAGATAATAGGATAATCTGCAACAAGGTAAACGGGCGAGAGTTCTAGAGTTATACGTTCGATCTTCATCTCGTCTCAAAACGTTCGAACATTTAATGCTGTAAGTATAAGATAAAATGCTGATAGTTTTTTTTTTTTTTTTTTACTGTTATTGTTCGTTTTAAAGCATGTTATATGTTCTTCTTACTTGGATACATTTTTTTGTGTGTGTTTGGTTACTTCCTGGCGACGTCATCTTAAAGCTTGACGATGCAATTGAGCCTGGCCATTCGACAACCCTGCTGATAAAGACTTTATTTACACTGTTCTTTTTAACTTTCAAATTCAAACGAGAAGACACATATCTCCCATTTCCGTCTTAATAACCTACTTGAAGAAAACACAGTGAATAATGACAACGAAGCTCTTCTCCACTTACCCAGTTTTCGCGAAGGTTGTCCAAGTTTCCATCATAAGTTTCGAAAGGTCCCTTTCTTGATCAGTGGCGATTGTCGGGCTGCTGAACGGTTGGCCGAACACGAACGCCACTTCATCCCCATGGGTCGGTCCCACCCAACCAGGCCACGTGCTGAACGTAGGTCGATGTGTGAACTGATAATAGTGCACCTTGTTGCTCATTGAGGAGAACGTCTCTGCAAAGTATTTCGTGGGACAGACGATCGCATAATCGCCGACGGCCTCAGCTGCCTTCTGGAGCGCCTTTATGTTTTCTTTCTCGCTGAGATGCCCGAGATAGTAGTTCCGAATGGGGGATACGTTTCTCCGTAGAAGCATCTGAAGACAGTACGTCACGTACAGGTCGACTTCGTACTTTGTGATCTTGTGAGGCATGTCCAACGTCAGTACTCTTCCGAACAAAAAGAACACAAAGTAGCTACCTTCGTCTTGGTTTGTGCCAATCAGTAAGTCCGCCTTGTGAAACTTTTTCTGCTCCATCATCTTGTACGGGTCTTCAGGTATAATATCGTCGCCGTAAATTGGGAAGAATGTCAGCGCGTGCACGCCAAACAGCGTATTGGCCATAATGAGCAGTTCCTTACCATCAACCTTCCGCAGACAGTTCACCATTTCGGGCATGTGAGATTCAATGGTCATGTCATTCGCAGCACACGACAAAGCACGGGCAAGCTTTTCTACCTTATGTGGCCCTTCTTTGGTGTTATCGGCAATACGAAAGTACGGGCTGCCGCTTTCCATAATGACCCGCTTGAAGAGGCCTCTGCTCATTGGAGAAATCAGGTGCAGCCCAATAGAAATGGCTCCAGCACTTTGACCGAGCAGAGTGATGTCGTCCGGATTGCCGCCAAAGGTTCGGATGTTTTCTTTTACCCACTTCATGGCTAGCAACTGGTCGTGCAGTCCAGCATTTCCAGAAGAATGTGATGTTCCGCTGTTTAGAAAGCCTAGAGGTCCAACCCTGTAGTTCATGCTGACCATCACCACATCTCCTCGGGATGTGAACTCTTTTCCGTCGTACCAGTCCCAGCCGCTGCTCCCAAAGCTGAATGTGCCCCCGTGGATATAAACGATGGTGGTTTTGAGCACGCAAGACGACTTTCCAAGTACGCATTCCCTTGCTGGTGTCCACACGTTAAGGTAGAGGCAGTCCTCCGTGGAATTGGCTGTTGCGACCGTAACGTTGTTATTAATGTAGAAGTCAGTCTGCAGGCAAGGAAACGGTTTCTTTGTTGCATGATAGACACTCCTCCACGGTTTAACAGGAATCGGCTTCCGGAATCTCAGTTCGCCGACAGGAGGCTCTGCGAATGGGATTCCGAGGAAAGCATGAAGGCTCCGGTTTTCGGCGTAAACTCTCATACCCTGCACAGGCCCATAGCTGGTTTCGACAATAGGACTTTCTTCCGTAGAAATGGGTTGCGACGTGGTTGTGAAAACTGCCTGGCTGTCATCTGGAGGAAGTACGAGCGAAAGCTGATCCTTCGCAGTCGAGACAGATTGCACAGTGGTTGGCACATAAATGTCAAGAGCACCGGTGACGTTGAGTGGCTGTCGGAGGTATATCTTCTCGTCCGTATCCTGGATGGGATCTCCGGGCTGAAAAATGTAGCACCTCGCATGTGCTTCTCGAAGGGCATACCCGGAGATGAACAATATCAGGAGCTTAGTCTGCATGGCTGGTTTCTTGTGGATAACTGAAAGAAAAGCGATAAAACATTGGGTTCCTAGAAATTAATTGTATACAGGACAGCCGCTGACGTTGATCGTTCTCACCAGTCAATTGAGAAAAGTAAAGCAGAGACCATTGTGCTATGCCACTCATATAAAAATATACTTCATGTCATTGTCAAATGTGCGCCAGATTGCGAGAAGTGGTTCTACACATTTGAGACTAACAACAATGTAAATAACGGCATGCCAGAACGTCCAGGTTTCAGACGAAATGTCCTCCTCCTTTCTAAAATCTTCATATCATCGTTCAATTTTTTATAGGTCTGGAATGTATTTATAACAATTATAAATCATTTACCTAGAACACTTCAAGCTGCATGGCGACTCTTTATGACGAGAAGACATCTTTAGCACTAATCATATTTACTACTCATGCACTGCAACGTCAGTATGTATTGCGGCCCATGAGTCGCGAACTCGGTATCCCGTTAAATTAGAGCCATCAGATCTTCCCCAGAAAACATTTCAGTCCATTTTGTTTAACTAAACTATGCAGTTAGACGGATTTCAGGAGTTACTAACCACACAGTTGTCTTAACAACTGTACGCTCTAACAAATCTGGAGCGTCTGTTCTCCTCCAAAGCACTTGAGAGAGCCAATCGTTACAAGCTCCGGGGTGTACTCTGATGGGGCTGGTAATATGTTCAAAGAAAAAGAAAACTGTCTGCGCTGTGGCACTGGCCATGCTGTTTCACCGTGCTCAATGCCACAGCGCAAATTGTTTTTTTTTTTAGGGGAGAGGGGTATAAACATATTATTAGCCACCTCATTCCCCGAGCACCAGTTAGATTTCAGCAATTTGCGCTTCGAAGTGCTTTTGCTGGAGAGCAGACGCTACAGATTTGTTCGATTGTATTCGTGACGGATGATCAATTGAGTTCTTTCAATACGATAATCCAAATTTCGCAAAAACACCAACTAACTTTAGCGATCCTCATCCCATAGGTGTTCTTTATTCGATATTTAATGCATAATGTATGAGTGAATGTTGTCAATTTTAAAGGACGTGAGTCAACTTTAGTGTGCACGCGTACAGTATAGTCCCCGAGAATTTAAGAAACGCAGGGTCATGGCGAGTCCCCATCCCCTTATTATCGGCCCGCAGCCAATGAGATTGCTGAATCAGCTCATAAGAACGCCCAAGAACCAATCACGAAGCAAGAAGCTTGAAGTAAAATAGGCCATACCCTACGTTGCTTAAGCTGCCAGTGACGACAGCATCCCAAGCATCTCAAATGGAACTTGTATTAAAGGACTTTCATTAAGAGGCGAATCAGCTCACGATACCAACTCCGGTCGTGCCATTATGTATGCCCTGGTTCTCCGAGTCTTTATTGAAACACCTTTGAAACAAATTACATGGTTCGTTAAAAAACGCTACAAATCGCATGAGTCGTTTTTTTTTTTTTTAGTTTCCCCAAGCAAACTTTTGTTTGCTTTTCGAAAAAAAAAAGAAAAAAAGTACGCGTCAATGTTTATACAACGCGTCCATTTCCTTTTTGGTTACAGTTAACACTAATAATGAATCTCAGTTGTCACCATATCTCACAGAAATTCACACAACTTCAACGCAAAGTATAAAAATTCTCAGTCGGAAATCGTTCAATCGGTTGATAATCAGTCAAGGCAAGTGTGCAGTAAAGATATTTCAGAATGTAGATTCACATAAAAAAAATTGACGCGATTCAAATTTTGATAATCCTCCAAAGTCTGTCTTTAGGTAAAGAACTGTGACAAATTCGTTTTCTAGATACCATAGCAATAAAGCATGCGGCATGTCGGGCTTAGCTTTTAATAATTGCGTAGTTCATTAACTTTCGTTCATGATTTAAAAGATTCTCTCGCACATTATACTAAATCCTGAATTCTCGTTTGCGCACAAAATTGTTAAGCTCTTAGAAATGGTGGAACATGCCCGATTGAAAAACACTAAATGGTTTACATAGCACATAACCCGGCAATGCTGTACAAGTTTGTCCAGCCTCGATGGCCGTTAAGATAATTTGATCTTGATTGATTTTCTTTTAACACCATGTACAATCAAATTTTATTATTACAAGCTTTATCCGGTTTAAACGAATCAGCGTGATATTGTAATCCTCGCGTTCCAACCCTCTCTTAATGCGGAGAACACCCACGGAAAACAGAAGTTGACAAAATAATTTTGCATGCTCGTCTCGGTTTACGAGATTGAAAGCAGCTACTACATGGACAAATCTTAAACCATATTTTAACAACGCATATGTTTGTGCCTCTTTATGATTATCGTTCATGCATTCACTTTCTCCATTAAATGATGGATTTCTCTTTGGGTTGTATTTCCTGTAGGTTTTCAAAATTCAAACTAAAACAACCTACTCCGATCAAGATAATCTCAAGAATAATGAGAAATTACTGAGGAGCATTGCAAAACTAACTACCCTGGAAAACACTTATCTATCATATAGTGCGTCTGTTGTGATCCTTGCCTTTTAAGTATCTGCTAGAATTACGAAACAAACAAAACATATGACCTAACTTTGTACAATAATTCCTCTGTTTGTATGTTGTTGTTTTTTAGGGGGCGCTATTCTTCCCACACACCAACCGCTTAAATCTTACTCCAAGTCGAGAAAAACACTCAATGTGCAGCTTAGTGAGAAGCATGACAAAATCTGTCTCACAAACGTGCCTGTAAATTCCGCTTTCGCGTGTGCCACAAGCCGCAAAACCTAAAAAGCGTAGAAGATACTTCGCAGTTATGCGGCGCTCCTTGTTTCTCCCAGCTAGGGTTCCGCTATCTGCCAAGAAGAATCCTTCGCCGAATACAAAGCCACAGAAAAGGACACCAGGTCAAGGCGCTATTATAGCACCAAATCCAATCGGTCACGACGCCACATAACGCGCGGCATATCTGCTTACACGCGAAATCGGATCAGCGCCGCATTTCACGCTCCTCCGTCCGTAGTCACGACGCTAAGGGGCTGCACGCCTTGTCCACCGTGTCGCCCCCGTGTCGCCCCCGTGCTCGTGCCCAAGACCCCGTCGACTCACCTCGTTCAGTGTACAGCTTGTCCGGACGTCATCCGCCGCCACGGGTGTAGTCCCTGGGTGTCTCTCCGGTCACCGTCGACCGTGCCGTCTCTCGGGCAAATTGACTTTCGCTCCCGAGTCGGCAAACTAGGTCGCGCACTATTTAGGGCCCCATTGGAGCCACGGCGCTGCTCCTCGACCGGCCACGTCTTCCTGGTGCGAGGGTGACCGCCGGCCAATGACTCCTCCGGTGTCGTTTCTTCTGGACGGGAGTGCGTATACGCTACCCTGTGTATGCCTCTGCAACTGTGTCCGCGTCTGTGTGTCTGGGTGTGTGTGTGTGTGCGTGCACGCGTGGTCGTGTGCCGAGGAAAACAGTGATAGGGACGCGGCGCTCTTTTAAACTGAGGGAACCACCGAAAGTGGCTGGAGGAAGCTTCTAACTTTGGATGGGGTTCCCATGGAGCGGGACAGTCTCTCCAGAGCGCTAACAATATCTAGTGATCAGTGTAGAAAGCCGATTGTGCTTAATCAGTGTAAATACCTGTGTTTTCTTTGTTGCGTAGACTAGCCCGGTTACTTCAATTAGAACAAAATGTTTGGCGTCCGCCTTGAGTGCATGGGCTCTGAGCGATGGAAGTTCTACGGTAACGCTTCGGAATGCCAGAAAAGATCTGTTCGAGCACTGTGTCTGGGCATTACTTGCACTTTTATATTTGCCTTGTCTAAAGGTTTTCTTCGAGTTCGGAAACATTAGAGGCACTGCGGGCAGCGTTGGTATTTTTGTAATGGACCTTAATGGCACCATTTCGACGCAGCAAGCGAAACTTCGCAGGAGCGTGAGATAGGCGGCCAGCGTCTCTAGAATTTGCCTCGAATGACCTGGTTCTCTTGTTTCCACTGGACGTCATGACTTAAAGCCAACGCTTAGAGTTTGTACACTCGTCTTTGTTTCCCTTTTATTTTCTTTATGACGCACGCGGCACGAATGACGTTTCATTCAGTTAATGTTATCCCCGTAATCCCTTGCGCACTGTCCCCACCGCTATACTCGTCAGGCAAAATATTTGTATCGTGCTGTTTCAATTGATTCGACTTTATAATTCGTTAACTATGTATTTTGAAGAAAAAAATTAATTTAATAGTTTTATAATATCGTTGAGTTTTGGATATCACACTAACAGTGAAGTAGAATGACCTCTGAAACTGCATATATTTTAAACTTGGTCTTTGACGAAATAGTTTAAGCGGTTAGCTTTTCGGCTTCTGTCATCAGTTGGCGTATTCTATGCGAGAAAAAATAAAACATGTAAAAAATGCAATTACCAAACTTAATAAAATTACACACAGAAAAAGACTAAAAAGAAAAGTACTGGTGTGGTAGAGTCCCATTATATTTTATGTCTCGTAAATATTAGGGTTCAATAATTATTGGTTTTAGTGAGAATTAGTATCATGCATGCTCACGTATAGTATTTTAATATAACCCATTAATATTTCTACCCGTGTTTCTGAATCAACAAACCTTAACCTCGTGTGAATGTTTTTCTATCTGCGCTATCACAAGCTAGCACAGCCAAATATAATATTAAATCAGTAAATTTGAAGAAATGTGTTCTTTTTTCTTCAGTCGTGACAGGCACTAAAAAAACGATAGAAAATACATTTTCCTGGGATCAAAGTTGCTCAGCGAGTGGAAGCCACTTTTCCTCTAGGCGCCCTAGAACCCTCGTTTATCTTTCTTTTTTTTTTTTTTTTTTTGTCTGACCTCTTTTAGAAAAGGTCTAGGTCAAAATAAAAAAAAACTTCGGTGTTATCAAGGAGGTTGTATAAATTGAAGCACTTTTTTCTTTCTCTAAGTTTGACGACGCAGCCGCCACTTAGGCAACGTTCCGCGTGATACCACTGTGTAGAATATGACTCCGCGGCAGAGAGCTAATATCGTAGTAGTAGTAGTAGTAGTGTAGAAGTAGTGTGGTAGTAGTGTAGTAGTAGTAGTAGCAGTAGTAGTAGTAGTAGTAGTAGTAGTAGTAGTAGTAGTAGTAGGAGTAGGAGTAGTAGTAGTAGTAGTAGTAGTAGTAGTAGCAATAGAACTAGTAGTGTGGTAGCAGTAGAAGAAGGAGGAGGAGATGGAGGAGGAATAGTAGTAGTAGTAGTAGTATTGATAATAAGAATAATAAGAATATTATTATTGATCTTCATTCAACCAGCATTCAGTGACACAGTACTAGTACGGGTCTCTACAAGCCACGACAGGCTTGTGAGACAGGACATGGCCAGCCGATCGACGAAAACACTGCAAATTTACTACCAATAAAAGGAAAAGAAAGAAAACAGTAGAAAACATTGCAAGAACACAGACGGCACGGTGGTCCGACAGTGCGAAACAAGTGGGATAACACCAAGGTGTCATATTAGTCAGCACTTTCTTTAGCTTCCTCTTCGTACTAGAATTGAAAACACACACCGAAAGTTTGTTAAAGATAGAGGGCAGAAATACGACCGTACTCTCTTGGAATAACGAGCACCGCAACAGGGGTTCAAAAAACGTGACGTGCGGCGAGGACTCCTTTGAGGTAGATAGGGCGCTTAAAATTACTAGCCCAGTAGTGGCGAAGTACTACACTTCGCACAAAAAGAAAAGAAACGTTTGGCATCCGTAGTTCCTCAAAGGTATTAACTTCAGATACAAGATCTACTTGATATCATACGTTCTTCAAAAGCGCGTTTAAACTACGGTCAAATTAAGTTTGCCAGGACTCTGCACAATTCCCAGTCAAGAATATATCATACCGAATTATACTATGGCCGAGGGTGTGTGCGATCGATTCCTTACAAAGAACAGCATAAACACTATGGTTATAAAGAATGCCGCTAACACTTTGAGGGTTTCAACAAACAAACGATAAATGCGAATGCCATGACATATCACAATAAAATATCGCACCTAAATGCTTCACATGATCAGCATATTCCAGACGGGGACATTCACAACCAAGAGAGTTCGAGCAGTGTAGGGTTACTGGCGATTCAATGTTCACTTTCTGTAGTTGATTCTTGAAGCATACAACCTTGGTTTTCAATGCATTATTTGTAGTTAAATTTTCGCCAAACCAGTTCATTATTCTCGTTGCGTCGTCTTGAAACATTTGTACGGCATGATCATAATTGATTCGAAAAAAATAACTCTGTGGTGTCATCCGCGTTCTGAAAAATAGCACAACTTAATACTTTGGTTCAAACATCACTAACATACACATTAAAAAGTAGTGGCGACAAAACAAATCCGTGAAGAACACTAGCTTTTATTTCTCCCCGTGTACTTTTAAAACTCCCATCGCATACAATTTGTGAGCAATCTGCAAAATATTTTTTTCCAGGATATAAAACAAAAGGACAGCGAAAGTCAAAGTTATAGAGCTTGTGAGGGAATATCCTGTGGCTGACCACCCCGAAAGCTTTGAATACGTCCAAGAATAGAGCACATGCAAAGATATTGTTTTCAAACGGAGTGTGAATTAAATCAGAAAAATCCTCAAGTAACCGTTTACTGTTTGTACCAATCACAAAGCAATATTGACTATGCGAAAGAACGTCGGAGGTATAAATGAAACTGGACATCGCAATGAACAGATGTTTTTTTTTAGTATCTTTTTGATGCAGGTTAAGATCGAGATAGGTAGCATTCATATTTATCTAACGTTCCTCCCTTATGGCGCATTCACAATGGAAACAAATCCGCAACCGCCAAGCGGATCCGCGTGTTGTCAACCGCAAAGAGGCAGGAATCGAGCGGTTGGGGCGCGTTTTATCCCAGCAAACCATGGACGTCCGTCGGACGTCGGAAGGATATCCGTAACGGATATATCGGACGTCCATGGGACATCCGTGAACGTACGACGGATGTCCATCGAACGCCCGACGGACGTCCAAAGGTAACCATTTCGTACATCCGTCGGACGTCCGAAGCAGATCCCTCAGCGGACCTAGTTCGGACGTAATTCGGATATTTGGATTCGTGCATAAATTTTTTTCTGCGCACATTGGGGTGATACAAACTCACCAAGGAATGACCAAGTTTATTATTACTGCCAGGATAATTTTATTCTGGTCATCAACGCTTCTGACAACACCTTCTTCAACAGCGCTTTCAGAGGATGTGCAAGAGCACACCGAAATATATGCATATAGCTGATACATATGGCATCTAGTAGCTAGCTGTCTTGTCCTTATCAGCCTCGTGCTCTCTATAGTCAATGACGACTCAAGAAGTGCGAAGGAAAGGAAATTGGGAGAGGAGGTATCAGACGCTACGCTGGTGAGGGGAGGAGTCTTCCTCCCTCGCCAGCCCTCTGTACGCTTCCCCCTCCTACCACTCTTTTACATCGCCCTTCGTCCTTGAGCTGTCACCCAGTATAGACAGTTCCAGCACAGAGCCTCTGCTAGGAACTCCATCTTAAGAGTTTGTGCATAAGAGGCGTGTTTTGTTCGTTCTGCGAAGTGACAAACACACACTGCTGGGCTGTGGAGGTAGCATGGTGGGCTGTACACTGGAATGGTGTATACTAATTTTGAAAAAAATAAAGTATAGATATTAATGCATTTATTGAACTTGAGGCAAAAATGGTAGAAAACAAAACTGAAAGCATCATTGATTGTGCAAGTCCCGATCCTCCTTGGGCCGATCTTTGAAATCAGGGTGCTGAATTGTTGTAAAATGGATATCATTCAAATACCAAGCCTCACACAGCTGTTTGACATGCTTGCCATATTGCTTGTGTCTAGGCGAGCAACCTTAGATGCTTCACATCATTCCCTTCTTTGAAGCTGAAGAAACAAAACCATTTAGCTTTTATTAAACCTCGGAGCTAAGCTGCTGCAAGGCAGCTGGTGACATACCTTACGTGGTGTTTGTCGCTTCGTCGCCCTTAGTCTTTTTGTAGTTCACGCTGTCCATGCCCCAAGAAGGCATCAATTCTTGCACCACATGGCCCGGACGAAATGAGTTAGATTAAGGTGGCTGTCATAACACACACATAAACTTAGCTGCTGCAAATAGCAGCACCCTGGCCAGTCAAGGCAGCTTTCACGGCGTACCCAGAACCTACCTCTAATTACAATCTGTGCTGCGCAAGGTGCAAATCCCTGGTGTGGGGAGGGTTCATCTGCACTGCGTGGACCTAGTAAAGAAAAAGCAAAGGCACGAGTGCAGGAAGTTTTTGCAGCATACTCGGAACTTACTTGTAGCTTGGGGTGATAGAAGCGTCGGGAGGCCACCTGTGCATCTCACGACCCTAACGGAACAAGTGGACAATGATATGAGTGGAGGCAGCTTTCACAGCGTAGCTAAAACCTACCTGTAACTGCGAGCTGTGCTACTCAAAGTGCAAATCCCTTGTTTGGGGAGGCTACCTCTGCACTGTCCGGACCTAGTAAAGAAGAACAGACATGAGTGCAGGCAGTTTTGCAGCATACTTGGAACTTACCTGTAGCTTGGGGTGACAGAAGCGTTGGGAGGCCACCTGTGCATTACACGGCACTAATGGAACAAGTGGCCATGGTCATAACCATGACCGCCCGGGTCATACATGACTTCCTATTAAATGATTACAGTGTTGCCAGCCCTCACTGCTATAGCCAAGCATGTTCGAGCAGCCATATGAACACAGCACTGAAGTCTTCGTCAAGTACAGCGACGAACTGATGGTCATTGAGTATCAAATATCACTAATATCCGCATTATTACGAAATGCAGCAAAGAAACCAACTTTGCTTCAAAAATCACCTTGGCTACACAAGCATAAGTTCAGTGGGATTTTCTACCAAAGCTATCTGAAAATACTTGTTTAGTTTCATAGCTGCACTCCACATCAAGCTTAACTTAACTCTCACGTTACATGCATGATCATTTGCTTGGGATTTAACCACATTTTTTCAAATGGTACTTCCGTACGTTCTGCTAAAACCAGCGGCGTGTAATGCGGCCCGCTGGTTAGGTTAATGCAACGTATGCTTATTGATTGTGTGCTGCTCCTTGCTTCCCGTCTTTATCGAGTGTGTCGCTGCCACGGAGTGGTTATCGCGTGAACCGGTGAGGTTCCGACAAGAAGTTACGGTTCGCACTACCTTTTTTAAAAAAAGAAAGATAACGCGAAAAAGTTCCGCGGAGTTTTTGTTCGCACGTTGTGGGGCGTTGAAGCTGCCGCGGCGGAAATTAGCCCGCCCTTCCCTTCCTTCCCCAAGGAGGCACCGCCGGCACACAGGGCTCCATGTAACGGTGACGTGTTGAATCACGCACAGCAGACCCCCAAATTCCGTCGTGTGCGCATCACTGCTGGCAGGGCCACATGGCTCCCGCTTCTCCCACCCACCACCCTTCCTCCCTTCCCTCCCGACGCTCCCCCGTCGAGCTTCGGCAGGCGAAGTGACGCCAGTAAAAGTATTGTTACAAGTCGAAAGCCTGTGTTGTCTGCTTGTCTTCCATGTTCCTCCTTCGTTATCGTAAATTAGACGCAAGCGTGCTCAACCATCTACAAGGAGACAAACTCTCTTTTGTTTATGGTTGAGCACGCAAACGTGCTCAACCATACACAAAAGAGACATACTCACTCATCGCTGTGGTAAAGTATCCGAAGGTCCGTGCTTGGCAGGTGGAAATGGCGATCATGGTGACAAGGACGTTTGGCTGTTAAGGGACCCGCTTGTGTCCTTAAAACGCTTGTCTGTCGGGTGCGCTGTTACGTCGAACATCATGAACAACTAACGCGCCCAAACAGCGGCTTTAGCAGGTTTCATTTAGATTACATCGTGCCATTTTAAGCATCTTACTTTACAAGCAGACGTCCCGGTTTCTTTTATTGCCTTTTGCATCTTTCAAACACGAACCTTAGGATACTGTGTCCTAGTGCTCAAAGAGTTGCAAGAAGCGAACGTGTGCAGGTGAGCTGGTTAGGTACCAAAGTGTGCCTTTCGGGTGCGATAATACATCGAGCGTCACGTATTAACGCTAAATTAATCCGAAATGCTTCCTTCGTGAGCTGATTTAATCTCAATTTAATTCGTGTAAAGTTGACAGTGAGCTTTTTACTATAGTATTGTCGTTGCATTTTTATACTACTATTGTGCGCTAAATAAATTTCATTATGCTCACTTTTGTATGGCTTGTTCTACAGTAAAATGTACTAGTGCCAACCTCGGAAAAACGTTAGCAGTATTTACAAATAAATAAAAGAAAAAAAAACTGAACGGGAATGTATTTCCAGTGCACTGGAGCTTCTGCTGAGCCATAAGTATATCACATAGCATATAGTGTGTGTTTGGTACTAATGCACGGCTACAAGATTTATGTCAAATCTCGGAAAAGCTTCTACAAAGGCGGAGAAGGAGGATTATATGTAAAACTACGGTGCTATGGTATTTCTTTTTGTAAGGAGCCTCGAGTTAACTGGACGAATATAAGATTTCTAACAGAGTTCATTTCTTCGCAAAAATAAATAGAAAAAGAAAGTTGTAAGACCTCATAAACAAAACGAATTTCGTTGCACTCACACCGAATTTGTTTCAATGAAGAGGCGGTGATGCAAAAGGAGGACAACAGAAAACGCTACAAGCAATGGTGCCCACAAGAGATGATGTGGAACGTTGTTCTGTTTTAAGATTACATTCTTGAAGCATGAAGACAACACGCGACGGCTATAAAGAAGTCAATGACACTTCAAGTTGCGGATATAAGGTGGTGCTACGAAGAGCCGTTTCCCTTCCGGTAGGTCAATTGTTTTCGAACGCGCTAGCGAATCCTTTCCCCCGTTTGATCCATATTCTTTTGCTCGGAAGCGATTCTTTATTTGCGTTTTTTATGACTACTCTGGCGAAAATTGTTGACCCTCCGGTCAACAATTTTCGCCAATACCTTTCATACCGGAAGAGAAACGGCGTTTAGTAGTGACATCAATACATGCAGCCTATACTATAGGGACGCTTCATTAGAGAGAGAGAGAGAGAGAGAGAGAGAAAGAAAGAAAGAAAGAATTCCTCTCGGACCGGAGAGCAACGCTAACCCTCTCCCTAGAAACGTCGTCAGCCCCTTCGCAGGTACTGTTAGAAACGGCCGGGCTAGACGTGCGCAGCGTAGAGATGCAAGCATTTCTGGTAATATTGAGCGCGGCTTTACAAAACTAATGACAAAAAAAGGTACAAACTCCCCCCCCCCCCCTCTCCCCAGAAAAACAAAAAAGGAAAATAAGAAACTAAGCTGCTACCAAGCCCGCATGTGAACTCAAACAATACGTCGGTGACTTCGGTCACCCCAACCGCGCCGGCAGAGGAAGCTGTCATTTGGCTTTCTCTAAAATGAGAAATGCAAGGTGTTCTCGACAGTAAATTTTTGCTAATGCGATAAATAAATTTCACAGTATGAAGTCTTGAGGAAAGAAAAAACTCAAAACAGCAAGTCGATTTCCGACGGTACCAGTACGCTACGCAATGCACACTCCGTACGGGTAGCAGTCTCCGAATGGACGGCCGGTTTGTCGTCTACTATCGGGATCGGGCGCGTGCCGTCTTACTATTTTACGACGACGAAAACGTTGAAAGGCCCTGGTGTATTGAAACGGCGCTGCGGTCGAACAAAATGGCGCTGCCCTCAATACACCTAAAGGGGCCCTGCAACGACCTTTTGGCTGTTTTTTTTTTTTTTTTTTTTAATTTGCACCGAACCTGAGCGCACTGAACATAGTAACTTAGTGAAAGTTTTCATTTTCTCAAATTTCGCTTTATTTTAAAAGTTATAGGCAAATTAAAATTACAAAAACAAACAAAAAATAACGTCCTTCATGACATCATTGGTCCTGGCTTGGGTGGCCGTCAACTAGAGGACGGGTAGTGAGCTCAGTGAGCCCTCACGGCTGCCGCACTCCGTGTTGACGGCTCGAGAGAGTGCCACTAAAGCATGTGCAGGATACGCTGGATGAAGTGGCCGGCCAGGGCGGCTCGCATTGCATTTTCTGCGCGACTAAACACTAATTCGGCATGACACTTCATTGCCCACAAATGACAGCAAACACGGGGTAAAGATCAGTTCAGAAGGGGGGTCACTTCGCGCTACCAAACCGCCAAACCGCAAGCGAAACCTGCTCGCCGAAGGCCTCGGGAACGCTTGGAACCAGCGGGATCCTCGAGCCCATACGACCGGAGCGCCGCCGCGTACATCCGGGACCTTTCCGTGTCGGTGCCTGATACCACCACCACATTCTAGTATGTGCCGAAAATCAGGTCAGCTATATATTCGGGAAGGGTCCACTTTGAGCACAGGGTCGGGGGCATCCTCTTTTGGGTCAGCAAGGCGCGCCTAGCTGGACTTTGCTTCTGGGCGAAGTCAGTGGAATCGCAGGAGCGTTTTGCGGGTCCATGTCTCTTTTCCTCCTGCGTGAACTCGTGATGCGTGCGAACAGCGTGAAGAAAACTCCTCATTGCTAAAATAGCTAAATTTGGCTTTGGATAGTGGATTAAACTGGGTTTTGAATTGTAAAACAGGGTTGCCAAACGCAAGTATCAAGAGATCACGCGTGATCGCCGATAAACCGCAAACCCCATCTAGGTGTCTGAACAGGGTCGCTTGCGGACCGCATCCGCAACCGCTTCGCAAACACAGTTCAACCGCCAATGTGAATGTGCCATTAGGGTTGTTGTTTGTGAGGTCGCGATCAGGATTTGCCTCGCCGTAATTTCGCAAGTTGCATTCCTAGATACTCTAACGCTTCAAAACTCAATACTTCCAACAAGTTTCGAATGACAAGTTCGATGGTGTGCGCAAATAGCACAATGAAAGCTGGCTGTCATCGCATGCTCATATGCAACACCGTCGTACTTGGATATTAGCCTGATTTCCGTCGGCGAAAGCAGATGCGTGCGAGGGAGGCTCTACAAAATGTTTTGTGTGCACGAACTTTCGAGAGGCTAGCTTCTGGCAAACAGATAGTAGATGGTGGAGCAAAATGGTGGCGTTTACGGCTCTTGTCACACTGCACCGGAAACAGTAGGCTCGCCGGCAGCTCAGTGTAAAAGTCTCCAAGAGCGAGGGATGAAGCAACCAGGTCCGGGGCCACATCAGGTTCATTGCGAAAGCCGCAATGTCATACTGACGAGCTAAGCTGAAGTGATCTCACGTAATAGCTATCAAGTTCTCATTGTCATCGACGTGCCTCTGCCCGTGGAAGTACGATGATGATAGAAGCGGCTATAAATGGAGCCTTAAGCCATCGTGCCGAGCCGATGGGAACAAGCGAAGTTGCGATGTCCAGAACAGGGCCGTTGACCGACAGAACGGAAGGTGCTGTGCTGAAGGCCACATTTGCAGAGGCATTGATTGAGGAAGACGGTACTGACCTCTGCAGTTTCGTTCGAGGCTGGACCTGTGCAGTCTAAAAACAACATCGTTCTTTAAGTTTTTCGACGCCCCAAGAACTCGTTCACCTCGTGAAGAACGGTTTCGCCTCAAACACTATCGCCCCCTGGCGCACTAAAAAGGCAACTGAACGATGAAGAACTCTTTTGTTAGAGAAGGGTCTAACCTGTGGGAACCACGTGTTCCCCGTCTCCCTATCTAGGCCTAGCAGCACGCAGCCCGTGGGAGCCTTATGGCGACGTCATCCCGGATACGGGGGCAAGGCCGCATCCCTCAAAGAGGGCGTGTCTACCCTCGCCCTTTTGGGTGAACGTGCCTCCGGCGCACCCTCTGGAAATGATTGTGAACGCGGCCCATCTGCGGGATAAGCCACACCACCTACCCCGGGCGCGTCCATTTTTCCGCTGGCTAGATAAGCGGGCCGCGAACGGCGAGACTCTCGTCGGGAGAGGCTCTGGGCCACGGAGCCTTTTTAAACATGTCGACAAAAACCCTGAGACTGGGACAAGAAGGGACGGACAAACACAAAGTCTCAAACACAGCTGAATTTTATTTGACAACGAAAGGTGCTTATATAGGCGTCAAATCCTACACAAATCAAAAGAGACGAAGGAAAGAGAGGGAGAAACCCACACAAAACAAGAGACGAAAGAAGGAGAGGGGCAATTAAGGAATTCCATGCCACAAGCAGTACAACAAAAAAAAAACAAGCATTACAATAGAACTGAGAAGTAGTGAGTTCTTTTATACAAAAACAACAGTCGTCTTATCAGAAAAAGATGATCGGAAGCGTTCGATAAAAGAATCTATAACAATCATGAATCCTGGGAATGCGGTAAATAAGCCATCCCTCACAATAGATAGAGAACAAAGAAAGTCCTACAAATTTGATGTCTGCGCGTCTTGTCAATTGTTGTGTTGAGACCTTTGTCCGATTTTAAGTTATTTCGCTTTATTGTTTCCTGGTCGTTTGTTCGTTGCGTCCGTCCTGTTATAGTTTTGGGGTTTCTTGGGGGCTAGTGCACTTTAGTCCTTCTACTTTGCTTTTGTGTTTGTATAAAAGAACTCACTACTTCTCAGTTCTATTGTAATGCTTGTTTTTTTGTTTTTTTTTTGTTGTACTGCTTGTGGCACGGGATTCCTTAATTCTCTCTCTCTTTCTTTCGTCTCTTGTTTTGTGTGGGTTTCTCCCTCTCTTTCCTTCGTCTCTTTTGATTTGTGTAGGATTTGACGCCTATATAAGCACCTTTCGTTGTCAAATAAATTCAGCTGTGTTTGATACTTTGTGTTTGTCCGTCCCTTCTTGTCCCAGTCTCAGGGTTTTTGTCGAAATGTTTAACCACCACCAGCTCGTTTGCGCCCTTACCTTTTGTTCACTGAGCCTCTTTCATTTTGGAGCTTCCCCCTTTCCACGAATTCTGCCTAATACGGCAGCGTCGGGCCCGCTCCAGGTGAACTGTCTAATGCGACAGCGCCGACATTTTTGTGTTCTTTTCTTTTATTAATTTTGCCGACGGGCACAGCGTGGTGGCACAGGAGCCGAATAAACCCGCTTCTTCAGTATCCTTTGAGTTTCGGAGTGATTCCTCTCCTCGGAGCCCACGGGCAGCCTCCGGACGGACCCGGCCGTAGCAGTCCTCAACATCGAGCTACGGAGTGGGATCGACCTCGTGGTGCAGTAAGGCAAGTCCAATCCCACAAACCTTATCTCTCGATTGCTAGGAGACACCGAGCCAGAAGCGAGCGGAGCGACAGGGCGTTCGTGAGCGCGAGAATTGCACGACGTTCGCGAGATGTGACCACGTGACAGCGGACACCACTCACACTACGGTTACTCGATTTGACTCCACCCAGGGCTCTACCTAACACTTGCGCAAAAATCGTTGTCAGATACACAATTGTCTTCATTATTGTGTGATTAAGTTTTATTTGTAAACTATAGCTAACTACGACTGAAGAACCAAATGCTTATCAAACGAAAATGATGACGTCATCGAGAAGCGCTTTCAAGTTGAAGCAGTTGAAGCATTTCAAGCGGTTGAAGTTTGAAACGTAAAAACATTTGGTAGAAGTTACGTTCGAAGTGGAAAGCAGTGGAAGCGGTTCGACCGTTGAAACCGTTGGAGCTTGATCGCTTAATGCTCAAAACGTGTCAGATTTGCTGATAGAAGATAACTTTGGAGACCTCTCCCAGATATTCGAAGCCTGAAGGCAAGCAAAATGCCCCTCCTTTCGCTCTTTTTGTTTTGATTGTGTCAGGTTGGTTTCAGCTGCCAAGGTAAGTGCACATATCGGCGGCTTCTCCTATCGGTGGCTTCTCCTACCGAGTAACGGTGGCTTTGGATAGTTGTAATTCATACAACGATTCAAAGGTGATTGGGTGGATTGATCATTCTTTCAGTGTCGTATGACATCAGTAACACAATGGTTTCCTGACTTCCAACGATGTGCGGAAAATGCCAAGAAGTTGTGGAATGTCCAATCCACAGAGGCATTTCAGCAGTGGCCAGAAGAGTTTCGGAACAGAGGATCCCGGTTTACGAGGGCCCCGAAACATTCTTGACACTGCTGGTGCTTCTGGTGATTTATCCGGGCATTCCTGAACTTCTTGTAATTATGATTATTACAAGCTTCCCTTGTATATCCACATCATGTCACTTGGTGGGTAGATATATATGTTATGATGATGATATGACGCAAAATGGTTTACTGGAGGCCAGGCCACTGATGTAGCCTGATCTACGATGATGGTAAATGCCACTGCCCCATCATTGTCTTCACCCTTTTCGCAATTTACATGTTTATGATGTGTGGTATGCGTTATATATGCAATGTTCTCTGTGGTTTTCTTTTTTTTTCACAAATGAAAAGGTTGATGGAGAGATCTTTTTAAACTTGGCAAAGAGAATAGTTGAGGAATTGCTGCCTATTATAAATTTGCGAGTCAAGTTGCAGAAGCTAATCGAATAGCTGAAGGAAGATAGGTAAGGCACTGAACCTGATCTCAAATTGGAATTCCATTTGTTAAACTCAAGAATATTTCAGATTGCTTGTCCCTTCAAATTTGGCTTATGTTTCTGACAGAAGCTCCAAATGGGTCTATGAAAGTTGCGAGTAACTTATAGGCACGATTATATAGGCTTCTAGAATTTTATTCGCTGTTTACAAAGGCCCAGTGAAATAAGTAAACTGCTCCATTTGCCTCAGTAAAATGGGGTACGAGCAAAGTTTGTAACAGCCTTGGCAGGCGACATTCCGAGCAAAATGCAATAAGCAGCAGTATTGGGGATCCTTCCATTCATATTTCAAACTGCTGGTGATATTTTCTTCTGTTTTTAGAACACCAAATTACTTAGATTAGATGATGCCATGCGCGCCTTTCAAGTAGGCTGTTCCTTCCTAGTCGACTCAACTGGACGCTAAGGTTAAGAAGACGTTTTTCTTTTATTCTGGTATCGGTATTGCTCCTATCCTAGCTTAGTACAAGTATTGTAGCAGACCCACTGTAGAGCTAGTCACTTCCATTGTAGGATTTGCTGTGACACCCCATTAACAAAGTGAAAAAAGAAAGGTCACTGCTTACACATCTGCAGGAAGTTGAGCAAAACAATGCGAGATAAGGTGGTGAGAGAAAGTGAAAGGAAGGCCTCCCCTACCGTTATTTCATTTAAAAGAGCGAACGGCCTTAGGTAATTTTTTTTTTCAACCTGACTCTAAGATATAACGAGAAAATATAAAAATAACGTGGAAGAAACTATGGGGCTGTTCTCAAATATAGGTATTTAGCTAACTTTTCTTGTGATATGTCCTAGTTGCTGTTTTAAGGTATATATATATATATATATATATATATATATATATATATATATATATATATATATATATATATATATATCAGATACTGATGGTAAATTTGGTCTATTGTTATATGTGGAGACACACAATGTCTTTAGTTTTATTGCACGATCTTATCGTCACTACAATATATATATATATATATATATATATATATATATATATATAGCATATAACCTATCTATTTAGCACTAGCACCCAAGATCTCAATTACAATTTCTTACATAACCTAAATACATTTTACAGAATTTATTATTGCACACTACAATGCCCTTCGAATTTTATTAGATCTGTTTGGTGTTGTAGATTTTAAGGTCCACATTATAACATGAGATGACGACAATGGCATTGCAGTACATGGAAGTCTGTGGCTGTTGAGTGCTCCAAGGCTGCGCCAAATGTGAAACTTCTGCTTAACAAAAAGATAAAACGACCCGGGCAAGGAGGGTATTCATGCACTGGAAGGACCACTACTAACGTTACTGAGCTGTACCTGGCCATTTGCATTCCGAAACTGGTTATTTCAACATCCTTCACCTCTAAAGCTTCAAAAAACGTTTTTATTATTCTACAAAAACAGTTGAAATATTGCTAAATTTTTATTTTGTTTCAAGTTGCTCTTTGTTAGGTTTCAGTGGACTTGGAACCGTACACTGCACACAAGAAAAGGGAGGAGGGAGCTTGCAGGTTATTCAATTTAATTGTATATTACAAAAACCAGCGAGGGTACCGAGGGGACTAATAACACTGCCTAAATTCAGCTATCACGCAGGTTATCTGTGCTTGAAACTGTTTACTTGAGATACCTTTTTTCCCTTTTGCCTAGGTTTGAGGTGTGTTTATTTCAGGAACATATGAAAACGAGGTTGTAGAGTGCGTCATAAGGACGGAGGGGGGTGCGGGGAGGTAGATCTGTTTCCCCCACCCTATCCCCGAGTTCAAATTATGGACTATAAAGCATACCTCAACAGGAAAGTAATCAGAAGTTTTTCAAGTTGCTTTTTTATTATCCTGTTAGGTTTAGTTGAAGGGTGATCACACAGACAAACCGTGCTTGGTAATCCGCCATATATAAGATTGAACTTAAACAAATGTCGGCACTACTTTCGCGAAGCCGAAATGGCCAATGTTTCAAAGCGTCTCATAATACTTCTGTCAGGAGTTTATAAGCAGTAGTATGTCGCTAAAATCATCAAAGCTAAAACTCAGTTTTCTTTTCAACTTGAAAGTGTTTGGTTTGTTCATATAATTTAGTTACTGATCACTCTAAATGAAGTAATATTGCATTCTTGTAATAATCAGACCAACATAAATTTATCTTGAAGACGCAGCAAGAGCTCAATCTTATAAAAATGTACTCTACCTGTTGCATTTTATTTGAGAAAGAAGGACTACGGGTGACCTGCTTGAACCGATAGCGAAGTATCACCCTTTAACAAAAGTACTGTCAGTGCGCAGGCGAGCTGGTGGAACCTTTCTAATATGATATTAACCCGAGACTGGGGAAGATGAAGAACATTTTTTTTTTTTTTTTCAGTGGAAACCGAAAGGTGGTTGTGCTTTGTAGGTGACCTCACTTAGTTTGTTTTGAAATGGGGGTGAGTGTTGTGCGCGCGACCGTGAAAACAGACGGTTCGGTGGTTTTGTGGTGGTTGTAGCTCTGTATATCAGGAGGCTTGTTGAATAAATTTATTAGCTGAGTTAGTGACGCTGTTTGTCCTTGTAATTTTCTCTTCCGCGGAAAACAATTTCCTTCTGCCCCAGTCTCGGGTTAATATCATCATGCTATCACCCTTTGTCTTTGTGCATTCAACAACTGAAGGGATTTGAATAAACTTGCAGTGAGCGATAAGCTGCAAGGTTCGAATTTTTTTCTTGCGCTTAAAACAGGCCATGTGAAGAAATGCCTGCTTAGCATTTTCGTAGTGTATTTAATACTTTATCAGGTTATAGTCAGCTGTTCAGATCGAACCAAGTCAATACTACAGGGTGTCACAAAAAAAAATTACACGGTCTTTTTTACCGCAAAAATAAACTAGGCATCGCCGAACGCTCATTCTACGTCCAAAGGTAGTGCTAGAGGTCACAACCAGATGCCAAAGTTTCAGCCCGATCCGATAATTTAATCAAAAGTTATAACTGATTTTCTAAAAATTTCAATGGGAAAATGGCGGCCGACGGAGTTTTCGAACACATGGGGCTCTATGGCACCAGAAACCGAAAACGAGCAAAAATGGACTCCATTTTCCCATTGAAATTTTCAGAAAATCACTTATAACTTTTGATTAAGTTATCGGATCAGGCTGAAACTTTGGCATCTGGTTGTGACCTCTAGCTCTACATTTTGGCGGACAATGAGCGTTCGGCGATGCCTAGTTTATTTTTGCGGTAAAAAAGACCGTGTAAATTTTCTTTTCTGACACCCTGTATTTAACAACATAATATTTTTGCAGTCGGATAAATATGTTTGAAAGAAGGGGGTGAAAACCTCATTTTGAGCAAGGCAATTTAAAATTTGATAAAGAACTATGATGACTTCGGTCGCAATTATTTAACTAGAAAGGGTTGCAAAGCAGAGACCTGCCATTTGTACTCAAGAGAGAATTTCTGAGTAAGCATCAGAATGTCAGCCCATTCTTTGCTAAAAGTTTGCCTCTTCAGGGCCTGTGAAAATGTCTTGTAAAAGCAAAGCCACTCGAGTAAACACGGATTTTGACTTGGGTGTGCACTGAATTGACAACACATAGTTGTGCATGTTAGAGCAATTTTATGTTGTGTGTTTCGGTATTGTGCCCATTACATTCCTAATTTGCAAGAATTGTGGAGCGGCATTTCAAGCAGCTTCTATAACCTGCCTGAAACATTTTAATTCTCAGTTCGCATTGGAATTCCCATTCACATTGAACCACAATGTATGTAATTCTGGAATTAAGGGGAGCGAGGGAAGTTGTGCTTTTTTATTTTGTTTCCCTTGCAGAGTCCACGTAAACATGCTCTTTTCTTTTCCATCTATCAAAAAAAAAAAATCGAAAATGCTGATTGTTACAATCAGCCGCTACTATTGTGGACACAGTAAGCCAGAGCTTCCATGGAAGTTTTTCTCATCAGCATGGCGCTTTGATTGACAGTACTTAGATCTATGTCAGCTAACAGGGTCATTTTCTTTTTGTGTCGAAAAAATGAATATGCTACTTATTTTCATTTTTCTTCTCTGATTTTTTTGCCTTTTGATGCATGCTTTAATTATTTGTGGCATAATGTTGACGGTTTTTTGGCAACATTTTAGTTGTGCATTTATTTCTTTCTGTTAAAGTATAGGCTTTGTTTTCTACGTTGTCATTTCCACCCCTGTAATAGCCCTCACGGGCTGACAGTATCATTAAATGAAATGAAATAGACTTCAGTTAAAGAAACCAAGCAAGGAACGATATCTTGATGTTTAGGAGTGATAAATGTGGTTTATTCAGGTGATAGTTTATTTGCTATTAACTGTTAAATGTTTACTGCAGTACAAAAGATAGTAAATCATGTGTTTATTCATAACTGAAAACCTGTGGTTAATAGTCACTGAAATAATTTGCTTGGTTTTCAACTGTTTTCTGGTGGTGTTTCCATCATTCAGGTACTTGTAATTAGGAAGTAATTTGTGTTTTTTTCTAGGATCCACCTCCACCCCAACCAATTGTTTTCTTATGTAGTCTACCGCGGCAAGACGAAACATTCGAGATCCGCCTTTATTCGAAATTCTTATGGACGGATCAGTGCTAACGAAAGGTATTCACCAAATCATAGCTGGTACTGCCTGTCTTTTGTCCGGCTACTATGTTATGGACATTGTATTCTGCCAATGTGCAGAAAAGACATCGCTCTTCATGATACAAGGTATTTTTAAAGTATATTTAACTGCCTGTGAAGGTGCTCTACATTCATAACGTTTAGAATAGCTTTTTGTGTCTTCGAAAGGGTCTCACGGTGGTCATCTTGAAAGTCGGGGTTTTTATATTATTATTTTTTAAATGTATAAGAATAGTGACACTAGCTATTTGCTAACAACTTTTCAGGTGCTGTGTGAGCACTCTACAAAATAGTGTACATTTTAGCGATTTAACATTTGACTGAAAACCCCGAGACTGGGACAAGAAGGGACAGACAAACACAGTCGCAAACACAGCTGGAATTTATTCGACAACGAAATGGCTTATATAGGCATCAAGTTCTACACAAAAACTAGAGACAAGAGAGGGAGAGAGAAATGGGGAATCCCGTTCCACAAGCAGTACAACTAAGTTGGCCGGATTTTTATGAATATTCTAACCTCAGTGCACAAGAGTTATTTTTTCGTTACCAACATTTTTTGTTGACATGACACTTTTAGGGAGAATGCACGTGTTTTGCAGACTTTAAGAGCCCTTGGTGTTGCATGGAGACAGGTCAAAGTTGCATAGACAAAAATTAATGCTTATTAGTCTTTGAAGTGTGTCATTTCAGAAAACTAGGATTTGTATTTTTTAGGCAGTTAATATTTTAGTTTTGTACCCAGTTTCATTCTAATAATATCCAATAAACGTCTATAATTCCCAGCTACGGTATTTTCTCTGTAGTAAAGTGGTCAGCTGGGCGAGTTGGTACTGATTAAACATGGTTAAATATACGCACAAAAAGACAAGGACCGGGAAGAAAAACACGTAGACAGCAGACAAGCGCACACCAACAACTCGCATGTATTTGAAGGATAAAGAAAAGAAAAAAGTGTAATCGGCAGAATCATCTCGAGCGAAGGCTACACAGAAACTGGGGCCCATGACCTCGAGCGGCACTTGGATTCAGCCATGAGGAAAGGATTTTAAAAGACCATTTCCTTCCCTGTGAAAGACACCGACCGCTGACTCACTGATACACTGACACAAGATAGAAATGGTGGTAGTTCCATATTTCCTCGTATTTTTGCATACTCTTAAAAATGTAGCTAAGAGGTATGGTGTCCTTTCAATTATATCACACCCCCCCCCCCCCCAAAAAAAAAAAAAAATGGGTCAAATTTGTGCTGAGGTCCAACCTGAGGCAGAAAATATCATAAAACATACTTGCCACAGAAATCATATAGACGCCCATGTTCTCTGTTCCTTAAATGCTCCACTGTCCAGCCTGCTAGTGCGCACCATCCTTAGAAAAAACCAAGTTAATAGGCAAATATCATGAAAAACAAACCAGGGAAATCTCGAAGCATTTAATATCCGTAATTTGGGCAAGCGATCTGTGAGTCAGCCGTCGGTGTCTTTAACAGAGAAGGAAATGACTTTTACAGCGAAGCTGCTTATGGCTAGGGTCTTGTGGATTTTTTGTGTGTGGCAACAGAAATGACGTCAAGCCTTCGTGACGTGATATGATGTCACTAAGTTTTGACGTCACGAAGTGGCGTCACATGATGTCATGACGTCATGTGACATCACATTACGTCACGATATTGTGACGTTGCTAATACTTTCCCTGCAAAATTTAGCGGGGAAATTGACGTCACGTGACCTCAACACCAATTCAGTTTCCCCGCTAATTTTAGCGGGGAAAATGACGTCACGATTTCGTGTCACGTCAACCATGAACAGATTCAGCGGCAGGAGGAGAGGAGGAGGAAAGGAGGAGGACGACTAGAGTAATAGTCCTCGACATGTGTGCGCACCGTTCGTCACGATGATCACCAATCAAGACAACAGATGTGTTCGTACCTTTGTTCAAAATTCTGTGTCACGTCTGTGTTGTGGACTAAACAGCTTCGCTGGTCATCCACCTTCACGAAGTGGAATGTCTCATCATTTTTAATAATGTTTTTTTAATCATTTTCGCAGGGCTTAATCCGAATGCCCCTCGAGCTCGTGGGCCCCTTCCTGTGTGGCCTTCACTCGAGATGATTCCGCCGGTTACACTTATTTTCTTTTTCATCCTTCAAGTATAAGTGAGTTGTGGGTATGCGCTTGTCTGTTGTCTACGTGTTTCTCTTCTCAGTCCTTGTCTTTCTGTGAGCATATTTAACCATGTTTATGTACCTTATCTGTTGATTTCACCTCTGGCCAGTGACAAGTTGGAGATTCTAGTGTCCCTTTTGTTTTACATACATATATTTCCTTAGACCTCTATATTTAATCTTGACATAAACAGCAATAATAAATGTGCTGTTGAAGCACCATCGAAGCCAGCATTTTTTCAATAGAGGTAGAGCACCACAAGTGAAGCCCTATTGTTCCAAACCTGCTTTGGCCATATTTGATATATTAAAAAGGCTAAGATTTTATTCGCTTTTTGAAGCGTCAAATCATGAAAACAATCGTAAAAGAGTTCTTTTTAAGCTCTTTCTCTAATAAATGGATCATCATAAGGCACCGTTCAGAGATTTGAAATGGGACACAACAAAAAAGGGTAACCCACAACGCGCCTCTAATTTAGGCGTATTGTGTATTGCCTTTCTTTTATCCATCGTCTCCTGTTTCAAATCTCTTCGAATGTGTCTCACAAAGAAATGACTTCGTGGAAAAAGTGCTTAAAAGAGCTCCTCAAAGCTTCTTTATGACGAACAGTTTTTCCGAAAAAGATCTTAGAAGAACTCAATAAGAGTTCTTAATGTTTAATTGATTCATCAAAAAACGAGCACACAAAAACTTCTCAAAGGGTTCTTAATGAAGAATCGTTTTATAAAAAAAAGTGCTTGAAAGGACTCTTGAATGGTTGTCCATACGGTGGGGGCGTCTTAATCGCGATAAAACATTCAATCCGTCATCATAGAGTAGACGTTGACAGCCCTTTAGAGATGGTCTGGATAGCATGCGAAGGTCCACCTAGTCTTATCGTTTTAGGTCCTTGCTACCGCCCGCCAAAGCAGGATTCCGAATTTGCTAGAGAATTCAATGACGCTTTAGACTACTTGCATAAAAAGTACCCAAGAGCACAATTTATTATCTGCGGTGACTTAAACTATCCAATCATAAATTGGTCAGATGTATCTCGTGTCAGCCCTAAAGAATGTAGTGAATTTTTAAACTGTATACAGAACTACCAACGCACTCCAGTGATCACGCAAGCAACAAGAGAGACTGCACATACTTCGAACTTACTAGACTTAATACTCACGACAAACCCAAGCAACTTGTAATCCCTGTATTACCTTAAGGAACTAAGCGACCATAAAGTAATTATGGCTACTTTCAAATTATCTCTCCAGAACGAGAAACCCATTACCAAGCAAATCAAACTTTATGACCGCGGAAATTACGAAGCCATAAACAAAGAACTCGAAGACTTCTATCTCTCATACAAGCGAGGGTTTCACTATCGCGCTGCCGATGAAAACTGGTACCTATTTTGTAACAAATTGAATGAGCTAGTAGATAAATTTATACCAACCATTACCATTAAAAGCAAACCATCTGCCCCATGGTTTAACAATGCAATCAGGAAAATGAGCAACAAAAAAGCGTTTATTTAAATTAGCCAAAGCAAAAAACATTCCTTCTACGTGGCTACTCTATTATGAAGCAGAAAAACATTTTACAAATGCAGTTCGCAAAGCTAAACAGAGTTTGTTTGGAACCACTCTACCCAGCATGCTTAAGAATAACCCCAAAGAGTTTTGAAAAACTGTAAACAATTCAGCCGTAACTTCAATCACCTTGCATGGTAATTTCGATGAACCCTTAAGTAACAGTGAATGTGCTAATACGTTGAACAACGCTTTCTGCTCCGTTTTTACGCAAGAGCGCAGCCTGACCCCCAACTACTACCGACACATTGATTGCTGAAACTATGTCTCCAATAATAGTTAACTACAACGGCATAGTCAATGTGATTAACAGTATGAAGCTTTCATCAGCTGCTGGACCAGACAACATCAACTGCAAAATACTGAAAAGCACAAAGGTGATAAGCAGCGTCATTCTCACATTACTGTTTTCTCAATCACTCGAAACAGGCTACGTCCCCGCATAGTGGAAGTTAGGTAAGATTATTCCAATCCCCAAATCCGGTTCCAGGTCTTCACCATATAATTACCGGCCCATATCTTTAACAAGCCTGCCATCAAATATTTTGGAACACATAATTTTCACAAACATTATAAATCATCTAGAGCGTAACAACTTCATACACCCTTCACAACACGGTTTCCGTAGGGGTTTATGTTGTGAAACACAACTAGCCGGATTCCTTCACGACCTACATGTTAATTTCGACAATAACACACAGAGAGACACAATTTTTCTCGATTTCGAAAAAGCATTCGACAAAGCCCCGCATCGCCGACTAATGTCTAAACTTGCCCTGCTTACCCTAGACCCGTTCGTGTTATCCTGGATTAACAACTTCCTTTCTAACAGAAATCAGTTCGTCCTTGTAAATAGCCCTCCCTCTAACACCAGCGCCGTTCTCTCGGGAGCACCTCAAGGCACAGTGCTTGGCCCTCTTCTATTTTTAATATATATTAATGATTTGCCGCTCTGTGTATCTAATAACATCCGCCTATTTGCCGATGATTGCGTCTTATATTCCAAAATTAACAGTTACGATGACCAAGTAAAATTGCAGGCAAATCTTTCAGCTATAAAAAATTGGTGTAATAAATGGCAAATGTCCTTAAATGTTTCAAAATTTAAACTCGTGTCCTTTCATAAACGCACCAATCCATTTACTTATAATTACTCCATCGGTAGTTCTGTCCTACAAGCAAATAGTACTTACAAATACCTAGGCGTGCACTTCAGTAAAGACCTTTCATGGTCCATCCACATAAACAGTATAATTTCAACTGCAAGTAAATTCCTTGCTTATCTGCAACGTACCTTAAAATTCGCTCCTCCTCACTTGAAACTGCTCGCCTATACAACACTCATCCGCCCCAAACTAGAATATGCCGCAGCGCTATGGGATTCATACCAAAATTATCTTATCGAAAACTTGGAAGCTATTCAAAATCGTGCTGTAAGATTTGTATACTTCGACTATTCGTCTTTTACAAGCGTCACCCAACTAAAGAAACGTGCGGCTCTGCCTTCGCTAAATCACCGTCGAAGAATTGCCAGATTATCACTGTTTCACCGATATTATCACACGTTGTCACCGAACCCTTACATCACGCTCCGTTCGCACTTTTCAAGTCGCATTAACAACACCCACCAAGTGTCATATCCTCGCCCAAACACAGATCGATTTGCAAATTCCTTTTTTATTAAAACAGCCAAAGATTGGAACGATCTCCCAGAAAACATAGTACAGCTTAGGGACTTGGATAAATTCAAAGAAGCTCTTATAGCGCTAGATCAATCATAGTTTCATAATGGTGAAATTCATGCGTGCATTTGTGTGCTCAACCTGTCTTTCTTGATATAGATGTGCTCTTTTTGTATTCTTTTGTATTTTGTCCACAGGTTTCTGGAATTTTTTGCTGCTTTGCTGTGTAATGCCCACCCCTCATGTAATACCCCCCCTCCGGGGGCCTTTGAGGAAAATAAAATAAATAAATAAATTAATAAAAAACTGCTTTATCAGAAAGAGCTCAAAATAACTTCTTAAAGGTTTCTCACAAAGAACTTTCGCATCAAAAAAGGAGCTCAAAAGATCCCAATATAGTTTTTTTACGAACATTCATTTTAGCGGGTGCTTAAAAGAACCTCTTTAGGATGCAAAATATGGACAAGTCGAAGTACCCCTAAAAGCACTTTTACAACTAGATTTATTTATTTATTTATTTTTGGAGTGCGCGTGTCCCGGGTCGCAGAGAACATCCACCTTGATGGCAGACGGTCGGAGTTCGCCACGTTCGGGCAGCCATTTTGTAGAGGCATTGGATGTCCATCTATTCTAGGGGATTGTGAGGCTCCTCTGGGGAGGGTTCAACTCCCTAAACTCTTCTAACCTTCCCCACCTCTGTATTCTCGCGACAAAAATAATCATCCTGTTTAGCATTAAGAAGACCCAGGATGCGATTCAGCAGGTGCAATACATATTTAATTTCCAAAAAACTAACTTTATGCCTGTGCGTCATAACTGTTTGTAGACTTCCAGGTTCTTAACTTCCAGTTCAAAAAAATGGGTGTGGGCCGCTCCTTCTTTTTAGTTTTATATTTAAGCACCTCAGTTACCTACAATCAAACACCTTTAAATTATGCACTTTATTATATGTATAATCTATGTCCGCTATTACTGACGAAGACAAACAAAAAGTCATCTGACCGTTCTACCAAACACTTACCCATCAGGAAGTCGGAATACTGTGTAAACCTCTAGTTGTCAGCATAGTGAAACTTCATGTAGCACTTTAGTTTATACGCATGCAAACTTCACAGATCTAGTAGATTAAAGACGCGAGAAAATAAAACTAACAAACAAATCACGCGCACTCATGCATATGCCACGTTCCTCCTGCAGACGGAAAAAGAAAACGATTCTCGGCCTTGCTTCCTGGAGATTTTCCGCGACCTTACCAAGCCCTGTGTAGGGCGCCTCTCTTTCTGCTCTTGCTTCCTCGTTGCTGGTTGTCTTCCTGCAAGGTGACATGTCCTCCAGCCTTACTTTCCTTTGTTTGATCTTATAAAGTTATACTGCCAACTTGCGCGCATGTCAATATGTTAGCTTCATTTTAAATTCAAGAAGTAATCACAAAGTAGTTAATAAAGGGTAAGAAATTTGCGAATCGTATAAGACAAATTTCGACTGCGAAAGGTACTTACAGAACGCCTACAAAACCAGAGTATATTATTTGTGCTACAGATACTAAGTCACCAATTCTATCGGTGATATGCTACCATTGTCGAATATTGAGTTGTGCACACGACTTAATTTATCTGGTCTAAAACTGTTTCACTGTATTTTGAGTAGGAAGACGACGGTCTTCCTACTCAACGGTCTTCATCTACTTCTTACTCAATGGTCTTTCTACATACGACGGTCTTCATCTACTTCCAATGCATTTAGTTTAAATATTTTAGTACAGTAGATACCTTAAATCCCCTACAGAAGAAAAATCATTTAATGCACAACCTTGCAACATGTCTTGATGCGTTTTTCTGACTAGATGAAATGAGGCTTCATTACTTTTTCTCAAGAAGCACTCCTGATGTTCGAGCCAGTGATTATGAGGCCATGTTGGCACTATGTAGCTTACCTTTGTTTATATGTTTTGCTTTATTTGTTTTGCCGTGTTCGTAATTTAGAGCGTGTTGCATCTCTTGATGCCATGAATGTAATGATGTCAACCTACAGTTCTTTGTGTATTTTCTGTATTGCTTCATTTTTGTGGCGTCAGTGCTTTAGGCGTTCGGCCATTGTTTCTTGTACACTGTTAACTTGTTATTAGCGACTTTGAAAAAGGCATGCAGAACATTTTTGACTCCGGAACACCAGGCATTTCTTGGTCTCCTGCGTTCGGTAACAATTTTGAAAGTCATAAAAACGCGAGCTTAGGTGTAGTAGACTAACCTGCTCGTAATCAGTCTGGTATCTTCGAGGAATTCTCGCGAACCTGCTTTTCTTCCCCTTGTAACCTGTAAAACACCATTAAAACACACAAAATTGATCAAGTTGTATAGTGAAATATTTTTAAGTGAGGTGTCGAGACTTGTGTCAGATGCATAAGTAGTTGGTTGTTACATGGCAGAAATACAAGCTTCAATGATTTGGCAGTGTTAAGTTAAAATATAGAAGTTCGTAACGATTTGGGGAGTTCGCCTCAACGTTCGTACCCGTTTCCATGATGGGTAGGCACCGGTAGTACTGCGAGCCTTGGAACATCTTTTCAAACAATACTCCGTCCTGCACATTTGCACGAAGATTGAGATGTGCTCAACGCCACTAAGAGAAATGCTGAAGCAAAGCAGGTAGCTGAAGAGCTTAACAATTAGATATGCAGGTATTATTGCTCTAGAGTTGTGCGTTTATTTTTCGACTGCCATTCACTCATTTTAAGCCAAATCCACTTTTGGGGCAACGTTTGCACTACAATGTGATTTATGGAATCTGTTAGGAATTTTTCAAGCTTTTGAAGTGCATTTTTCAGTTCGTGACAGCTAAAAAGAAAGTTCGAAAGTGTCAACTTCAGCCCTCCCGTGAATTTCAAAATTTTAGAACTTCAACAAACTGCAACTAAAAGTCAAATTGGAATTTTCGATTTATTAAAAGTTGTGTTATCAACACGTTCAATGCGGTCAAACCAAACCTTTCACAATCTCAAGGGCTTTGAATCTTGCAACTTTGAATGTCGGCGAGTGAACTTCGTGAACGCGGCCCCTCTAATGGCCGACCCCTTTCGGAAGTCTGCCTCTGTTGCAAGCTCTGGAATCTCTGAAAAATGACAGACACATAACATATACCCGCAGACCAAAACCGCGACGTCAAGGCGCACTTTCCGTATTCGGTTGGATTGATAATCAAAAACAAACACAGAGAGGTTTGAACTCAGTGACAGTGCACTTTCTACTTTCTACGGTGTTTGATTGGCTCACGTCCCCTCCCCGGCATATGATAAAGCGACATATAGAAATGCTACTTGTCTCATGCAATGACTTGCACGTTCCGCGGTGTCGGTCATTCCGCCATTCAGCAGTGGTTCCGACTTTCTAACAATGGGCGTGTCACTTTTGGAAGGGTCTATAAATGTGAGTAGGACCAATACCATGGAGGTATAAAGAAGAGGAGGCGACATACCGGCACAAACCAGCCAAGCGAGAGAACCCCAAGTGAAGCCCGATATTAGCGCCGATTTGTTTCGGTGGCGCCCTCCTATGATTTCCGTTCGTGACGTCACAACCATAATTTTCTTCGCCGTGACGTCAGTGAGTTGTAATCTTAAACTACTTATCATCAGTTGCGAATGGCAGGTCGCTGATATGAGTAAAAATAACAGTGGAAGCTCGAAGTCCTCGCATTCATTAACCAACATCGTCACAGTTGACACTCCGACATTGCGCAGATCTCTGTCGATACAAGAAATATTATTCTAGATAAAGACGCCACATGGGAGTGTTTGGCCAATTGTGAATTGCGACCACAGTGACGCTTTTGATCGCGCACGTCGCTAAGAGAGGTCGCGGTCGGTGGGAACGACCCCCAAGGGTGACGAAAGCAGCCGTCCTTTCAGTTCAATGCGAAGAGCAAGTTGTTTGCCTCTTGCGCAGGGGTTGCGGTGACGTCAGAATGACGCCGAGCTCTAATCGACTTTGACTGAAAAGTATGTGGGTAGACCTAAATGCTATATGCCTTGAGGTCTGCCCACTATTTTCGTTCAATCATCCAATAAGAGCTCGGTGTTCTGACATCCTCGCAACCCCTGTGCAAGAAGCAGACGAACTTGACCTCCACATAGTGTCCTGTGGATTTGTTCGTTTATGGCAACGTTGTTTTATGGACATTGTTGTTAAGGAAGTAACTTTCCAAACCGAAAGTCTCTCTCAGCTTCACCTTCGGTGGCGTCACGTCGCCTTCAGAAGCTTCCTACCTGTATGGCCAATACCATGTAAAAGGCTAGGACCGCGCATGACGTCTTCTTCAGAGATCCCCACTCGCCCCAAGCGGGAAACAGGCTGGAGCTCGACAAGTATAACACGTGTGTCTACCTTCGCTGCGTGCTAGCGTCGCGCTCGTTGTCAAGCTCTGCAAGATGCACTGGTGATCTCGCTGACGCTAGCTAGGCGACGCTGAGTGGATCCCCTAGTCAGTGCCACTAGTGATGACGTGTGAGGGGGAAAGGCGCATGGCCTTGCCTTCTAGGTAATATTGGCACAACGAGGTAGAGGGGCTTAGAGTGATAAACCGGAAGTTCGGAAGTGGCACCGCCCCGGTTGCCGCCATGTTTTACGCAAATGTGACCACTCGTCACGTGACCTCACAAAAGCCGTGACGTCATCGGTAAGATGGCAGCGCCCAGAGCTAGTAAATGCGAGTTTGTTCGGTGCGCGGTAGCCGTGATGTGCAGCTGCTTTCCATCGACTTCGGGCTTTTTTGTGCTCGCTGACGCAAGTATAATGTGAAAACATGAAGGAATGAGACTTTATACCCATTTTGCGCAAGATCGCCCTGGATCATCTAGATATTAACAACCGTGAGACAGCATCAGCCGTATCGCCGTACTGGTGCCCGGATTCCCGGATGTGTTCGAGGATCGATAGAACTTTGAGTGCTTTTAGCATGTAATTTTCGCATTCTCTTAGCTTTGTTTGAACGTTGGAATGTCTGAGAATCGACGCGAAATGTATGCGTCGGACGTAGGGCCTAGGGGAATTCGTTTCAGCCCTAAGTAACTGCATAATCACAGCCAACTTTTAGCGAGGAAGCTCGTGCGATCTTTACGTTTTGTACTTGTAAACAATTTAACGATATAACTCCTAGCATAATATATTCGCATTTTTCTTGCTTCGTTTGAACGTCTGAGAATCGAAGCGAAAGGTATACGTCGCGTGACGGCCTAGGGAAAGTTGTTTCAGCCCTGCGTCACCGAATAACCATAGAAAATTTTAGCGAGGAAGCTCCTGCGATCTTTAACCTTTTGTGCTAATCAACGATTCTACATTCGATCGCTTTTCTACCTTTTTTGTGAGTGCGAATTTCACACTTATTTTCGGCTGCGAGGATGACGTTTTTATTGAGTGTGAAGATGAATAAATCGTTGCAGACCGTTTTGGTGTACGCATAGATAAACTGCTCATGTTTGTCTTTCATAGGATTTATTGCAGCAATACTTTTTTTTTTCATCAAGAGTGCATTTTATTAGTCGGTCAATTATTTACTTGTTCTAGTTACCTGTACAAGATGATTCATATTTGTGCTCATCTCTTGCCCGAAAAGCAGTCTTTTTGAAAAATGTTAAATGCCATTCCTTTCGGTCTCTTCAATAGACTTTTTTTTCAAAAGTGTGGTCTGCCTATACTTCGTATCACCGTAACTTAGGAAAGGGCAACCGCCACAGCCCCCTTGTGCCAATCAGAGAGACGGAGTGAAGGCGTGTGACAAATCTGTGCTGACGAGCACTCTGTTGATATGTTGTCATGTGCCTCCCTCCAACGTGCATATTGACTCCCCGAGACTGTAGCCTTCGCCACTTGCCAAATTGTGATGGAATGAATTACAGTAGCTACTACTCTAATTGCCCAAGGCCTTCATACTTTGGGCATTTGTTCAACAAGAGTGTTATGTCCGCCATCACTGTGATCTCGGCTGAGCGCCTATTGGACTCGAATGCTGCATTAGAGTTAGACGTGAACAGGGGCCCATTCGTGTGCTTTACGCCGAAAAAAAATGGCGACAGTCGTGTTGCTTGATGGAGTTTTGCAAAGGGTCTATTGTGTCATACGTATAGGAAGTGTCCTGCTAAATAACAATCCATCAACACATACTATTAAACTAGATGCTCAGAGGTGTGTTTGTTTTTGCAATTAACAAGTTACAGCAGTGTGCTTTAATGTTATCATGTGTGTAGTTTTAAGTATCCTCTCTGGAATGCCTACAAAGGCCTCTGGAGGGAATAAATTAATAAATAACATTTTCACATCACTGGAGTTGGTTTCCGAATGTGCCACATGTTCAGGAGACGTGGAACGAGTGCAGCCCAATGCAACCAGTCTGCCAGTCTGGTATGTCCCATTAATTAATATTGCGGGGTCAGAGATGAGAGTGTCGTCAAAAGGTCCAGCACGCACGGTAAACACAATTCTTTGTGCATAGACTCTGAAGGCGTTAAGGCGAGCAGAAATATGTTTATTTGGTTAGTTTATCAAATATGTTTATTTCCACTTGACTAAATAATTATTGGTTCTCTGCAAATGGTTCCATAACGAGTTCTTTCTGCGACAGTCTTGTGTCAGGTGTTCAGTCATAATACCTGTGGTCTTTGTTGTTGGGTGACGCTCCTTGCACGTCGGTGTTCAGTTTGGTCGAGTGGCAACTTTGACCGACTGATGCCGTCTTGTAATCATACGTCATGTGCGGCCACTGACATCTGATGCACTGAAGCTGCAGAGCTGGCTTCTAATCCGCAAATTTTCCTGGTAGTTTTCTGCATCAATGCAGCACGCTCGGACATGTATGAATTCTTCAGCGTTGGGGTGTCTCGTTGAATTGGCATTGAGTAGTGACGGGTAGCCGATGGTGGTCGTCGTGACTTTGTGGCATAAGTCGCCCTCGGTTCGTCAGATGCCGCTTCGCTCGAAGAAGTCTCCAGATGAATTGCCTGTCGAACTTGTTCCGAAACAATCTCAGCAATCAAAATAAAAGCCGGGCAACTGATGGCAGGAAGTAGCTTCCTGGTCTCCTCCCGGACAACGTCGTGGATGTCGCGGATGCCTGGGAGGCTGGCGTCGAAGTTCCAGCTGGACGGCTCGAGTGGCGAGAAGCTGGGGAGTTGTTGATAATGGCAGGCTCGGGCCTGCAGTGTACATTCAATGTTGGAAGCCTCGGTGATATGAACCCTTCGACTGTTGTCGTGGAGTTGCGGACAAGGCTGCCGAAGGTGTTGTACCTCACATGAGGGACATGGGATTCTTAGCTTCTTGTCTTCTGTATCATCGGGGTTGGCGGGGGTGCTCGATCAGGCCCAAAACATCTTCCACGAACGCGGTGACGATCTCGTTGGGGACGCATCCTGGACAGAATATAAAATTCGGCTCTCTCTGGTCAATGTTGGCTGATGAACGTGCACTTCAGCTCGATCTTGCAAACTTCCCACGACGTTAAGGAGGATTTGTGGTTCTCAAACCAGTGTCTGGCAGTTTCTTCACGAGAAGTATAGGTTCTGCAGGAGCTGGTTGTCCGTCTACCCACTGCGGTGGGCGACACGGCCATATATTTCAATCCAGCCCTCGACGTCTTCACACACCTTGCGTGAAAGGGCATCGGAGTGTGACGTGCGACGGGCATGCAAACGATGGAGGGAGTGGACACGGTTTGCTGCTACAGGTTTGTCATTGTTGGCTTAGTCAGCTTCGGTTTTTCTGGCAAAAGATCGAATTCCGGTGATTCTTGCTGGTAGCAGCGACTGGCTCGGATTTCAGGTTCTCTGTGGTTTATTTCCGAGGTTCGTCCTTGTGGTACTCGCTTGTCTTGCGGCTTTTCTGCAGGGCTTGGAATAGGACTTGGTTCACGGCTCGCCGGGCGTTTAAGACGCGGGATAATCCGCCACCCGTGTCTTAATTGTTATCGGGCAACTCGGCTGAGGAGCCGCCAGGGCCCACACAGAGTGAAGGGCTATGAGCAAAGTGCGCAGCACCTCCACCAGAACATGAGATGACAGCTGAGCATGGCCTGGAACTTTCCAGAATAGTAAATATTGATAAAATAGTACTGGAGCAAGCATCCGTGACAATATAACAAAACAGACAGAACAAAGTCTATCCTTACCACTAAAAAAGCTGCATTGCTTTAGTCGCATTCTGTCCGAATAAATCCTCTCCTTCGGGGTTTGGTGACTGCCGTGGACGAGCTGAACTGAAATGTATGTGGGACCACTTTTCTGGTAATGAGCCGCTGCAGACTGTCATCGCAAAGCGGCGTGAACGAATGAACTGGGTAGGTTACACGCGCGATGAAATGTCCGTACAGCTTGAAATTCGCGCGAGGAGTGTTGATGAAACTTTTGTGCCGACGAAACGTGCAACAGACCAGCGGAATCAATACCAACTGCAACACCTGCGCTCCGTGAAAGTGCACGTCCACGCCAGAACAATTTAGGAAGCAGCACTGCATCACCTAAAGCACGACACAGGAACTACCAGCTTGAAGGCAGCTCTTCGGTGCGCCGCGCACCAGTGCTCCGTGAAAGTGCACGTCTACGCCGGAACAATTTGGGAAGCAGCACAGTATCATTTAGCACGGCACGGGAATTACAAGCTTCAATGCAGCTCTCCGGTGCACCGCACAGCCAAAGTGAACCTTCAGTCATTTGAACGAAGCGGCACCGCGATTGCACTGTGCACACTGCCAAGCACGACTCACGCAATTTCCGTCACCAAACTGTGTATCAAAATATATTGCACACGCTTCACTGCAGACCTCGAAGATCCCGATGGTCAGCGAGAGCACAGAAACGTCACCTTAAAATTTATCCTAGCGGTATCCGAATCAATCCGAGGTCCGAGCAACGTAGGGCCGATTGTCTCTTTCGTGGCAATATTCCCCGTCGGTCACCAGCGAAATGCACACCGTTCGTCCGTATTTTCACGTTATACCTACGTCAGACACCACGCTAAACTCTGAAGTCGCTTTCGAACGGCCTCATATGACGACTTTCGCGTCTGAAATCAACTCGCCGAGACGAACAACGAACAAAGCATCCGACACTGGGCGCTGCCAATGCTCCGGCCCAGCTGGGGCCAGCCGCTGCCTGGGCGCTGCCATCTTCCATGTGACGTCACGTATTTGGTTTGATCACGTGACGAGTGGTCAAATTTGCGTACAATGGCAGCCGCCTTATGAGGGTCACTTTCGAGTGCAGGCCGGAACCCCGGTTTATCGCTCTAAGCCCCTCTACCTCGTTGTATTGGCAGGGCCACGGGACATTACTAACACCTTCTAGAAACTAAAGCCTGCGCTCCTCGTTTTGTTACGTCAGATATGCATCTCTGCTTCTATACTTTGTCTCATCCTACGATGGACTAAAGGCCAAAGCCACGGGCTCCAGGTCCAATCACGTTCCACGCGATACTATGACACGCTTAACATTGATTAGGGGTGGACGAATAATGCTCGAATCCAAAAGCGTCGCATCATTTCTCTAGCTTCGACGCTGCAAAGAGCCTATATGTCGTGATGTCGTGGCTTTCTTTGCGATGTAAAACTGTTGAGTCATTCAGTGCCCTTCGATTCGAACCACTGTCCACCCGCCCCCTTATCAGTGATTCCAGACGCGGGCACCGATACGTTCATCGAAGCGAGATGACGCACAATTTCTAAGGGGCTCGTGATTTATCTGGCGGTCCGTAGCTTTGGCCTTTAGTCCATCGTAGGGTGAGACGAAGTATACACCTTTTCCACAAGCGCGCAGCCATCTTGAATATCGTCACTTCTGGTATGCGGTAAAACATCTTTTTGATCTCTCCCCGCAGCTGGAAGGTGTTTACGAAAAATGCGTGATTGTCACACATTCTTGATTTGCCTCACCTATATTTTCTCGCATATTCCAGGTTCAAACGTTTTATTATTTTTTCGCCCACATACCAGATACGGAAACCACGTGACTGAGAACGACAGGAAACAGAAAAGGTCTATAGGCCCAGCGAGGAGAGCCAACAGAGGGTTTCCACCGCCCAGCATATGCGACGACGCTGACGAAGCACTCCAGATAGCGCCGGAAAATACTTTTGTTTTTCCTTTTTTTAGCCGCCATCTTCCATGTACCGTTCGGTCTGAGCGTCAAAAATGGAAGTGTGTTATACGTTGTGCTAACTAAATCTAATAAAAAAATAAAAGAAGATTACACGACGTGACGACGCATCTTTATCAGACTGCAGGCGGCTCGCAAGCGATGCAGAGCCAGACATTATATGCACGCACAATCGGGCAACATAGAAATCCCTTGGAGACGCGGAGACAAGACAGGCATCCGTATTCACAGCGTCCGTCGGCGACCAGAAACCCTATTGTTTCCGTGTGTGCGAATGTGAGGATCAATGCCTTATATGTGTTATGTGGCCTGGTGTCGGGGAAATTACGCCGGAAAATTATACTTTGTTTGAGCAGCCAACGCTAGGAGGCAAATGGACCAATCAAGCAGCTACAAAAGCCCGAGTCACTAGGCCTTTTTTGTTTGTGATTGGCTCAGCAGTGATAAAACACGTACATAAATATGACGAACACCATGATGGTGTGCTTCTCACGACGTCTGATTGCTCCAATCAACTTGTAGCGGCGGCTGTGTCTTTGAAGGTTCATACATTATCCTTCCCAACCGACGAGCAACCAATGAAATATGGCAATTCCGGAGAAAGTAGTTCGAGTTACGAGCTCTTGAAATGTTTGTTGGTTTGGCAGATTTTTATTTTATCCTTGTATCCTTGCACTTCCGAATTGTCATTGTGCCCTGGAAAGATGATAGTATAGTGAAGAACACCGCTATTTTTTGCATTCTAAAGAAGACATAGTAGATATTTTTAGAACGGGTTACAACTTCCAAAGTGTTTTAAAATAGAATGTTGGTTTTAGCGTGCGAGTCATCTGCGAAGATTACTTGGCTTTATGTTCTAACTTTTTCACTCAACATCACCAACTATGACTTAGCAGCTCTGTCATCCAAGGCTCCTATTCTGGCCTACGTAGCTGGATACTTTGCCTCTGTGGCTGGGAGGACACTTAAGTTTGAATGCTGGAGAGAACATGTGGTTTTGGAAAAGGCACTTCCTCACGATGCAGTGGTTCATAATTTTACAGGTGTTTTACATAGAGGGAGGCTGCACCATCAAACACAAATGGTCGTCAGTGTGCTAATTTACGCTGAGGTTGTTGTGAACAAGCTTATGTCGTCCCAGCACATCAGTCAGTTCCCTCTGTTACGTGATCAACGAAAAGTTGTCAGGGACATGACACTAACTATGCCGCCAGAATTCGAAGAGTCGTGCACTTGTGCAAGCGACCACAATCCTCAAGCAGTGCTTAAAGTCATCCTCACCTCGTTGACTAACATTCTTCTCAACAATGGGTACGAGGGGACAAATGATTCCATAGTGCAAGATGCAAGGATGCAAGTACATGACGTAAAGTGACAAAAGCGAGTTCGCAAAAAGTTATCGTTGTTTAAAAAAATCAGTGAAGAACCACAACATATCTGTAGACCGACATACCAAAACCCTTAACGGAGGCAAAAAGAAAGTTGTTTCATGAGACGAGCTATACAGTTCGTCACGTTCATTTATTACACGATGGCCTCCTGACACGTGGTTGATCAGTCACTTTCATGTCGCATTCGCTTGTTCTACTTTCTTAAACTACCATTTTAAATTTAAAAAATGTCCAATTAAGTAGCACACCACGATTTATTTTCGTACATTTTCTTGAGCACAAAAAGGGCCGTCCAACCTGTTGTGAGAGGTCGGGAACGCGTTGTTACTTCTATTTTATCTTTCAGAGAACAACTGGAAGACGCTACGCATAAAATACTATTTCACGTATTATCTAGTTGTGTGGTAAGAAGCGTGGACGACAAAAATATGTTTAAAATTAAAATATTTTGAATTTCAGAGCAGCACTTTGGTTTTATAAAGCAGATCAAGTTAAGTAATTATGGAAAGGGTGTAGGTGCTTTTATTTACTTTAAGTTTTTTTCGTCGTAACTTAATAACAAGCCCAAAAGTCAGAGTTTTACAACCGACCCCTACTTATAAAAAGTATTTGTCCGATTAATTACGCCGTCGTCACGCACTGGTAAGTAACATTCGTGCGTGATTTTCGAATCAAAGCTTCAGGCCACCCAGTTCTGCAAAGCCCAGCCGCCTGCTGCTTTTCCGCTCGCTGGCCTTGCTACAGTGACGTCACGGAGCGGGCGCGCAGGCTTCAGTCTCTAGAAGGTGTTGACGGGAGACAACCATCTCCGCCCAATAAAAAGGTCACGTGTTGGGCGGCTGGGCCAACGCTTTCCTGATATTATTTGCATTTAAGAGAGAGCGTAAGCAAGAAGGTTCAAGGGGTGATCGGAGGTGGGAGAGGTTGCTTTGCTGTTGCTTGCAAGTGCAACACCACCCTTCCTGGCTTATGACGTCATATTTCTTTCCCGAGTTATTACCAGGCTACGCGGTAAGGCGCAGCACTCAGTTCCACCTATGAGCTCAGCCCTGTACCGCGTTACTCCAGTTGGAGGGGACTGCCAAAGGATGGCGCCACAGGCCTCACCTCTGCCTGAAATATTTTATCTGCTGTTGTGTTTTGGCATGTATCGGCAACTACGAAGAGATTTAACATATTTCTTAACGAGATCTCATAAAGACTTAAGCTTATACCGATGGTACTAGCTGCTCTGCAATTTGTGTACTGCACTATTTAGATGCAAGGTCAACCCTCCAACGTTGCGGTCCCTATGAGTAGATATGCATACTTTATACCGATTGCATAGACGAACTTCCACGAGATGGCGCCGCATGATTACATCAATCAGAGCAGAACCCTCGAAGCGCGTAATAGGACTACAATATTCCATAGATGAAAACGAAGCTGCATCTACGCCGGCACCTCGCAACCTGAACTTGTGTTTAGCCAACGACCTATGTACCTCTTTAATTAATCGTCCGTTGTAAGTTTTGTGAGGTACGTTTTAAAAGAAGCTTCCCTTAGACGAGAGGGATTAAAGAGGCCATTCAGGAATTTTACGACACATGCATTAATATTCTTCTACGCAATGGCAGTCATTGAAAAAATAAGAAAACAGCGAGCAGCATTCAGCACACCTAATTCAACACCTGATTGTGCGATCGCATAATCACATGCCGATTATATGGCACCAACGTTCATCGTAGCCACGCGCTGGAGTTGGAAAATCAAAAGGCACGGGCTGAGCTCGTTAACGCTTAGCTAATCTTGGCATTGCATCGTTAGAACACAAGCCACTGTGGGAATGTTTTCAGAGTGACGAGTGAAATTCAAGTGTTCACATTGTGCTCATCTCCAATTTAAATTTATTATTTTACTATCGACACCAAGGGGTGATCTCCGCGAATGCACTAAATCTGTTAGCTTCTATCCTTACACTAACGCTGCGACTAAGAAGCTTCTGGGTCAGTGACGTTGCGTGTGAGTATGATGCTTGGGTCAGACTAGTGCAAGCGTATGTTTGTGTAAAGTGCAAACCACCAACCCAAAGTCGTTGGACGAATTCTTCAAAGTAATGTATTTGCGGGAAGCAATTTACGGTCATACAAGTGTATCTAAATATTACGGTCAAACAGACAGTCTTTCCAGTAACTTCTTTTTATTATACAGTACGTAAAATAAACTTGGTGATAACTCTCGTCGTTTGAAAGTAGCTTGAATAATGTTTTGTGACATTGCATCACCACGATTTGTTTTAAATTCCCGAGAACAATTGTATGCCGCCATAAAACAAAGATAAGGCAGACTGCAAGAGCATCAAAAGTAAAAATAATTAAGCTAAACGCCAAACGAGACTGAAATGCCGCGAAGTTTGAAAAGCTATATATTGTTCGAAGGATGTTCACTTTGAGCATATTCATTTATAGGCGGATGTTTACAAACAAATTTGGCAAAACGTTTTATAGCATATAAATATCAAAAAGATTTATGAGCAGCGAGTACACAATCTTTCATGATATTTAAAAAAACTTATTTATTAAACCAGCGAATGGAAAGGCGTGGTATCTTTTTACGTTGACGAATGCTCTACCCATTCTTTCTATACAATTTTTTTTTTACTTGCGGAAAAAAAAGCACCCACAAAAGAATTTGGTGGTAAACCTACGTCCCAGCAATTTTTGGAGTCAATGAAGTTTTACTCGTTAATCTTCAAAATGACCGAAAAGTCTCTAATATGGCGTATAATGCAAAATGTTTGTGTCAACGTGGCTGAACTATTAAAAAAAATAAATAAAAATAAATTACGTAAGGTGCCCGCAGTGCACAAACGAAATATATCCTGCACAGGCCTAAAAGATGGATGCCCAATTCAAATTATAGCTTTTTAAACACTGCATTCTATGCATTTTAAGGCTGAAAATACTGGTCGCTGATAATTTTATGGATATCACATCTCGCCACCCCACCCTCTTTCATTGTTCATTTCAGCTCAGTTTTTAAACCTTTATCTCAGTAAGATCGTTTCCTGTATGACAAAAGGTTTTGTGCCCGTTTAGATGGTGTGGGTTTCCCCTTTGTTGGGTGCCACGTAGGAACACAGTTGGTCTCTGGAACCGTAGAGCAACGTGTTTAATGACTCAAGCGCCAACACACTGTGCCCTCAATAAGTCCGAAGTGTCGGCGCTGTCTCAATGTGACAGGACCACCGGTCGGACTCCTCGCTGTCGCAATGGACAGAATCGCGGAAAGGGGAAGAGAATCACGGAAAGAGAAACGGCGGCGGACTCCGCGCCGTCGCCGTTGGCGTAACCGCGCGTTGCATTATGGGACGTTTCCCATAATGACGTCACACGTGACGTCACGTGTGACGTCACGAGGGTTACCCTCGTGTGGGCTGCGAGGGTTACCCTCACCAGGGGTACCCTCACGAAGGTCACGAGGGTTACCCTCACAAGGGTGACGAGGGTTACCCTCACGATGGTTACGAGGGTTACCCTCACGAGGGTTACGAGGGTTACCCTCACGAGGGTCAAGAGAAACCCCACACGAGGGTTACCCTCGTGACGTCATTATAGGAAACACGTGCCTATGACGTCACGCTTGACGTCACGTGACGTCACACAATCTAACATTGCCAATATTTCCGCTAAATTTAGCGGGCAATTGTTCCGCTAAAAATATTCACGCTAAATTTACCCTTGAGACATCACGCGTGACGACATGTGTGACGTCACACGTGACGTCACGCGTGACGCGACAAGGGTAGAAGTTTACCGCTAAATTTAGCGAAAACGTTTCCACGCTCAATTTAGAGGGGAAGGAAGAGGGGCAAACCCTCCCCTCTGTACCCTCCCCTCTTCCTCCTCAAGAGCTGCGCTCTAATTAGGCGTTACAAAAAATTGTAAACGTCTTTAATTTTTCTTAATTGAGTAATCCTTGAAGAGGCGTTTGTAGTAGACTAGAAATATATTCACATTACATATCATTTATTATATCCAATAACATATTTCTCTCCTTTTACAAAGCCGCATAGCGTAGTACGTGAGCTTTATATTCTTGATAACTGTAAAAATTTGAAATGAGCACCAATATAAACTACTATTTATTCCTTTTCTTTGTTCCGGTCTTGATAACGATAGCTCCTGAGGTAATATGAAGCTACGTTTAGAATCGCGGTAATTTCTGCGGCCTTGTTTGGTCCTACCTAATGGAGTGTATTGAGGATTACTTGCTCCACATTTCTTTGTGACCATGGAAAATTCATTTGTTATGTGGAAGTTTGGGCAGCGGAACTTAGTCTGCACCGGTTGGCGCCTGCTGTACCCGCGGTAGATGAAATATTTCGCCGGTACGGTACGACCGCTAACCTGAGGTTTTGAACGGGCATCGCGTAGTACGGGTGAACAAACTCACGCCGGTTCCATGCTCATCCTGACCGAAACAGGAAGAAGCTGGCATGTAACTTATGATCTTTCCGACAATTTAACTTGTAAGGATCAAAGAAGACAGTCTAAAAACACACTGAAAAGGTTTTCGGATGTCGCCGGGTTGAGTCTCTGGGTCTTTGCTTTGATGTGCTGTACCAAATCTCTTTGATGTTGTCACTATTCTACTAGTTGCATTGGGGGTCCTTTCTGTTCCTGGTACGTGATTATGATGGTCAAGCCCAACATTCTATCGGCGGGAAGCTATGTGCTCTCTTCATGTGCAACCGAGTATGACCTAGACCCCAGTCCGCTGTCTGGAAATTATCATAGTGCGGAATGTCTGCATTAAACGCACACTTCCATCCCCCTCCGAGCTCAGGATACATTCTAAGGAGCTGCTTGGTGTCTCGTATTACCCTTTCAGCTAAAGTGTTTTCGTCCTATAGTAAGAAGCAGGAAATTGAAGCGTGGTTTTTCTGTTACGAGTCAATTTTTTTAGCTTTTTGTGCGAAGGGCAGGGTCATTAGTTTAAAGATGACCTTCGTGTTGAGGAAGGCCTTTCGTTCCATCAGCGAAATGACGGTACTGCTGTCTTCACTGCCGGCCTTGAAAGCGACAATGGACGTGCATTCATGAATAGCGACAAGAAACACGTACGTGATTTTTCTAGTGCTTTATTTATTTTTGCAAGATAAGGATAGATTGTTTTAAAGGAAACGTATTAGTATGCAGAAGTCGCCATTTTGTGCGTCGCCGTTTTTCATCCACAAATGTAAGTGACATACACATATCGAGATACATATGCTCATGCTTAGTTCTTTTATTATTTGCAGTATTATTTATAATCATTTTGTATAAACAAAAAATAATGCAGCTTCTTTTGTGATGAAGTTGTCTCTACCTTAACGGACTATTGGGGAGGAGATCGAACGGTGGCGCTGGCTAGCTGCCGCCGTCGGAACTATTCTGCGGGAATAACAATCCAGCCGCTAGTATTCGTTCAGCCATGGAGGACGAGGACTTGAGGCTCGTGAAAGGTATGTGGATAATATTTATCTGCTTCAAAAGCATCTGCGTAGGGGTAGAATAGTCCCTGCTTGTCTCACCTTGCTTTAAATGTCGCCGCATTTTCGTTGGACGCAACAACCAACCCACGTGTAGGCGCTCGCGATCGGCCGCGTCGCTCCGGCTGCGCGCGCCAGGTCGTTCGTGACTGACGCGGTGTGCCAATGTTTGTGCGCTTCCTAGATTGGAGAAACCGTATTCACGAAACACACGCATTGCTTTTCAGTGTCCCTGTCCCTTGCAACGATCATCCGCCACATCGGCGAGATCAAGAGGTGCCTCGTTGAAGGTGGGGACGTGCTGAAATGTGATCATGTAATCGAGCGCAGCGTCGCCCCGGAGAAATTTTCACCGAAACATCAACCAAAATAGTCGTTACATAACGTTTTTCTTGAAATTCCGAAATACAGAACACACTGGTGAAAATTATAATGTGGAATGTGGCTAATTAGACTGCATATTGGCATTAAACGTTACAAGTTGTCTTTTTCAGTTTAATTTATCGCTTATTCAAAGGTGCACGGTTCACGATGAAATATCAATGAGTTCTGCACGACGAGGACTTAGTCATACACATATTTGCATTGCTCAATCCAAATAATAGATATCACAAAATGATTCACAAAATTGCATAAATATCACAATATCGAACTGATACTGCTACCTAATATGTTCCAGTGTAAAAGCTAGCCTGGAATAAAATAGTGATCAAATGATAGCAGTACCTCTCGGTGGCTTCCGAAGCCTCACAACTGGGTCGTGTGATCCCTTCGGAAGGTTCTCCGACGGAACAGCGTTGCGTATCAAGAACCTCCTCCTGTGCACTGTTATGAAATTGGGTGGGGATATTTTGCCGGCAGCCGGCACAACCACTCGGGAAAAAAAGATTACCGGGAATTTCGGACGGCAATGAGTATTCTAAAAAATAAATAAATATAAATCGCCAAAGGTTTCACAAAAAACAAAATGCTAACCTACTCTGATTTGAACCTGGGACCCACGGCACTTGAAACGGACACCTTTCCACTACAACTAGAAGATCCCGTTTCGACTATTCCTTTTGCACAAAACCCAATAGAAACAACCACCGACAATTTCTTTTTTTTTTCTTTGCTCGGTTTGTTGTGCCGGTTGCGGCAGAATATTTACTACCTATAAAATACAATGTACGGTTTGAACGGATGTCGACGCAAGCGTAGTTTACGCGCGTACATGCCTCGTCCATTAGCATAGATTGCTTGGAAGGCATCGCTTGAATAGTGACGACCACACACCACGTCGTGCGCAGTCAACTTCTTCCCTACTCTTACTTATCCACTGCGATTTGAGTTTTCTTTTCGGCAGGAAAGCGACGAGAACTGATTCCAAGCTCTAAAGCATGCGCTGAGCACTGCGGTACGCAACAAGAGCGTACTATGTTCTAACAAACCTGCAGGGAACGCGGCAACAACACGTCAGCCAACGGCAGCACTCTGGAACGCCGGAGTTGTTTTCCACGCAGGCGGTATTTGTTTTGGTGAACGCAGCACCCCCTAGAGTTCGATCTCCTCGCCGATAATCGGTGACGGGTTAATAATGCAGTAGAAACCACATTTCCAGCACAGGCTCGTTATCTTCCGTCGGGATTTGGCTGCGCGTGCGCAGAAGTGTAATAAAGTTAGAAAGCTCGTGCCGGAGGCAGAGCATCTTCTGCAGTTTAACCTGTCCCCGATTCGAGTGCTTCAGTTTTTATAGGGAAAAAGCATCCCTACTTGCAGGCACACGTATCCAGGGAGGAGAGGGGGGGCGGGCATGCCCCCCCCCCCCCCCGAATCAAAATCCTGCCTACGTGCCTGCCTGCTTGATTATATTCGGAATCAACATTTTAAGTTTACAACATCCAGTGCACATTCACGTTTCCTGAGAATGCATGACGTTATTTCTTTTAATAATATAACACGCTTCAGGTAATTTGGTGTCTCACTGTCCCTACCATTCAAAATGCACGTGTAATATGTGAAAAGACTAAAACAGTTTAGCAAAAAATGCATTTGTCAACTGGAGTGAGTGAGTGAGTGAGTGAGTGAGTGAGTGAGTGAGTGAGTGAGTGAGTGAGTGAGTGAGTGAAGTGGAGTGAGTGAGTGAGTGAGTGAGTGAGTGAGTGAGTGAAGTGAGTGAGTGAGTGAGGAGTGAGTGAGTGAGTGGGTGGGTGGGTGCGTGAGTGAGTGAGCGAGCGAGCGAGCGAGCGAGTGAGTGAGTGAGTGAGTGGGTGGGTGGGTGGATGGGTTGGGTGAGTGAGTGAGTGAGTGAGTGAGTGAGTGAGTGAGTGAGTGAGTGAGTGAGTGAGGTGGAGTGAGGTGGAGCGGTGTGGAGTGGAGTGGAGTGAAAAGTCCTTCCCAAAAGGACATACTTGAACAGCTGGTTCAAGTAGGCACTGCACAGTCGTTCAGGCTTATCTTGATCCCATATCTGTGCTAATGGATTCACATCGGAGATGCCACTGTTGTTTGCCAAGGCGCACGGAGTGTCGACGTAGCTTTGCGTCTATTCGCCTCGATCGTGTCCAGTCAGCTAGAGCGATTGTGCGCCTGACAATCTGTTGAGCTCGTCGTGACGCAGCTCGAATTTTAGAGTAAGTTAGATCAGGGACTGAATTTTCGGCAGGTAGGGTAATCTTCCTGGTGGCTTTTAAAAAGTCAGCTTGTAGTTTTTTATGATTATAATGTAATTAAATGCAAAGGTGCAAGCGAGCTGGACAAGACCGACTTCGTCGTCAGTTTGTATTGCTTCTTGTATTGGGAAAGCGCCTGCGTCAGTGTTATTGAAGAGCAATGGTAGTATTTTTCGGTAAAGATCACAGTTAGTAATGGTGTTTTGATGCGATTCTGCAGCAGGGAGTGAGATGTATGGGAACGTGATCGGAGCCCTACGTGCTTGACTCTACGTCTCAGACCATCCTAATATCAGGTGCACAAACGTAAGATCTAAGACGCTTGATTCTTTGAGATTAGGGCCTATTAGTGTTGGAGCTCCAGTGTTTATGCAGTGGAGGTCAGGATCAGGGGCGACACCTAGGAGAGCAGTGCCACGGTTGGTTGTGCTATCGCCGCCCCACGGAGAGTGGTTCACGTTTAGAATCGCCACACCAAATTATGGGTCCAGGACAACGCGCACAAATGTTTTCGCATTGTGTCGGGATCTTATGTTTGATTCTGTCGAATATAAGTCAATATAATAGTATCGTCATAATTATCCACGAGTAATTTTGCTACTACGTGTTCTAACACATGTAGAATTCAAGTCGTTTAAGCATATTTCTTTCTGGTAGATTTATTTTCTAATTAATAATGATGCGTGACATTTTCCATTTAGGTGCATTGTATGGCTGTGGTATGCACATACGGGGAGAGTTGGTGGAGGCCTGCAGATAAAAAGGTCTTTTGCAAGACGAAAATATGTATTTTAGATTGAGGAAGGCGACGACAAAGTTCGAGAAGACGAGTACGAAGGCTATTTATATTCCACCGTAACACAGTAGGCAGGGGTTGTATAGTTCTTGACATCCTTGTCACCTCTTTTTTAGCTAATAAATCAGAACAGGGATAGGGTTGTCTTCCGTGTTGTCGTTATGAGTCTGTGTGCTTGACTAAGGTAAGCGCGGAAAAACTCTAAAATAACATTCCCATAATGAACTCTAAAGAAATGATGGCTGCAATCACTTGATGAAGTGTTGATGACGGTGATGTTGTTGACAATATTTTATGAGGAGCGATGAACACAATTGGGATTAACCTTAAATGAAGAGCTAGTCTCCCTTCCATTCGCTTGACTGCTGTCGAACTCAATTATGGAGGTGTCTGTGAAGTGATGTCCTTGATATTTTGTTTCTCTTGGAAGGATGTTTTTTTAGAGCCTCCGGGTGTGGTTGACGTTGTAAACTTTGCATCTGTGAGATCTTGGGGTTTTTTTTGTTTTTTTTTTAAGTCCTCAGGCGGAGAGTAATCCTCCATCGTTAGAAGTGGTACACCCCCGGGAGAGATACTAGGGTCGAGTGTGTCCTTCGCGGTTGTTTTCTTGATTGTTTTGTGTTTAGAATGTAGCGCACTTTTTTCCTCGCGGATTGTAGTGTTGTTCTCTAACTTAAGTCTTGTAACTTCAGTCTCACTTATTTTTACTGGACACTCGGTTGCGTTGGAGGCATGCTTTCCTCGACAGTTCACACAGTAGTAGTCGGATTCGAACATGCCTTCATGGCATTGGCCACATCGATAGCACAACTGGCAGTCCCAATTGCACACAGCTGCGATGTGGCCAAATTTGTGGCATTTGTAGCATTGTATGGGTCGCGCCTGGTAGGGTATTCCTTCGGTCCTCACGGAACCCGCTTTGACATGTTGAGGTGTAACTTTTCCCGCAAATGTTACTCTCAAACGGGCGATGTCCTGCAGGGTCGTTCGACTTTTGTTACACCGACCGAGAATTCCAGATGTCTCTTTACGTCGTCCTCTGTACAATCATGGTCGATGTCTTGAAGTACGCCAAAGCAGTTTGTGCGGTCTCTGGGGAGAAAGGCTCTCACGGGCATTGCAGGACGCTTCTTTATATTAAGGAGCGTTCACCATACGACGCGGAGGAGTACATCTGTAGGAAGGACTAACTTTAGGTAAAAGTTCAATATAAAGTAAACTGTGGGGGCGAAATTGGTAACTCCAGATTAGTGTAGAAGGTTACACGTGTCCCGGCCACTTGGATGCCATGCGAGTGTCCGTTTAGTTCAGTAGAGACTATCGTGAACCATCAAAGGAGGCCGCTCTTGCCGGAGAATATCAACGAACTTTTTTTCCTCATTAGTTGAAGTAATAATCTGCGAAGGTGAGTGTCTTTGAACTGTTTTCAACTACATATCTCGGTTGATTAATCAAAATTATTGTATTGCGTCGTTTATTACATATTTAACAAAAGGACTAAAAAAGTAATTTTTACCTTTTAAAAATATTATGCATGAAAATCAACGAGACTGGTTAATCGATTACTTAATCGATTAAAAAGTGGCGATCAATCGGGTTAAAAATATTAATCGACGCCAAGCCCTACTTAAATCAGAGTTCATTTCTGCTGGTTTGTAGAGCAATTCAGTATTCATCTTAGCATGACCATTAGAGGTTAATAAAACGCTTAGAGATTCAGTAATTGCTGTGTTGTAGGGAATTCCTCCCCTAAGAGTTGTATGTTCACAGAGATGAATACCTACCCGGAGGTCTTTAGCTTGCAGGTCATATCAAACGCTAAAAAGCGGCGAAATCTGCAATGTAATTGTTTTTCTTTGCTGTTTTTAAGATCATTAAAGATTATCAGTTCGACGTAGAACATATAGACCAACACGCGGCCCTGACGTCACGCAGCTGCGGTGGCGCTGTCGACAGCACTGCGCATGCGCAGACGCTTCACTCCACGCGAATTCGGTTTCTGCGCACGCGCAGTGCCCACACCCGGTGTGGGCAAACGCGCGCTTGTTTGTAAACAACGTGCCGGTCTATATGTATAACTATCAGGTAAACGAGCAACGCGCCATAAGCAATTTTGACGACGCTCATTTTGATTCGTGAAAGGCACGAAGCGGATGTAAATCTTAAAGATTAGTCCTCGAACAACCTTTTCTCCTCCATTGAAAACACTTTATATTTTTCCCGCTTAAACAGCCATTGGACAGTCTACCCTGGTACATTAATGACCTGCTGAGACTTACAAAGTTAAAGGAAGTATTCCGTTGGACTTTAATTGCTGAATGCTTGCGGTCGCTGTTCGACGTGACATTCCGTTTAACCGTTCCGTTAACGTCAGATTTGAGGAGCGTTACACAAAAGCCGTTACCTTTAAAAAAACGTGCGCTTGAGAAAAACTAATTTATCGAGTGCCGGATCTGCCATCTGACACAGCACATCTGTCAAGGCGCAGTGACCTTTCTCTGACGTGTTTTGTTTTTGTGCTCTCGAGCGCACAATGGCCTCGAACGCCGCACTGCTCGGAAGTATCCTTATATGGTATCGCATCAAAGTCACGAACGTAGCTGACGCAGTTTCTTCGGTTATATTTCTTTCTAAGACATCGCTGAGATGCAAACAGACTGCAAGTCAAGTGTTTGTGGGACGTTTCTTTGATGGACGATCCTCGTACCCCGTAATACTGCAAGCAGATTAACACTCTTACCTGTTTACTTTACTTGGTTAGAAAAACACAACGTTCCTACGTAAATATGCGATGAAAAAACGTGAGCTCGTAGTGACGCATCGTTACGAGATACTTCGTGAGAACCTTGGGGCAAATGACTTTCGAAGGGCTCTGCTGTATACGATGTCCCGTCAAGCAAGTAGAATGAGTCGTCTTGTTTTATCGTTTGGTGACTCCTAGAAAACACGGAGTCACCTTGTAGCGTGTCATATAAAACACCTGTGTGACGCTCGCTTATACGTACTTAGGTGTTTCAGATCCAAGGACGTTTAAATAGGGCAGGACCCGGCATGACGTCATACCCAGCGACGCCGGAAGAACAACCCAATCCCAGACTGCCCCGCGCACCGACGCTCTCTCATCCAAACTAAATTCAACCAAGCTCCCATCGTCTGCTCTCCGCTCGGTCGTTAGGCTTAGGCTACGTCTGCTCCGTGCCTGCGGTCTGCTTCGTCTGCTCGCTGTCGCGGCTGGCTTTCGATTCGATCGGCGCACCAAAAGATGTTTCGATGCGAACCCGAATATTCATCACGGCGGAGTGAAACCAGCATCTTCTCGAAGCAGAATGTGTACGGCTTTCTCAACCCGCGATGCCCTTCTCAGCGTTCGTGCCTACGATGACTGACTCGCGATCGCTTTCCAAAACCGCGCTACGACGACTCGTTCGAGACGACGCTCCAGGCGCGGTCGCGCGGTGTCGAGAGCGTCCGCTACACGCCGACTTCCTAGTCCTACTGGTCAGGCAAGTGTTGGGCTCGAAATCTCGCCTGTTCGACAACGATTCAGTCGGTGCGTCGTCTAGAGCGTCTCAACTCTAGTCACTTACTTTCTGCTGGGCAACCAGGCGTTCGTTTATAATAATCATCCAATTCCGACCATACCGGTTTAAAAGTCTCCCGTTAAGCGCTGTTTCAAATAACAATGGGTGCCGCCATTACTTTCGGTGCACACAATCGCGTTGCCACGGAAATGTCATCGCAACGCGGTTGTTTGCACCGAACTTAATGGCGGCGCCCACTCACTAGGCTTCCCATTGGTCAAGAAATGCTCGTCGCAGCTCGTGGCCACGCCTACTTCCGTTACACTTCGCTCCATGCATTGGGAATAGGGACGCCACCTCCTGATCGCATTCAGCTTCACACGCAAAAAATGAGAAACTCAATTTTTTTTTTACGATGTTTTTTTTTTCGACGTCCCTTTTCACGCAAAAGTGACGCTCAATGAAAAAAAAAAAGTATTTGATTTACAACCCTTAAACTCAACTCAGCTAAGAAATCTGGAGCGTATGCTTTCCTTCAAAGCACTTTGGAAGGCAAATCGCTCGCTGCACTCTACGGAGAAAGCTCGGCGAATCGACGAGGTTGATGCCAGGCTTAGACCTAAAAAAACGTTTGCTCTGTGACGCTGAATGAGCATGGCGAAATCTTGTGCTCAGTGTTACATTGCCGTGTTTTTTTGTTTTTTTTTTTTTGTTTTTTTTTTATAGACATTTTATGAGCCTCGTTATTTTGGTCACCCTCGGGTGCCCGGCGTGCACCCGAGAGTGATATAAACAGCTGTGGTTTTGGTCATCGTTAAGGGCGTGTCCTTCCACACTTCTGGTTTCACCTATGGAGGCCTCATTTACCTTCAGAAGCTTCCTACCTTCATGCTGAATTACGAGGTATATGTATATTGCTCTTGGTATTTTCTACAGTTTTGTAGACAATACAAAGGATATACGATCTCGCACTTTTTGTCTTAGGGGGGTCCAAACCGAAACCGAAGCTGAGGACCTGAAAGTAGACGACTAAGGTAATAATCAGCTGTAGCGACCGCGGCAAATGCTAAACGACGTTTAAGAAATTCAGAGGGCTAGACACTTGCATTTTACTTGGAAGACCTTTTTACCCCAGCTTCGCACCTCCGCCTGTATTTATTATTAATTTATGTGTGTATTTATCTATACTAAAACTCCTAGTTGAGGTTTTATAGGAGTAGGAAAAAATGACCAGTGCAGGCCAGTAACTTCAAAACTAACACTGTCAACAGTTAGTACAGCAGAATATTCGTATAAAACAGCTTGATTAAATCCTCATTACACTGTATAATTTTTTTTTTAATTGGTCATACATGCCATTTAAAAACTACTCTGTCGCATAAAGGACATGACGGAAATCCCCCCTCTACGGCAATTTCCGTCGAATATGACACGCATCCCCTTTGACGACTGACTGCAGTATGCGGGCTCGCCCGGAAGGACTGCACGCTGGGCGGCAGCACACGTGCCGGATCCGCGATCAGTGCTCTTGCGCCAGGGCTTGTCGATATAACCAAGACACCTGGTGCGCGTACCACCTTGCCGGAAGTGTTCCTGGTAACTTCCATAATGGGTATCCCCGTGATGCGGTTTTTCCCGCACCACTCAACCCTTACTCCGTCCACAATCCTACTTCTCAGTTACCCCGCCACCCCACAGCAATATGTCATTATAAGTAAACTTTTTTCCTCCCGAGATATGCGTTGGTGGGCCAAGAACATTCAAGGAGGGTGACTGAGGAATCTGAAACAATCCTACACAATACGCCGAGAAACGGAGAGAGGAGCAGAACGAAAGGGGCGCGGGGAGGACAGAACGCCGAGCTCTGACTGGAATGATTAGTGGCTAGATGTATAAAGCTAGTTGCCTTTGTCTCTACTCAATCTTCGAAGTCGTTCGAATGCGAACGCGCGCTGGACGCCGGCGTTTGGCAATCGAACGCGTTCAAAGTGTAAGCAGAGACAAAGGCGGCTATCTCTGAGTCTACCCACTAATCATTCCAGTCAGACCTCAGAGTTCTGACGTCCCCACGCTCTCTCGTCTCCTCCTGTATATCAGGTTCTCGGCGCATTGGTTGCGTAATGGCACTATTTTACCTTTATCAGCAGCATACATGGTTGAAAGGAACAACGAATGCGGAGCGCAAGTTCGTCTGCTTCTTGCACGGGGGATGGCAATTATGTCAGAACGCCGAGCTTTTATTTGCTGATTAAAAAAAATAGTAGGTAGACCTTAAGGTATCTAGCATTGAGGTCAACACACTATCCTTTTAATCAAAGCCAATCAGAACTCGGCGTCGTTCTGACGAACCCCCCCCCCCCCCCCCTCCCCGCGAAAGAAGCAGCCGTCATGCTCTCCCCTTACTATAGTGTCTCACAACTTAATAAACGCATGGTGTGGCTTATTATACTTCAAGCTTCTTGCTTCGTGACTCCCTCTTCTGTTTTCTTCTAATGCCCGCAACCTCATCGGCTGTCGAGCAACAAGAAGATGGTCGAGACTCACCAAGCCCTGGGTTTCTTACGCTATCGGTCACGATAGAACGTAAAATGATGACGTACCGTCTTTCCGAATCGGGGTGTTAGCGTGCATTCGGATAGAATATTTCATAGCTGAAAGGCCATTCATGCCGCACGGACGCTCGTGGTGGCGAGGGCGTACCAGGAAGCTCGTTTCTCTGTACAACGTGGCTCAATCAGGGGGATCCCGCTGAAAATAACTAATGCTACCGAAGCGGGAAGACAACGTGGGCCAGTTGACATCCATGATTCCAGATCGAGCTGCACATGAACCGCGAACGACTAAACGAATGCAGTAAACGAGCGTTAGGCAACGTCCTTCTTGGTTTTCCAAATATTGTTGACCTTATGAGGCCGACCTATGATAAGTTCATACCATTAAGCCTGGGGTTGTTTCTTTTGGTACCTGAAACAATAGAATAACAACTAAAGTTGTACACATATGTAATTCGCAATGCTGTTTTTTTTTTTTTCTCCAGCGTCATGTGCACCTAATTTACATGTATAAGGTTTTTGTTTGTTTGTTTGTTTTCTTTTTGCATATCTCGCTTGATAGTAATCTGGCGGAATTTATCTCGGTGATCATTTAAATAATTGTTAAAACCTTAGCGATTTTATGAATGCAAGAGACAACCGTATCATCCCGCAGGAAAGAATAGTGTCCTACAGCCGTGAAGCCATGGGTCAGCTAAAGATAGAAAATCGAGGACAGCCCATATTTTGGTACTTCAGTGCTCACGTCCCACGATTTCGCAGGGACCATAACAGTTCTTGGTATAAAGAGTAGACATTGTAGCTTCTGTGACGATTTTTGGACCCCTGCAAGTTTTGAACATAACCAGAAAATGCGGTTTTTTTTTCTTTAGTCCCAGTGCAGACATTGCACAGTGAGACGAAAACGTGCTAAAAAAGATGGCCTTTTTTTTTTTGCGTGTTGGCACATTTCAGTTTTAGTCTGTTCAGAAGTGCTTTTAGTTCAACGCACATGGGCATAACAAATATACAATCTTCTTTTTTTTGAGAAAATAGTCAGAATTATATCTAGTTCAGTTAAAAAGGTTAACAACGGGAACACAAATAGACCCTTTTTAAAACCCCATCAAGCAACAATGGTGGTCGCCGAGCGCTGACGCAGCACTCGCCTTCACTACATAATCAGAGTACGTACTCAAAATAGGCCGCACTCTGATAATTGACGCAGCAACTGCCAGATGGCGCGCACCTTTGAAAAAGGGTCTATATCTTAAGGAGGCAAAGTTTGCATAAAACCTGGTTTGGTTTGATGAACAAGAAAACCGCAGGAAAAGAAGAGATCAATTTTGGTTTTCCTTTATAGGTTTGTTGCATCGATTGTTCCAATGGCTGATAATAAGGCTTGCAAAACTATGACATACAAAACAAATGCTTGTCTTTGTGTCCGTTCACGATAAAGGATTGATTCGTGTCAATTATTTTACTGCGACATAAAATTTCTTGCGTCATTTTTTTCACAATACATTCACACTTATTTATCTAATGTAACTGTTGTACCTGACAAAGACCAGCTTTTTCCGGTTTACTTAAATTAACTCCAACCAGACTGGTTCGCCTGAAGTAGATCTAGCACTGTGAACAACTAAACAAAATTTTACGAATATGCACGAAAAGAAAACGCGTTTTTGTGCCCCACACAAAAACGCAACAACCTCGAGTAAACTGAGCAACCTTGGGTCGTTAATAAATAGATAAACCTGAATATTAAGAAGCTATTTCCGGGATTTAAAGGGGAAATACAGACAAAAAAGCATGATGAACAACGCAAAGAAAATGACTCTCAGGTTTCCTCTTTCCTCTTTAGGAGACGTGTTGGTTCAAAAACATAGGCAGCTGTAAATCACTACTCTTATTGTATTCACGCGTCTTCGGTAAGACTTTGTGGGGAACACGTAATAGAAAAGAAATGCATCACCTGTCATACACTTCCCGGTCTCTGAAGAAAAATATTTTTCTTCCTATGCTGCGACTGTGGAGGACGCTCTGGGGATGCAAAAGACAGAAGCAAAACGTTGCGGCATATGCAGGCGTGAAGATCAAAACGGTTTAATCACATATTAACAGGGCTAATGCGAGTTTATACACCACCTTATTCTTTGTACATAAGCGTATGGTAACGTTGCACATACACAGAAGGCTACCTCTGTTTAACCATAAGTGCGAGTGAAACGGAACCTAGATGCGCGAGCACGCTACATTGGACCACCTTTGCACCGAACGGGCGCGTGTGCTCTGCAGGCCGGTTAAAAGCGCGGAACTGGCTCTTGTTGCTTGTGCTACGCTCAAGCAAAATAGGGAGTTTAAGAATGAGGGGCCCCAATGTTGTGGGTCCCATAAGCCATAGGGGGACAGCTGAGCGCAGCGAGACTCGCGCTGCAGGCTTGTACAACAGGGCTTTCGATGCGTAGCATGACATGCTCGCGTTTCTCGCTTGCAGGGCCAATATGGCTAACAAGCAAAATTAATAAAGCAAGAAATCTTAAAAAGAAATGAAAGACGTTCACAAATCTCTGTAATGCGAAAAGGAGGGAAGGGTACCGAGGGGACGGTATGCCCCTCCTCCTCCCTCTCCTCCTTCTCTCCCCTCCTCCCCCTCCTTTTCCTTCCCTCCTCCTCCTCCTTTCCTCCTCCTCTCATCCTGACGCTGGATTTGTTTATAGGTGGCGTGACACGAAGTCGTGACGTCATCTTCCCTGCTAAACGTAGCAGGGAAAGGAAACTGAATTGGCGTTGAGGTCACGTGACGTCAAATACCCGCTAAATTTAGCGGGGAAACTTAACCAGCCAAATTTAGAGGAAAAATTTCCCCGCTAACTTTTGCGGGGAAACGTCCCATAATGCAACGCGCGCGGTTACGCAGACGCCGCTCAACCCGGAAACGGACACCTGAGAGTTGCGCTCAGAAAAGTAATATATTTAAGCCTAAGAAACACTTTGTAGGGCTTGTGTTAGAAATATTTGATAATTCAAAAACAAATCTACCCGTACTTTTACAAATCATTAAATGTTTCAATGTTTGAAGTCAAAACCAAATCAATACGATTCAAACATTTATATGCCGTTTTGCCGCTTGCTTTTCACAAAGGCCTTTTCTAGCTCTTTTCTGTAGCTCTCTTCTTGTTCGACTTTTCGCGATTTCGTTCAACTTTGCCTTACTTAAAGCGCCTGCAATGCACAGAAAGATAACCCACCACTGTCTTGTAAGGAATGCTGATGTTTCCGAAAGCGATCATTAACACGCCGTCCAATCTGTACTACGTAGCAGCCCGAGTATCGCATTTGATAGCGTCCACTGTTACCGTTCAGTTTTAGCTTTGCTCGGCCATTCCGGCGCCGAAACGTGTACATGGGAAGGGGCTGCAAGCCGCCGTCTCCCAAGCGGACGCGCCGTGAGTTACCACCGAAGTTAGTACGCGCCCAGGTCGGGACGCGATTGAAATCACTAAAGAGACTCTGCAAGCTGAATCACTGGAGGGCTTTGCAAGCAGTTCCTATGCGGAGGGCAAGTTCGTCTGCTTCTCGCGCAGGGGGTACCGGTGACGTCAGAACGCCGTGCCCTGATTGGCTGATCACGGCCCCCTATCTGAGCGTCGTCTGCTCCTTTGCAACGTTGTCTGCGTCTGTCTCACCTTTCCTGCGACTTTCGGAAGTGCAGAGGTCAGATTCACAAAACCATGTTACGCCGAAAGAGTGCGTAAGACAAAACGTGAGAACAAATTCGTATTCACGAAACGAAATTATCGTAAGTTTTGCTCAGGTTATGACGGAATCCTACGACGATCAACTCAGCATGGCCGACAGCGTCGCTCAATTACTTGGTCGCGACGACCAACGGACGTTTATTTTTGTACGTGCTCTTCTCACGCGTCACGACTACAAGCAGCAAGAAAAAAAGTAAAAAGCACTTGAAATAAACCACGACGAACAAGAACGCTGGATCCACAAACACCCGGGAAATGCTCCAACGGCCACGATTCCACTGACCCCGTCCAAGCGAGCTCGGCAGATAGGCCTAGCAGCGGCGCAGCGGTGCTCCGACGGTCCTTGGCCAAGACCGTCTGCCCACGACCGGCTGGCGTGCTGAATGGAATATGCCCGCGCGACCCTTGTGAACCCTTCAATCTCTTCCTCTTGTCATCGCCTCGTTTTCCGAGGCAGCGGCGACTCTCGCCGGTGAAAAAGCGGTGAATCTCCGACAGACGCAGGAAAGGTAAAGCAGCCATCGCTTTGACTAGCAGACGTAAAGCAGACGACTGTTAACTGCAGCCGACCCACCGACGCCGTTAAGAGTGAGGAGTCTCGCCGCACACGAAAGGAGGGAAAAAGTATTTGGGAGGGAACTTGCGGACACTCTCGCTTCTTAGCAGACAAACCTCGGCGCCTCGGGACACCTCGCCAGCGAGTCCCTTGACTTCCCCCCTTGATGCACGTCTGCTAGTTGTTCGACAAAAACAACGTACCGCTCGAGTTATTTCGTCTCCCCTCTCTGAAAGGCGAAGCCGAGCTCGCTCGTAAAGACCTGCACTTCCGAAAGTCGCAGGAAAGGTAAGACAGACGCAGACGACGTTGCAAAGGAGCAGACGACGCTCAGATAGGGGGGTCGCGATCAGCCAATCAGGGCTCGGCGTTCTGACGTCACCGCTACCTCCTTTCTCATGCACAGAAGACGAAAATGAGCCCACTTGCGAGGCGTATACAGTTACTTTGGGGTAAGAATACCCGCAGCGCCACCTCAAATCGCAAAAAAAAAAAAAAATCCTATTTTGGTTTAATCCATTGATCTCTATGAAAATTGCTGGATCGCGTTTGCCCGCTCCGCGAATCCGGTCATTGGCGGCCATCTTTTTGGTAAAGTTATATCACCTCAAGCCAAGGGACAGCTGCTGCAGCCACAACGAGGTAGAGGGGCTTAGAGCGATAAACCGGGGTTCCGGTCTGCACTCGAAAGTGACCCCCATAAGGCCTCTGCCATTGTACGCAAATTTTACCACTCGTCACGTGACCAAACCAAATACGTGACGTCACAGGAAAGATGGCAGCGCCCAGGCAGCGGCTGGCTCCAGCTGAGCCGGAGCTTGTCGGATGCTTTGTTCGTTGTCGTTCGTGTCGGCGAGTTGATTTCAGACGCGGAAGCCGTCATATGAGGCCGGTCGAGGGCTACTTCAGAGTTTAGCGTGGTGTCTGACGTAGATATAACGTGAAAAAAAAAAAGGAGGAACGGTGTGCATTTCGCTGGTGACCGACGGGGATATTGCCACAAAAGAGACAATCGTCCCTACATTGCTCGGACCTCGGATTGATTCGGATACCGCTAGGATACATTTTAAGGCGACGTTTCTGTGCTTTTGTTGACCATCGGAATCTTCGAGGTCTGCAGTGAAGCGTGTGCAATATATTTGGATACACAGTTTAGCGACGGAAATTGCGTGAGTCGTGCTTGGCAGTGTGCAATCGTGGTGCCGCTTCGTTCAAATGACTGAAGGCTCACTTTGGTTGTGCGATGCACCGGAGAGCTGCCTTGAAGCTTCTAGTTCCTGTGCCGTGCTAAATGGTACTGTGCTGCTTCCCAAATTGTTCCGGCCTAGACGTGCACTTTCACGGAGCACAGGTGCGTGGCGCACCGAAGAGCTGCCTTCAAGCTGGTAGTTCCTGTGCCGTGCTTTAGGTGATGCTGTGCTGCTTCCTAAATTGTTCTGGCCATAGACGTGCACTTTCACGGAGCACAGGTGTTGCAGTTGGTATTGATTCCGCTGGTCTGTCGCACATTTCGTTGATACAAAGGTTTCATCAACACTCGTTACGCAAATTGCAAGCAGTATGGACATTTCATCGCGCGAGTAACCTACCCAGTCCATCCTTCACGCCGCTTTGCGACGACAGTCTGCTGTGGATCATTACCAGAAAAGTGGTCCCACATCCATTTCAGTTCAGCTCGTCCACAGCAGTCTCCAAACCCCGAAGGAGACAATTTATTCGGACAGAATGCCACTAAAGCCGTGCAGCTTCTTTAGTGGTCAGGGGAGACTCTCTTCTGTCTGTTTTGTTATATTGTCACGGATGCTTGCTCTAGTCCTATTTTCCATCAATATTTACTATTCTGGAAAGTTCCAGGCCATGCTCAGCTGTCATCGTATTCGTTTTGGTGGAGGTACTGGGTACTTTACCCATTGCCCTTCACTCTGTGTGCACCCTTGCGGCCCCTCAGCTGAGTTGCCCGATAACGGGACAAGGGTGGCGGACTATCCCGCATCTTAGAACCCCGGCGAGCCGTGAACCAAGTCCTATCCCGAGCCCGGCAGAAAAACCCCAAGACGAGCGAGTACCACAAGGACGAACCTCAGAAATACACCACGAAGAACCTGAAATCCGAGCCAGTCGCTGCTACCAGCAAGAACCACAAAAATTCAGTCGTTTGCCAGAAAAACCGAACCTGACTAACCCAACAATGACAAACCCGTAGCAGCAAACCGCGTCCGCTCCCACCATTGCTTGCATGCCCGTCGCATCTCACACTTCGACGGCCTTCACCGAAGGTATATGAAGACGTCGAGGGCTGGATTGAACAATATGACCGTGTCGCCCACCACAGTGGGTGGACAGACAACCAGCTCCTGCAGGACCTATACTTCTTAGTGGAAGAAACTGCCAGGCACTGGTTTGAGAACCATGAATCCGCCTTAATGTCGTGGGAGGTTTGCAAGATCGAGCTGAAGTGCACGTTCTTCAGCCAAAATTGATGAGAGAGAGCCGAATTCCTGATTCTGTCCAGGACACGGCCCCAACGGGAGCATCGCCGCCTTCGTGGAGGATGTTTTGCACCTGATCGAGCACCCACGCCAACCCTGATGCTGCAGAAGACAAGAAGCTAAGAATCCCATGTTCCTCATGCGAGGGACAACGCCTTCGGTAGCCTTGTCCGCAACTCCACGACAACAGTCGAAGGGTTCATATCACCGAGGCTTCCAACATTGAATGTACACTGCAGGACCGAGCCTGTCAATATCAACAACTCCCCAGCGTCTCGATACTCGAGTCGTCCAGCTGCAATTTCGACGCCAGCCTCCCAGGCATCTGCGACATCATCCACAACATTGTCCGGGAGGAGATCAAGAAGCTACTTCCTGCCATCAGTTGCCCGGCTTTTATTTTGATTGCCGAGATTGTTTCGGCAAAAGTTCGACAGGCAATTGAACTGGAGACTTCTTCGAGCGAAGCGGCATCTGACGAACCGAGAACGACTTATGCCACAAAGTCACTACGGCCGCCACCGGCTACCCGCTACTATTCAATGCCAATTTAACGAGACACCCCAACGCCGAAGCATTTATATATGCCCGAGCTTGCTGCATTGATGCAGAAAACTACCAGGAAAATTTTCGGATTAGAAGCCAGCCCTGCAGCTTCATTGCATCAGATGTCAGTGGCCGCACTTGACGTATGATTACAAGACGGCATCAATCGGTCAAAGTTGCCACTTGACCAAACTGAACACCGACGTGCCATAAGCGTCATCCGAGAACAAACACCACAGATACTACGACTGAACACCAGACACAAGACTGTCGCAGAAAGAACTCGTTATGGAACCATTTGCAAAGAACCAATAATTATGTACTCAAGTGGAAATAAACATATTTGATACACTAACCAAACAAACATATTTCCGCTCGCCTTTACGCCTTCAGAGTCTATACACAAAGAAGTGTGTTCACCGCGCGTGCAGGACCTTTTGAGGGCACTCGCATCTCTGACCCCTCAATATTAATTAATGGGACATACCAGACTGGCAGACTGGTTCCATTGGGCTGCACTCATTCCATTTCTCCTGAACATGTGGCACATCCGAAAACCAACTCCAGAGATGTGAAAATGTTATTTATTAATTTATTCTCTCCCGGGGCCTTTGTAGGCATTCCAGAGAGGATACTTAAAACTACACACATGATAATAGCATTAAACCACACTGCTGTACCTTGTTAATTGCAAAACCAAACACACCTCTGAGCATCTAGTTTAGTAGCATGTGTTGATGAATTGTTTTATAGCAGGACACTTCCTATACGTATAACACAATAGACCCTTTGCAAAACCCTATCAAGCAACACGACTGTCGCCATTTTTTTCGGCGTAAAGCACACGAATGGACTTCAGTTCACGTCGAACGCTAATGCAGCATTCGAGTTCAATAGGCGCTCAGCCGAGTTCACAGTGATGGCGGACATAACACTCTTGTTAAACAAATGCCCAAAGTATGAAGGCCTTGGGCAATTAGAGTGGTAGCTACTGTAATTCGTTCCATCACAATTTGGCAAACGGCAAAGGCTACAGTCTCGGTGAGTCAATATGCACGTTGGAGAGAGGCACATGACAACATATCATCAGAGTGCTCGTCAGCACAGATTTGTCACACACTTTCACTCCGTCTCTCTGATTGGCACGAGGGGGCTGTGGCGGTCGCCCTTTCCCAAGTTACGGTGATACGTAGTATAGGCAGCCCACACTTTTCAAAAAAGTCTATTGAAGAGACTGAAAGGAATGGTAGTCAAGATTTTTCTACAAGACTGCTCTTCAGGCAAGGGATGAACACAAATATGAATCGTCTTATCCAGGTAATTAGAACAAGTAAATAATTGACCGACTAATACAATGCACTCTTGATAAAAAAAAAAGTATTGCTGCAATAAATCCTACGAAAGAGAAAAATGCTCAGTTAATCTACGCGTACACCAAAACAGTTGTTCTTATAGCAAGTCGAATAGCTTTGAAGCAGGTGCCTGCAACGATTTATTCATCGCCACACTCAATAAAATGTCATCCTCGCAGCTGAAAATAAGTGTGCACTTCGCACTCACAAAAAAACTAAAAAAAGCGATCGAATGTAGAATCGTGGATTAGCACAAAAGGTTAAAGATCGCAGGAGCTTCCTCGCTAAAAGTTGGCTGTGATTATGCAGTTACCTAGGGCTGAAACGAATTTCCCTAGGCCCTACGTCCGACGCATACACTTCGCGTTGATTCTCAGACGTTCAAACGAAGCAAGAAAAATGCGAATATATTATGCTAGGAGTTATATTGTAAAATTGTTGAAAAGTACAAAACGTAAAGATCGCAGGAGCTTCCTCGCTAAAAGTTGGCTGTGATTATGCAGTTACTTAGGGCTGAAACGAATTTCCCTAGGCCCTACGTCCGACGCATACACTTCGCGTTGATTCTCAGACATTCCAACGTTCAAACAAAGCTAAGAGAATGCGAAAATTTCATTCCAAAAGCACTCAAAGTTCTATCGATCCTCGAACACATACGGGAATCCGAGCACCGGTACGGCGATACGGCTGATGCTGTCTCACAAGCGTTAATATCCAGATGATCAAGAGCGATCTTGCGCAAAAAGGGCATAAAGTTTCATTCCTTCCTGTTTTCACATTATACCTGCGTCAGCGAGAACGAAAAAGCCCGAAGTCGTCGGAAAGCAGCTGCACATCACGGGTACCGCGCACCGAACAAACTCGCCTCCGCAGCTCTGGGCGCTGCCATCTTACCGATGACGTCACGGCTCTTGTGGGGTCACATGACGAGTGGTCACATTTGCGTACAACATGGCGGCAACCGGAGGGGGGGGGGGGGGGTGCCACTTCAGAGCTTCCGGTTTATCACTCTAAGCCCCTCTACATCGTTGTGCAGCCACAATGAGGTAGAGGGGGTTAGAGCGATAAACCGGGGTTCCGGTCTGCACTCGAAAGTAACCCCCATAAGGCGGCTGCCATTGTACGCAAATTTGACCACTCGTCACGTCACCAAACCAAATACGTGACGTCACAGGAAAGATGGCAGCGCAAAGGCAGCGGCTGGCCCCCGCTGGGCCGGAGCATTGGCCGGAGCTTGTCAGATGCTTTGTTCGTTGTTGTTCGTCTCGGCGAGTTGATTTCAGACGCGGAAGCCGTCATATGAGGCCGTTCGAAAGCGTCTTCAGAGTTCAGCGTGGTATCTGACGTAGGTATAACGCGAAAATAGGGAGGAACGGTGTGCATTTCGCTTGTGACCGGCGGGGATATTGCCACGGAAGAGACAATCTGCCCTAGGTTGTTCGGACCTCGGATTGATTCGGATACCGCTAGGACAGAATTTAACGCGACGTTTCTGTGCTCTCGTTGACCATCAGAATCTTCGAGGTCCGCAGTGAAGCGTGTGCAATGTGTCTGGATACACAGTTGAGCTACGGAAATTGCGTGAGTCCTGCTTGGCAGTGTGCAATCGTGGTGCCGCTTCGTTCAAATAACCGAAGGCTCACTTTGTTTGTGCGGCGCACTGGAGAGCTGCCTTGAACCTGGTAGTCCCCGTGCTGTGCTAAATGATGCTGTGCTCCTTCCCGAATTGTTCCGGCGGAGACGTGCACTTTCACGGGGCACAGGTGTTGTAGTTCGTATTGGTTCCGCTGGTCTGTCGCACGCTTCATCCACACTCGTTACGCAAATTGCAAGCTGTACGGACATTTCATTGAGTGTGTTACCTACCCAGCTCACTAGCTCACGCCACCTTGCGGCGACAGTCTGCAGTGACTTATTACAGAAAAGTTTTCCCACATCTATTTCAGTTCAGTTTTTCCACGGCAGTCGCAGCATCCCGAAGGAGAGGATTTATTCGGACAGAATGCCACTGAAGCAATGCAGCTTCTTTATTGGTCAGGATAGACTTTGTTCTGTCAGTTTTGTTATATTGTCACGGATCCTTGTTCCAGCCCTATCGTCTATCAATATTCACTATTCTGGAAAGTTCCAGGTCATGTTCGGCTGTCATCGTATGTTCTGGTGGAGGTGCTGGGTACTTTACTCTTAGCCCTTCACTCTGCGTGCACCCTGGCGGCTCCTCAGCTGAGTAGCCCGATAACGGACAGGGGTGGCGGACTATCCCGCGTCTTAAATTCCCGGCGAGCCGTGAACCAAGTCCTATCCCGAGCCCGGCAGAAAAACCTCAAGAATAGCGAGTACCACAAGAACGAACCTCGGAAATACGCCACGAAGAACCTGAAATCCGAGCCAGTTGCTGCTACCAGAAAGAACCACCAGAATTCGGTCTCCTGCCAGAACAACCGAAGCTGACTAAGCCAACAATGACGAGCAGCAAACCGCATCTGCTCCCATCATAGTTTGCATGCCCGTCGCACGTGCGTCACACTTTGACGCTTTTTCACGCAAGGTGTGTGAAGACGTCGAGGACTGGATTGAATAATATGACCGTGTCGCCCGCCAAATTGGGTGGACTGACAACCAGCTCCTGCAGAACCTATACTTCTCGTTGAAGAAACTGCCAGGCACTGGTTTGAGAACCACGAATCCTCCTTAACGTCGTGGGAAGTTTGCAAGATCAAGCTGAAGTGCACGCTCGTCAGCCAACATCAACAAGAGAGAGCCGCATTCCCGATTCTGTTCAGGATACTGCCCCAACGAGAGCGTCACCGCATTCGTGGAGGATGTTTTGCGCCTGATTGAGCGCCCACGCCTACGCCGACCCTGACGTTACAGAAGACAAGAACCTAAGAATCCCATGTCCCTCATGTGAGGTACAACACCTTCGGCAGCCTTGTCCGCAACCCCACGACAACAGTCAAAGGGTTCATATCACCGAGGCTTCCAACATTGAACGTGCACTGCATGCCCGAGCCTGTCACAATCAACAACTTCCCGGCGTCTCAACACTCGAGTCGTCCAGCTGCTACTTCGACGCCAGCCTCCCAGGCATCCGCGACATCATCCACGACGTTGTCTGGGAGGAGATCAGGAAGCTACTTCCTACCATCAGTTGCCCAGCTTTTATTTTGATTGCCGAGATTGTTTCGGAACAGGTTTGACAGGTATTTCAACCGAGACTTCTGCGAGTGAAGCGGCATCTGACGAACCGAGGACAACTTACGCCACAATGGCACGACGACCGCCACCGGCTGCCCCTTAGTATTCAATACCAATTCAGTGAGACACCCCAACGCCGAAGCATTCCCGACATCGTGTGTAAGTCTGCGCTCAACAAAGTACACCGAGGAAAACGTAGGTGTTGCGAATGGCCGACCGAAAACCACTTTGCTACCACTGCATGAGGCCGAGCATGTCTTCCAGAGCTGCCCGTACCAATGAATTGGCCTGCGAGGGTTTGTGCCGAACGACCCTTGATCACGTCTCGATGAGCGACCACGGGACATTGAGGATTATCTTCGGCGGCCTTTGTCCCTGATGCCGACATTACCCCAAAGCTCCTGATGTCCATCACCTCAACGGGAGGTAAGCACGACAAACAGGTGAGCGGCAATGCAATGACAGTTGATTTGGTGTCGGTTGTCGTCCAAGGACAATACCTAATAATTTGCTGACGCCAATTATCTGTGTCCACTCCACGAAGCACACAATTTCCAACTTTGAGGGAGAATGTCGCTGAGTGACTTAAAAAAATAGAATGGTTGGTTGTTCTCAAAAGTGGACACTAAGCATCACCCGACTTCACTTTACCACACGAAACTTACACAAATTGCAGTGGTCGCGGGATGCAGAAGAAATCGCTATTACGAAATGGAAGTGAAATGGCTTGGATAGCAAACAAACATTATTGCCAGCCACCCAGTCAACGGTACCAAAAGACACAGCCACGTAAGCATTAGATGCCCGAGCTTGCTGCATTGACGCAGAAAACTACGAGAAAAAATTGCGGATTAGAAGCCAGCCCTGCAGCTTCAGTGCATCAGATGTCAGTGGCCGCACATGATGTATGATTACAAGACGGCATCAGTCAGTCAAAGTTGCCACTCGACTAAACTGAGCACCGAAGTGCCAAGAGCATCATCCGACAAGGTCCACAGGTACTACGACTGAATGCCTGACACAAGACTGTCGCAAAAAGAACTCGTTCTGGAACCATTTACTAGGAATCAATAATTATGTAATCAAGTGGAAATACACATATTTGATACACTAACCAGATGAACATATTTCCTCTTGCCTTTACTGCATACAGAGTCTATACACCAAGAATTGTGTTCACTGCACGAGCAGGTCCTTTTGAGGACACACACATCTCTGACCCTTCAATATTAATTAATAAACATACCAGACTGGCACACTTGTTGGAGGGGGCTGCACTCGTTCCACCTCTCCTGAACACGTGGTGCATCCGAAAACCAACTCCAGTGATGTGAAAATGTTATTTATTAATTTATTACCTCCAGGGGCCTTCATAGGCATTGCAGAGGATACTCAAAATTACACACATGATAATAACATTAAAGCACACTGCTGTAACTTGTTAATTGCAAAAACAAACACATCTCTGAGCATATAGTTTAATAGTATGTGTTGATGCATTGTTATATAGCAGGACACTTCCTATACGTATGACACAATAGACCCTTTGCAGAACCCCAACAAGCAACACGACTGTCACCATTTTTTTTTTTTTCGGCGTAAAGCACACGAATGTGCCCCAGTTCACGTCGAACGTTAATGCAGCATTCGAGTTAAATAGGTGCTGAGACGAGTTCACAGTGATGGCGGACATAACATTCTTGTCAAACAAATGCCCAAAGTATGAAGGCCTGAGATAATTAGAGTAGTAGCTGCTGTAATTTGTTTCGTCACAATATGGCAAACGGCAAAGGGTATACCGTCTCGGTGAGCCAATATTCACGTTGGAGAGAGGCACGTGACAACATATCATCAGAGTGCTCGTCTACACAGATTTTTCACAAACCTTCTTTCCGTCTCTCTGATTGGCTCGAGGGGGTTGTGGTGGTTGCCCTTTTCCAAGTTACGATGATACGATATATAGGTAGCCCGCACTTTTGAAAAAAGTCTATTGAAGAGACCGAAAGGAATGGTAGTCAAGATTTTTTCTACAAGACTGCTCTTCAGGCAAGGGATGAACACAAATATGAATCGTCTTATCCAGGTAATTAGAACAAGTAAATAATTGACCGACTAATACAATGCACTCTTGATAAAAAAAAAGTATTACTGCAATAAATCCTACGAAAGAGAAAAATGCTCAGCTAATCTACGCGTAAACCAAAACAGTCGAATAGCTTTGAAGCAGGTGCCTGCAATTATTTATTCATCCCCACACTCAATAAAACATCATCCTCGTAGCTGAAAATAAGTGTGCACTTCGCACTCACAAAGAAACGGAAGAAAAGCGATCGAATGTAGAATCGTCAAATAGCACAAAAGGTTAAAGATCGCAGGAGCTTCCTCGCTAAAAGTTGCTATGGTTATTCGGTGACGCAGGGCTGAAACAACTTCCCCTAGGCTCTAACGCGACGTATACCTTTCGCTTCGATTTTCAGATATTTCAACGTTCAAACGAAGCTAGAAACATGCGAATATTTTATGCCTGAAGTTATATCGTAAAATTGTTGATAAACGCAAAACGTAAAGATCGCAGGAGCTTCTTCGCTACAAGTTGCTGTGATTATGAATTACCTAGGGCTGAAACTAATTCCCCTAGGCCCTACATCCGACTCATACATTTCGCGTTGATTCTCAGACATTCCAACGTTCAAACTAGGGATGCCGCGAACTTTTTTCGAACCGAAGTATCGATGATCGATTCAAGCGGTTCGAAAGGTTCAGAAAAATCGAATTTTCGAACTTTCTATATCGTAAAAGTCGACAGAAGTCGAATTTAAAAAACTAAGAAACTAAGAAGTTCGACGCTTTTCGAACTGTCGAACTTATTACGCTAAAACATTCGATCCTTTTCGAACTTTCGAACTTATTACGCTGCAAAATTCGATGCTTGTCGAACTTTCGAACTTGATAGACAAAAAAATTCGATGTTTTTTTAACTTTCGTACTTCTTGCACTAAAAAGTTCGAAGCTTTTCGAACTTTCGAATTTTCTACGCTAAGGAATTCGATAATTTTCGACTTTCTAACTTAATTATCAAGAGAATTCGAAAAGTTTCGAACTTTCGCATCCTTAAATGTCAAAAGTTCGACGAACTTCGAAGTTTTACCCTAAATCTTTTACCCCCTCCCCCCCCCCCTCCGTTTTTCTTCTTCCGACGCCACTTGTATGGTAGAACGCTCCTCGACCTCGAGTTGTGTCGGCTTCCGTGCTTTTTGCGAGGCGTTTACTCCGTCCCGGAAAATGAACCTCCAGGACAATTACAAACTTAATTTACTGTATGCCAGCGTCACTCGGGCGGCGTTCGATCGGATTACTACCAGCGTGCAAGGGGTAAGGAGGTAGTTTGCCAGGTCGCTTCAAGGCTTTTCTGAGCCTCACCCTCCTGCCCATCCCTGGCCGTTTCGAACTGGATGAGTATCGTAAAACAGTGCGTTCGTGCGATCACTACTGTGTGATGCACGTTAAAGACTCCCCCCCCCCCCCCCCCCCCCTCGGGCTGGCGGTCACAATTACTCATCTATGGTTACACGTCACTCTGCACTGGCAAACATTTCAGCACTTCCGGGACACTCGTCGTCTCATTTAATTGCCTGACCCAACTTCGCGGAGTCTAAATATCACACCCTAACTTTTCTAAACCTGATTTCGTGAAAACCAGTGAGTCGTGAAAACGTTATTTGAAACTGTAACTGTGGAGGAACATGAAAACCGGACTTCGAACTTTGCGCACTTGGACTTGAAAGGAAATTCGAAACCTTCAAAGTTTTTTTTTTCGAATTTAGCCCTAAAAGATAATCGAAACCTTCGAACTTTTCGAACTTTATGTAGAAAGAAATCGAAATCTTCGAATTTATCGAACTTTATGTCTATAAGAATTCGAAACGTTCGAATTTTTCGAATTTTGTATCCAAAGAATTTTGAAATCTTCGATTTTTCGAATTTCAGATCCCAGGAAATTCGAAATTTTCGAATATCTCAAATTTCAAGTTAGGAAAGTTCGAAAGTTTCGAATTTATGGAACCTCAAGTAAAAAAATATTCGAAATATTCGAACCCGAAATTTTAGAAACCGTGAAACCTTCGAACTTTTCGAATTCGAATCTCCACTGTGATCGAAAGTTGCGAATTTTTCGAATTCGAACCTCGGTCGGTACGAAAATATCGAACTTTTTCAAAATCGAACCTTAGTTCGCTTCGAAAATATCGAAACCTTTCGAAATCGAACCTAGGGTGGTTCGCGACATCCCTAGTTCAAACAAAGCTAAGAGAATGCGAAAATTTCATGCTAAAAGCCCTCAAAGTTCTATCGATCCTCGAACACATCCCGGAATCCGAGCACCGGTACGGCGATACGGCATGATGCTGTCTCACAAGCGTTAATATTAGGGATGCCGCGAACTTTTTTCGAATCGAAGTTTCGATGATCGAATCAAGCGATTCGGAACGTTCGAGAGATTTCGCATTTTCGAATTTTCTATATCGTAAAATCGACGGAAGTCGAATTTTCGAACTTGTTAAGCTAAGAAGTTCGACGCTTTTCGAACCGTCAAACTTATCACGCTAAAAAATCGATCCTTTTCGAACTTTCGAACTTATCACACTGCAAAGTTCGATGGTTGTCGAACTTCCGAACTTGACTGACCAAAAAATTCGATGATTTCGAACTTTCGAATTTCTTGCACTAAAAAGTTCGAAGCTGTTCGAACTTTCGAACTTATTTATCAATAGAATTCGAAAAGTTTCGAACTTTCGAATCCTGAAAAGTCAGAAGTTCGACGAAATTCGAACTTTTAGGGTAAAAGTTCGACGTTCGTCGAACTTCGAAAGACCGGCGGACGGTTTCATTTGAATTCAAGTAGTGAGGTACATTCGTAATTTTTTTTCTCGAACTTTTACATGCGGTGTTCCGTTCTTTTCGAAAGACAATGCCGTTTATTTCAATGTTCTGGCATGCTTAGTTTTAAAGAAATAAATTCCCGAAGAAGCGAGGAAGGACGACGGGTTTTTGACGATTATCGTTTATGTCAGATTTGAAGCGCGATGTAGCCGAAGCTATTTATGGTAGAGATGTTAAACTTTTTAAGAATGATCTATGTATAGCCTAGATAAGTGTCGTCTTAAGATATGACTATTGTTATTCAAGGTGAGTTTTGAAGAAATGTCCAAACATGTATCTACATGCAATTATGCCCTAAACTTGGTATTTATTTTCGTCTAAGTTGTTTGAGGTATCGCATTTAAATTAACACCACAGACAGTACATATCATTGCCATCTGCAGAATACAAAATAATGTATTTATTGTTTTTTCACGTTAAGGAATAAATTAACTCATGAGAGAAGATTTCTAATATTGTTCAAGTTCAGCACGTCATTAAAAGAAAACTTTTTTTTTTCGCTTCACGTTCCTGGGACGTGTTTCTTTTAGCCTGTACACATTTTGGTAGGAGAAAGTTGTTTCGAAGTTCTGAACCACTGAATATGCAAGAATACAACACATCCGGCGAGTTCTTGATAGTTTTTTTCTTTCTCCAGCTTTTTATCCCCGCATTTATTATTATTTTTTTTTTTTACTATTGGCACAGTTATTTAGGTCGTAAAGACATAGCTTTGAACTTCCGAACCACTACGCATGTGACGAGTAGTGCCTTCTGACGACGAGTTTCTAACAATGACCATCTACGCGATCTTTTATGCAGTGAAGAGCGACAGTAGCTATACATAGGCATAAATAATTTCAGATTAAAATAAGCTCGACCACGCCCTCTTTCCCCGTATTGTTTTCTTTAACAGTCCGAAATATCTGGAAAGGGGGCTGTGCCCCCCCCCCCCCCCCCCCTCCTCTCTTCCCTCCCCCGTTTTTCCTCTTCCGACGCCACTTGTATGGTAGAACGCTCCTCGACCTCGAGTTGTGTCGGCTTCTGTGCTTTTTGCGAGGCGATTCCTCCGTCCCAGAGAATAAACCTCCAGGACAATTACAAACTTAACTTACTATATGCCAGCGTCACTCGGGCGGCGTTCGATCGGATTACTACCAGCGTGCAAGGGGTGGGGAGGTAGTTTGCCAGGTCGCTTCAAGGTTTTTCTGAGCCTCAACCTCCTGCCCGCCCCTGGCCATTTCGAAGTGTATGAGTATCGTAAAACATTGTGTTCGTGTGATCACTACTGCGTGATGCACGTTAAAGAACTCCCCCCCCCCCCCCCCCCCCCCCCACGGGCTGGCGGTCACAATTACTGATCTATGGTCACACGTCACTCTGCACTGGCAAATATTCCAGCACATCCGGGACACTTGTCGTCTCATTTAATTGCCTGACCAACTTCGCAGAGCCTAGGTATCACACCCTAACTTTTCTAAACTTGATTTCGTGAAAACCAGTGAGTCGTGAAAACGTTATTTTAAACTGAAACTGTGGAGGAACTTGAAAACTGGACTTCGAACTTTGAAAACTTGGACTTGAAAAAAATTCAAAATCTTCGAAGTTTTTTTGTTTTTTTCGAATTCAGCGTTAAAAGAGAATCGAAACTTTCGAACTTTTCGAACTTTATGCAGAAAGAAATTCGAAATCTTCGAATTGTTCGAACTTCATGACTATAAAAATTCGAAGCGTTCGAAGTTTTCGAATTTTATTTCCAAAGAATTTCGAAATCTTCGGACTTTTCGAACTTCAGATCTTAAGAAATTAAGAATTTTCGAATATCTCGAATTTCAAGTTAGGAAAGTTCGAAATCTTCGAATTTATCGAACCTGAAGTAAAAAAAATATTCGAAATATTCGAACCCGAAATTTTAGAAACCGTGAAAGCTTCGAACTTTTCGAATTCGAAACTCTACTGTGATCGAAAGTTGCGAATTTTTCGAATTCGAACCTCAGTCGGTACGAAAATATCGAAATTTTTCGAAATCGAACCTCAGTTCGCTTCGCAAATATCGAAACCTTTCGATATCGAACCTAGGGTGGTTCGCGACATCCCTAGTTAATATCCAGATGATCCAGAGCGATCTTGCGCAAAAAGGGTATAAAGTCTCATTCCTTCATATTTTCACATTATACCCGCGTCAGCGAGCACGAAGAAGCCCGAAGTTGTCGGAGAGCAGCTGCACATCACGGCTACCGCGCACCGAACAAACTCGCATCCGCCAGCTCTGGGCGCTGCCATCTTACCTGTGACGTCAAGGCTCTTGGGAGGTCACGTGACTAGTGGTCACATTTGCGTACAACATGGCGGCAACCGGGGGGGTGCCACTTCCGAACTTCCGATTTATCCAACGTTACTAAAACACTCTGTTGGGAAACTCACCCTTGAAACTTGGGCCGCTAGCGTCCACCGAGACCGAGCTAAATACGATAACAGCGCCACCCTTTAGCGACGAGTTCAAACATGAAAGTTGCTTTACATAGCTACTGCGAGATGGCCCTGCGAGATGGTGCCACCGGCCTTGCCCGACTCGACCTGAACCAAAACGTGCAGCCGTGCAGTTCCCGGCGTGGACGCTACAGGAGAAATGGCGGCGTTGCGATCGCCATTAGCTCGGTTCTCGAGTACGGATCGGAGCCACTTTTTTCAAGCAGGCTCTATGGCAGTTTCCCAACTGAGTGGTTCTAGTAACGTTGGGTTTATCACTCTAAGCCCCTCTACCTCGTTGTGCAGCCACTATCATCCATCCATGGCAGACAGCGTTGTAGCAGTTGTGGTGACAGGCTGCCATCAAAATAGCGTGGGTTATATTTTGTCCTTGATTGAAATTGTTTGACGAAACATATTTTTGAAACCCGGCGTGAACGGTAGCCCGATCTTTGAGGACCCGGTGAAAGTTTCACGAAATCGCAGCACCGGGGAAAAACAGCACAGCACGCATCAAAAGTCGCATCGAAAGAAGCATCGAAAGCAGACGCCGGTAAGGAGTCTGCTTTCGATGCGAACTGCGCTGCTTTCCCCCGGTGCTGCGCTTTCGTAGAACTTTCGCCGGGTCCTCAAAGATGAGGCAACCGTTCACGCCGGGTTTAAAGAATCTGCTTCGTCGAACAACTTCAATCAAGCACGAAATATCACCCACGGTACAGCGTACTAGATCTACGGCTATTTTATGGCAGCCTGCCGCCATTGCGCTGTCCGCCATATTACTATGATGGCTAGAGATAATATAACTCTACCAAAAAGATGGCCGACCGTTGCCGCCAAGGAGGTTATAATGGGCTGGAGGTGGCGTCCCTATCCCCAATGCATGGAGCGAAGTGTAACGGAAGTAGGCGTGGCCACGAGCCGCGACGAGCATTTCTTGACCAATGGGAAGCCTAGTGAGTGGGCGCCGCCATTAATTTCGGTGCAAACAACCGCGTTGCGATGACATTTCCGTGGCAACGCGATTGTGTGCACCGAAAGTAATGACGGCACCCACTGTTATTTGAAACAGGGCTTAACGGGAGACTTTTAAACCGGTATGGTCGGAATTGGATGAGATTATTATAAACGAACGCCTGGTTGCCCAGCAGAAAGTAAGTGACTAGAGTTGAGACGCTCTAGACGACGCACCGACTGAATCGGTGTCGAACAGGCGAGATTTCGAGCCCAACACTTGCCTGACCAGTAGGACTAGGAAGTCGGCGTGTAGCGGACGCTCTCGACACCGCGCGACCGCGCCTGGAGCGTCGTCTCGAACGAGTCGTCGTAGCGCGGCTTTGGAAAGCGATCGCGAGTCAGTCATCGTAGGCACGAACGCTGAGAAGGGCATCGCGGGTTGAGAAAGCCGTACAAATTCTGCTTCGAGAAGATGTTGGTTTCACTCCGCCGTGATGAGTATTCGAGTTCGCATCGAAACATCTTTTGGTGCGCCGATCGAATCGAAAGCCAGCCGCGACAGCGAGCAGACAAAGCAGACCGCAGGCACGGAGCAGACGTAGCCTAAGCCTAACGACCGAGTGGATTAGAGAGCGTCGGTGCGCGGGGCAGTCTGGGATTGGGTTGTTCTTCCGGCGTCGCTGGGTATGACGTCATGCCGGGTCCTGCCCTATTTAAACGTCCTTGGTTGCCGCATTCCCGTCCATAGGCGGAGCTGGTGAAACGCGATCCAGCAAAAAGGCATAGAGATCAGTGGTTTAATCCAGGGGGGGTGGGGGGGAAGGTGCCGCCGCTTCCAATGCACCCTCCTCAGAATTTACGGCGCTCCGTGGGAGCCGCCATATTAAAACTTGATACCAGTGTTGCTGCATCTGTAGGTCATCTTTAAGTTAGAGCTGACGGAGAAAATCTGGCAACGGCGCAACGCCGATGTACGCTGGAAGCTAGAGTCGGTTTGCTTTCGTTGTTTTTGTTTGGTCGGAGGAAATCTAGCAACAACGCACGTTCAACTAGGCGCCGGTATTGTTTTGGTTTGACGCGGTTTGCGAGCACATGTAGCGAAGAGGTGACCGGAGAGGTGCCCCTGTGATGTTCCCGGAAGACGGAAAGTATCATTCATAATCGTCGTGTGTGCTTTGAAAGCGAAGGGAGTCACAGGGTCCTCGAGTGTGCAACCACAAGCCAAGGTTCACGACAACGCTGCGTTGACTTCGGCGGTCTCGTTCTGTTTGGTGCATAGATATAGGTTTGGTGCAACACGGCGATGCGACAAAGAGTTGAAACGTTCGTGGTGTGTTGTGCGGTGCTTGGAGGTAGAAGCCCATACTAACACGAAGCGCAAATTGGTTATTGTGGGGTTGAAATTCAGCGGGTTCAGTCCCGTCGTCGTCAGCTGATCCGGTCCACCTGGTCCGGGAGGACGCAGCGAGCGCTTTTAAAAGTAAATCTTCCTTTGTTCCGTTTCAAAATGTGGAAGATTCTCGACGCATACCTTGAGTAAAAAGCTGTGGGCGTTTTCAACAAAATTACGTCGTTTTAATTGAACAATGGACTCCGGATTGTTTTCCTAGACCTGCCGTTTTTATGCTTCGTGTTGTTGGCGTTTGCAGAGCGACGCACACCGCCCGAGTAGATGATTCGGTCCTGCAAACGACCGGTCATACAGAATTTCAGGGAAACTTAAGTCACCACCGATATTTTCTTGTGAATCTCGTGTGAGTTTGTTGCGCTCATCATGCGGTGTGAATACATTAGGGCAACGTTTCCTACCTGCCTACGGATGCATGAACTGATACCATTTTTTACGTAGTGAACATCGTGTTTTTTCTTTATTTTGGGAAGAGGTGTTGGTGAATCTATTAAGGTACAATCACTTGAGAGTTCAGAAATTGGGGAGAGCGAGCATGCTTTCCCAACTTTGTCTCTTTCTCTCTGGCATTGCCCCTAGTTTCAAGTTGCAGCTTCAGGAGACATACCTACTAGCAGGTACAAACTGCTCTAAAGCAGGTAGAAGACTGGTAAGTCAGGGCGGTGCGGACTCCGTGTTTCGCGATTTTCGCAAGGTGACTGGGTAAGTGCTTTTGCGAGGTATGCGGAATACGCAAACGATTTTGTTATGCCCGTCGTTTGCGTCTTTCCAGCAAAACGAATAAGATGATCTACAAAGGCGCAATCACAAGCTAAAATTTACGATAACAGTGCATTTGATTCGGTGGTCTGTGTAGTGTTATTTTACCCTGCTTTCTGCAACACCGTGTCATGACGAAGAGCTGGAACGTTCACGGTTTGTGCTGGGCTACCGGTTGACCCAGGGGCGGATCCAGAACTCCGTCTTCTTTTCTTTTTTTTTTTTTTTTTTTTTGGGGGGGGGGGGGAGGGGGTCGGGAAAATCTAAAGCAAGATAAACAGGACTCCGGTTGCGCCTTTTGTTTTAACCGCCGCAGAACCACACTGCGCCGACGGCCCTTAGATGTGCGCCGCTACGCCGACTTTTTGTTCTAAGCCGTGCTTTGAAACCGCCGCCGTGGACTTCAGTCTCGGTTGAAGCGACGGAGTGGTTCTCCAAGTTCAGAGTACAAGTGTGCCTGCTAGGGTGCGACGTACCCTATTTCGAACCCCCTTCCTTGAGTACCGAGCCTTCTACCACCTGGCAGGCCGGTAGTCGGTTTTATTTCGGGGGATCCACCCATGTCAAATCGCCCTCCGAGAAGGGGGCAGGGTGGGGGGAAGCGGCTGCCCCTCCCCCCCCCCCTTGGATCCGCCCCTGGGTTGACAGAAGCCCGCGTCGCCCGTATCGGCACTGAGTGCACTTGGGCTGTTGTAGTGGCTCTAGGCTGTTGATGCTCAAGCCTTTCATCCGCGGCTTGCCGCCAGCTGATCCGGCTGCTCGACGGTGAGGAAGCGGCGAAAGTGACCTCTGAAGTAAATGTAAATCCTTGTTCATCCAGTTATCCGGTGTCAAAGTGTGGAGGTGTCCAGCGTGTACTGAGGGCGGGAACTACGAGCGTTTTGCCTTGCTTTCGTAACCGAAACCAGAACAGCGAGATAACTGCCTTGCGTACTCCAAAATGATGGAAGCAATAAGTCGTCAAAAATCCGTTTTTAGGGTTTCCAACCAAGTAAACCAGACAAATATAATTAAACTTCGTTGTCTGTATGCAGGAGGACTTATGTAACTCAACAGTACATTCTCTTTCCAAAACGAAAAAGAAAGTAAAACTCAGTCCGCCGTATATGGCAGCAACTTTTTCGCTGCAAAACCTATGCTGGCAACGTAAGCGGTTTTAATCGTTTTAATTAGGGGTAGGGGTGTCGCGAACATTTGTCGAACCAGATTTTTAGGTCGAACTTTCGGGGTTCGACTGGGTCGAACCGGTTCGACGAACCTTCGAACTTTTCACCAGATTCGACCGGTTCGACTTTGTGGACAGTGTGGCCAGACCTTGATACAAGCATGTCTAGGTTTGGAGAATTTTTTTTTATGCAAAGGGTTATTTTATTTTATAAACAGTTACAATTAAAATAAACTAATTCTAATCACTGAAGAAGTTAATAACTTAGTTTTTTGTACTGTATTAACTGAAATAACCAAGCAGCGCTACCCTTAATTCATCCCTTAGCCATCACCATCCAATCCGAAGCCAACTGGCCAGCCTGTCGCGCATGCGCACAGGAGTCGAACCTCAACACAAGGTTCGTCGAATTTTCCACTAGAAGTTCGAAATAGTCGAACCTGGTCGAACTCGAACCTCCGCCGGTTCGCGACACCCCTAATTAGGGGTGTCGCGAACCGCCCGAGGTTCGAGTTCGACCAGGTTCGACTTTTTCGAACTTTTAGTGGAAAATTCGACGAACCTTGTATTGAGGTTCGACTCGTGTGCGCATGCGCGACAGGCTGGCCAGTTGGCTTCGGATTGGATGGTGATGGCTAAGGGATGAATTAAGGGCAGCGCTGATTGGTTATTTCAGTTAATACAGTACAAAAAATTAAGTTATTAACTTCTTCAGTGATTAGAATTGGTTTCTTTTAGTTGCAACTGTTTATAAAATAAAATAACCCTATGCATAAAAAAAAAAATTCTCCAAACGGAGACATGCTTGTATCAAGGTCTGGCCACACTGTCCACGAAGTCGAACCGGTCGAACCTGGTGAAAAGTTCGAAGGTTCGTCGAACCGGTTCGACCCAGTTGAACCCCGCAAGTTCGACCTAAAAATCTGGTTCGACAAAAGTTCGCGACACCCCTAGTTTTAATATGGCAGCCTCCGCTTTGCGCCGCGTTCCCTTTCCCTCCTCCCCCCCCCCCCCTGGTTTAATCGGTTTAATCCATCCTGAATGGATGGAAGGGTGGATGCGGCTGAACCCTCTGAATTGGGCGGCGACTTGCGCAACCTAGCCCCGGATGTGGCGCCACCTATCGGCAGACATTCGAACCTGATTGTGACTGAGTTCGAGGGTTTTGGGGGAAAAACAAGGGCTCCATTAGCCTTGATCTCTGCACGTTGCTAAGTTCAGTTTACAGTACGTCTGTTTTCTGTTTAGTTTTGGTGGCTCTGCTACTTTTCGCGGACAAATGAGGATGGCCGTCGACATCCCATCCCCTTTTCAGCCCGACGGCTAGGTTGAGAAGCCACAGCAGATCGCTCGCGTCTCCAGCTGAGGGTCCCCCGATTCTCCTGTCCAGCGGGCACGGCGGAACTGCGAGCAATCATGGGTCGCGAAATGTCATTTCCGAAGGCAAACAACACTCTTCACTGTCCCAACGCAGTGCTGCAGCCGGTATGGGATTGTACCTTACTAGAGAGTTTTAGTATTGCGTATAGAAGCAAACGAAAGCGCTGAGCGTTTGCGTTATAGTTGTGCGTGCGCCTCATCGCCATGCGCCAATCCAAGACTGCAATTTGGCTCCGCGCACGCGCTAACGCAAACGCACGGCGCTTGCGTTCGCTCGTATACGCAATACTAAAACTCACAACTGTTTCACCGGCTTCCAACGCCAGCGCAACGTGCTGCAGTGAGCAGACATGCAAGCAGGTAGGCGTTTCTTCGAACTGGAAAGGCGCGTAAAAATGAAAGTAGCGAAATGTTATTAAAAAATTAATAATAAAAAAAATCCTTTTTTTTTTTGGGGGGGGGGGGGGAGAGGGGGGGACGTTTGGTTTGGAAGGAATTTCGCGGCGACTTTGTTAACTCTTGCCGATTGTCAAAAGTTGCGACTTTGATAGCAAAGTATGCTTTACCCACATTTAATTAATTTTACATAGATTTCTTACAATAACTAGAATGTTTTGATTGATTTTAGACTATTTTTATTTTATAACTTGGCAATTAAAAATGCTGCATTTGGCACCAGTGATGATAATTAGCACACTTTTGATTGTCATACTTGTTCGCGCGTTTGAAATTAGATCATTAGCAAGGGTTTGAAAAATTGCGTATTAAAATATCTGAATTTTAATATTATTATTATTCATACAAATCACGGCAATGTATGCCCCCAATTGATGGCACGATCACAAAAAGACGCCATTTAATCATAACAGTCTTTCCAAAAAGGTATATTTTTTGTTTTTATTTTTAGTATATGAAAACTCTGACATCGTTATCAAGATAGACAGTCAAACACTGGATGCAATATAAAGTCCCATGCGTCACGCGTTGCTATACAAAACACACGCACTTCAACTGGCTGACTCGGATTCCGTCTTTGGGTTTTAGTGAGAACAGCATTTATTAATTTATACGTTTTGTGGACATATTATAAAAATTTGATTTGTTCTGTTATTCTTGTGCTAGAAATAATGTTAAAGCAATTAATCATCTAAATACCCGAAACCCATTAAAAGGCCCTCAGTTCATTATTTCACATGACAATTATTTGAGCGAGAAATGGCAGCGAGAACGTACAAATATCAGCACTGAGTTTTTTCAACAACTACAATATTCTATGTTATTTCTAAAGAGTATAAAAGACCCTGTCTTTAAAGGGACAATGAAATCTCCAAAATATTTTTAAGTGCTTGAATCGAACATGTATGTCACAAAATAAAGTTTCCGCGAACAATTTAACAATATAATTACGATGTGTGACACGGCTTGAGTTATGAAAGAATTCGAAATTAGTGACGGCTTGAAGCTGAGCTAGTTGGTTCATGCTTGTTAAAGTGCCAGCTGAACGTTTTAAGGACACACACACAGAGACGAACAGCGTTGTCTCTGCCTTTTTTGTTCGTCTCTGTGTGTGTGTCCTTAAAACGTTCAGCTGGCACTTTAACAAGCAATTCGAAATTAAGGCCTATATCGAGAAATTAAATTCAAAATAGAGGTTAGTTTCGGTTTCGCTCCAGAATTAAAACGTGCCTCCTGGAGTAAGCATTACGCTAAACAACGTTTTTGCTTTCAGGGGAAAGAGGTGACCTGCGCTCATAACACCTTAGCTTGCTCGTATTACCAGAAATAATTTGTGTCGCTCAGCGGCACGCATTTCCGACCCTTACCATAACCGCCATCTTGGAAAACGAGTGGCGCCACCTATAGTTAGTTGGAGTCGCGAATTGTAAGACGAAGTGTGCCGATACCCGCACCACAAGACGAACTCGCTGTGACAGGTCCACCGAGGATGGGCTCTTAAAGGGATACTGAAGCGAAACTTGAAATATACCTATTATGGCCAGAAATAGGTTTAAAGGGCAACTCCGCTTCATTTTTCATAGTTTGAAAACTATGCAGCCCTCTTCAGTATCATATAGGAAGACCTCATTTCAAATATTACGATCTAATTCCGTCTATATATTTAATAAACTGGCCAGCAAACTTTCAAATGAGCCAAGTCGCCGAAATCTGCCAACTCTAGCGTGCGACGCGCGGCGCAATCGTCAGCGCAGTCAATGCGACGGAGTTGGAGCGGCCAACGTTGAGCCACTACGTCAGAGGCATGACTACGTCACTCTCACGTTTTGTTTGTTTTTACTTCTCAGAGCGAAATTGAACGATGACGTCATGAGTTTCTCCTCCCGGTGTTGGCTCAACAGCGTCCACGTGATCACCGTAACGCGGATGCGCTAGTTTGCGCTGCCCTGCGGGCTTATCGGTCTGTTTCTCCGGTCCCCCTCTCCCCTTTCGTCTTCTCCCCTTCCCCCTCTCCCCCGGGCCATCACCGTCCACGCCATGCGAAGCGACCTGCCCGCGTCGCGTGTCCTGTACCTCGCCCCCATGAACCTCACAAGACTACGTGGTTCGACGTGACGTGGCCATGACTCTGACGACGCGAGACCAATGTGGCCTGACGCAACCGAAGTTTCGGTTTCAGTATCAGTTGATGTTTTAATTAAGATTACACAAATAATATTCCACAATTCGCGAATTCGAAGACGTAGAGCTGTTTAGTAGTGCTTTGTGAAATGAAATCAAATGTAAGCCTAAATTTTTCGGAATTGAGCGGAGTTGCCCTTTAATATGATCAATGATATCCGTAAATCATAATCGCGCGTTTGTATTTTGAACGGATGGCTATATTTTTCACCCTGAGGGGCCCGATTGGGCGCGCGCTCGAAAATCAGCCATCGGAGAGCGCGATGTGTCTTGGGATATTCGGCGCATTCGTGACGTCACTTGTGCCAGACGGGAAAGACTACGGCGGGGATGTTGTGGTTACGAGCGTTGCCACTTGGTGGCGCGTCGACGATTTACGACCTGTGACAACGTGGCCGTTTGAGATGTGCAAGGGCTGCACGCACGCTGCACCACGGCAAGTCGGCAACCACAGCACCACTGACATAACCTGCTCTGAGGCCGGATTCTCAAAGCGAACTTACGATGAAAAAAGTGCGTACGACAAATTTGAGAAAAAACCCGTATTCTCGAAACGAAATTGTCGTGGCCGACAGCATCGCTCAGTTACTTGGTCGTGACGACCGACGGACATTTGTTTTTCTGCGTACTCTTCTCGCGCGTGCCGACTTCAACCAGCAAGAAAAAAGGGAAGGAGTATTTGAAACAGACCACGACGGACAAGAACGCTGGATCCACGAACACCCGAGAAGAGCTACAACGGCTACGATTCCACCGACCAAGTGAGCTCGGCAGAATATAGTAGGCCTAGGAGCAACACCGACTCGGAACCACTCGGAGCACCGGTCCTTGGCCAAGACCGTCTGCCCACGACCGGCTGGCCTGCTGAATGGAATATGCTCGCGCGACCCTTGTGGATTCTTCCCGGATGAATAGTTTGATCCCTTAACTAAATTTCAGAGGTCAATCTTTACCCCTTGTCATCTCGATCTCTTTGTTTTCCGACGCAGCGGTGACGAATGCTGTCGTCGAAAAGGGACTCTCATTGATTCTATCTCCTTGTTTTGTGTGATATAGAGCTCAAATAAACGCCATACGGATTACCTTCTCAACACGGTATGTACACTTTGTTATTAGTATGCCATTTTTATTCTGACACGACGCTACGTCACTGTCGAGCTATAGCAGTTCGTGGGAGCTGCGCGATGTCGGTCCAACCTTTCTTTGACGAGTGTCACGTCAGTATCGAGTTGCAATCGTATAAAAGATCGGTCCAGAAGCGCTTACCGAAACGCGGTCTAAAACAGAGCGAATCCAGCACTTCGATCAAACGCGCTCGTCCGCTCCGAGTGTGAACAGGTATTACGTGGCTCTCGCTGAAACTCTCGTAGTTCAAACGTATCTTTTTTTAACGTCGGCTCGCGACTCGCCGCAACTAATATCGGCCGCTCCAGAAGCGTACTCGCGTCGTGTCGTGCAAAGAGCCGCAACGAGAACGAGCTCACTGTGGCCAACTACGCTTTGGCTTTCTCCGCCAAGGCTTTGCAAACGCGTTCAGGCCTAGGCTAATTCTGCCGGCACGCCGTATTTCCGCAGAACGGCGCTGCTCCTATGCCACAAGTGATGTCACGAGAACTTTCCCACCATCCACCAGATGTGAATTTGAAATCGTTAAATTAGGTTTAAAATTAGCTCTCCTGTGTTTTACAGCGCGATATAGATATTTCCGAGGTGGTGCCTGTCCCTAGCCCATATTTATGCAAAAAGATGGGCGCTAAAATTTCGTTTCCGTACCCCTTTAAAAAGAAGGGTTACGTCCGCAAAGTCAGGTGGAAAACCTCAGATGACTCGGGAATATGCCTCGTCCGGGGCCTCTGCTTTCTGTCGATAAGAAAGTGCTGTACATGGTATCGGCGCGATTCTTGAGAAGAGCCTGGAGCGTCATGGGCGGCATCGGTAGCTGTCACTTCCTACCTTTGTGGGACGTGCGATCTCTCCATCGCTCGTAGCGATCGAGATGGTCATTGTTTCGTGTCAGCGAACCCAGTCGGCACAAAGCCTGAGTGATATTTGTGCAGCGAAACCAGTCGGCACAAAGCCTGAGTGATATTTGTGAAGCGATGATTTTCCTGTCTAACAAAGCGGGCAATGCAACCACGAAATTTTCTAGTGTGCTTTTCTGAGGTACGCTCAAAGAGATTGACATGTGACGAAGTGAGGAGCTCGCTTCGCCACAAATCAAATCATTTAATCTGTAAATGACTTTATTTCTGCGGGCTCAATATTCCGCAAATTTCGGGCAAATGTCGCGGGCAAACAATTTTGCGATTGGAAGTGGCTTGCTATGTATTTTTTACCGTAGAGTAATATATTCAGGGGATCTATTTTTCGCTGTAATAAGCTCATAGTTCGACGTGAGCGGAGTTAAATGGAGTTAAATAAAAACAGAAAGAATAAACATAGGGACGGACAGAACAGCACCTCTTTCGACTTTCAACACAAATAGCTTCATTAGGCACCGACCCAAGAGACACAGGCTACGTTTACATGGATGCGACAGCAGCGCATCGGATCCAGTTAGCGAATCGGATCCACTTCAGCCACTACGTTTACATGGATTCGGATCGACCAGTAGCGGCACCTCGTGTCGAAGGATCACAACGCAAATTTCGTGACCTTCAGAATGTTTCCGAGGTGCCCGGTTTGCCTAGCGGCATGCAGCGCAAAGCTCCCGTAATCCCTCGCTCGAGCACTCGATTCGATCCGCTAGCGTATACATGGAGGGTCTCGATTCGGATTGACCATCTCAAACCACCCCGTCCCAGCGGATCAGATCGGATCCGATCCGATCCGATCCGAGTTGTTTACATGGACCGATTCGATTCGTTAACGGGATCCGATGCGCTGCAGTCGCATCCATGTAAACGTAGCCCCAGAGACGGAAAGGGGGAGGGCGAAAAGCGGGAACATGGAAAAGTGAGGGGTGGTAGGGAGAGGATAAAGGCTACACAGACAGGAAAATTACTCGCGGGGAAGAAGAAAGGCCAGGAGAGAAGCCGCAAAGAAGCGAAGTCGCTTGAAACAAAATCACCGGACGGACGACCTAGGCCCGCGGGGTTCTTGTCAAGGCCATCAACTGCGGGCGAAGGTAGGCCGCGTCCTTCGTGGAAAGAGAAAGAGAGGGCGCCGAGATATTTCGGGATGCGTGCATTATCGCGTAGGACTCAATTATCTCTCGGCCGTAGCGAGCTCGGTTAGAACCTAGGATTCTTGCCGAAGAGTCGTTGACAGTCGTTGACAGCAACCAAGTATGCTCATTTGCCTTTCAAGCCTTTGAAGCGCCTGACAGGTCAGCCCCCTTCACCGCGCGAACTAATGTCGCTCTTCCCCCAAGGTCGTCCCCTCCACCGGCCGGTGCCGATTCCGACATCCAAACACAACACAGCGCTTTGGCATCGCTCAATCACACCGGGAATCACACGGCGCCATTCGCGTCAAGCAAAATGGCTGTCTTGTTTTCCACCCAGCCTAATCCGCGCTGACATAACGCGAGTTTTTTTACTCTGGAACCGGCAAGCCGGAAAAGGGTGGATTCAGTTGCGATATCCCCTTAAGAACGGCCAGAATCAGAAGACGGTCTAGAAAACGGGGCGAGATCATCGCTCATACTTTGGGATTTAAGCAAGTTAAGGCAAAGCGAAAACCATTTGTACAATTAATTAACGATGAACGTGCCTAAGAGTGCAGCGACCATAGTGATTTAGTTCTGAAGCGAGCAATGCATGGCGCCGCCCTGCATTGCCTAGTCAAACTAGAGTGACAAAGAAAAACAACTGACACCGACGAGCCCCAGACGCGTTCAGAAAGCACGGGAATGCAGCTTTTGCAGGATTACAATCCATCACTCGTGCGTATTTCACGATCACCAAGAGATGCAAGCAGCGCCAAAGGTACCATATTGTGCACGCTGCACATGTTTGAGGCATGTCAGTGTCGGTTGCTTCTGTTTCCGCTCTAGTGGGAATGGGTCGTTTGGTGCGCACGCTAACCAAGAGATAGCTCCTGTTCGGCGCATGCGCAGTGGTGAGCCCTTATTTCTTAAAGGGCGACTCCACTCAAAAAGTCGACAATATCGAATTGACTGATATCGCTTTAGGGGGTCAAAATACGGTCATACCCAAAATATCACGTCAAACCGACGCCGCATTACCGATTAAAACCAATATTAAAAATGTTCTCCCGGCTTGGTTAGCGGCCCGAAAGCGGGTGAGCAACGCTGGCACCGGGTGAGCTAGTGAAGCAACACTGGGGAATGACGTAGGTCTAGTCCTACGCTCTCATACGGACGCCGCGGACGCTTCGTTTCCCGTGGTATTTCGCGATTCTGCTGACGACAAGAGATGCTTACCACGTTATCCTGTGTTCTCCTATTTTTATTAGCGTCCAGGCAGTTCATTTAACTCCAGCATTGCTTCCGCGACAGCGCGGAAGAGAGCGAAGCGGTGCTGCTCGCTCGAGCGCGTGTCGTAGAGCCGGAGAGACTCGCCGGACTCGCGTTGGGCGATGTCGAGCACGACTTGTACTGAGGGTTGCACCAACAATCCGGTGCGCAACCCGGAGCTGCGGTTTTACCAGTTCCCAAGAGACCGGAAGAGGCACAAGGATTGGGTCGGTGCCGTTCGCCGGATAGATTTCGGAAGGCCGTCGACTCCGAGCTCCAACGCGAAGCTCTGCCCCCAGCATTTTACGTCAGACACCTAGACACGGGATCTGCGGCTGCTGACTGTTGCGGGTTTCATCCACGAAGCATGCGTCTTTGAAGAACGATGCGGTGCCGTCGCTGTTCGCGTACCGTCCGCCGGCTGCTCCAGCACGATCGGCCGGACGCAGCAGGTCGCGGCTGATCTAACTAGCGTGCACATAAAGGCACCTTAGCTTTAGCAACTTAGACCGCTTGTGGATACATCTGTCCATTTATCTCCCATTATTTATTTTTCTCTCGGTCCGCGAGCAAGAAACAAATACAGTCACGCTGCGCCGGCACTGACCGCGTCATATTTATGGCTGTCGGATTCGGCTTTTCAGCCGGCAAATTTATAAATACACACTAAAACTTACTACATTTGGTGCATATTAACAAAGTAAAGCGATAAAAAAAAATGTGCAACTTACCTTCTGTTTTGAAACTCCACGTGGGACCGAGCCGACATTGTCAGTGCGTCAGCTCAGAAGCGCGGGACGAGAACTAGGTCATGCCGACGACGCGCTCCTAATATCAGTGTTGCCAAGCTGCTTCAGCCGGTAGTTTCGGTTTCGCCGTGCCGCCGGAACGATACTTAGATTCGCGATATCTACAAAAATATACACACTACCGAAAAACAAATTATATCTCGGTATTCAGCGTCGCCGACTTCGACTAAACAGATCATAACCCAAAAATTGTAAAAATGGAGTGGAGTTGCCCTTTAAGGGTCCCCTAACGTTGGAGCCCCTATTCTAAAACTGCCCAATATGACGCAGGCGCCTGCCGAATGCCGACACTTTGCGCGTGAAACGCCGGCAAAAATCCACCACCGTGGATCGACATCGCGAGCTGAATGGAGTCCCCGAACTATAACCTCGAAACGTCCAATCTCGACGTTCATGCGATAACTTGTATTATTTTTTTATTCGACAACTTCCAATTCGGAGCCGAAGGGAGTAGCCGTTGTTCACAATAGTCTGCTACTTTAGGTAGATTTTAGAAAAATAAGGTTTTTGTTTTAATTTACTTTGGCATTGAAAGAACCTGTTTGCAATTATTATGTACAAATATGCAGATGCTAAATAGCTCCACACAAGCAAACAGTTTTCCTTTTTTTCTTTTTTTTTTTCTAGAACGCAGCTCTTAGGCGCCTGTTCCCGGCTTGAGCGGCGTCGGCGTCGGCGTCGCAGTCGCCGTCGTTGTCGGCGTAACCGCGCGGTGCATTATGGGAAATGTCCCATAATGCAGCGCGCGGGACTCGTGACGTCACACGTGACGTCACGGGGGTCCCGCGCGGTACATTATGGGAGATTTCCCATGATGCAACGCGCGGGGAGGAGAAGGGGGAGGAGGATGGGGAGAGAGGAGGAGGAGGGGAGGGAGGAGGAGGGGGAAGAGAAGGGAAGAGGGGATAAAAGATGAGGAGGAGTTGAGGAGGTTGGAGGATGAGGGGAGGAGGAGGTGAAGGAGGATGAGTAGGTGAGGAGGAGGAGGAGGGAGGAGGGGTATACTCTCCCCTCAGTACCATTCCCTCCTCCTCAAGAGCTGCGCTCTAATTCGGCGTCACTGGGTGTCGTAAACGTCTTTCATTTTTTTTGTGTGCTAATGTCAGAACCCGTCCATGTGAAGAAGATAAGGGGAGCCCATCAACGCGAACTCCCTTATCAACTGCGCCTGTGTCACCGCGGTCCATACATGGGTAAATTACTTCCAAAATGCAATTTATTTGCAATTACAATTGCTTTACTCCAGAAGTTGTTTAACTACAATTACGATTACAACTACGTGAAAAGTAATTTATTACAACTAGAAATTACTTTTAAAAGGTAATGCAATTACTTTACAATTTTTTATTTCTAAAAGTGACCCGACTTGGGTCATATAAGTTTAAACGAGTTGTATAGAATGCAATGTATTTGTTCATTTCTTGCCCCAATGTTTGACTTAAGCATCGCTGCATAAATGTCACGTATTGTCCTTTCCTTTTATGAATTCTGTTAAATTAATGATAGAACGACAGTTTGAGGCAATGAAGTCCTAAGTTATTATATTTTCAGTGACTAATAATGAATTAGTTCATACTTCATATACTTGAAAACGCCAGATCGCTAAAGAAACAATTGGGTTGACACACCAAAGAAACAAATATGCGTCAGTACTGGAAGACGGACGTAAAAAACTGGAAAGAAAAAAAAGAAAAATAACTTTATAAACAATTAAAATCCCCATTCTCGGCTGAAGGCTGAAGCTCAATTTTGTTTCTTTCAATGTTTTGGCATGTTTACGCTATTGTTTTCTGCTCGCACCGCAGACGGCGCCACATGGCGCCGTTGAGGTAGGCTCTAAAGAGGATTGTCTCTCAGCCCGCAGTTTAAGCAACAAAACCATAAACAACGCGACACTGTTTTTGTTGTGCGTGTGTGTGCATGCGTGTCTATGTGTGCGAGTCTGTCACCGAGCGCTGGGCCGCTTGTGCGTGCGTTGTGGCTTTCAGAGGAATTCCGTCTGTGCCGCAAAGTCTTGCAAAAGTAATCGTAATTGTTCCTGAAATTTTGCAATTACTGACGCTAGAAATTATTTAAATTGCAATTATAGTTGCTTTTAGCCGAAAGTAATTAATTACAGTTATAAAATACGAAAAAGTAACTAAATTAGAGTAATTCAATTACTCTGATTGAATTACTACCCAAGTATACCGGTCTGATTGGGATTTTCGAAACGGCAAGCTCGGCGACTACTCGTTTGAGGACAAAAAGAAAAAAGTAGTCAAAATAACTATGAGCCCTTTTTTTCTGCGTTAGACGCGAGTCCTGACGTCAGCGTTAGTTCGAACCTAAGTCACCTGGCAAGCGCTCCCCAGAAAAAGAAACCCGCTCGCGTGGGGCTATTTAGTATCTGCATGACTGTACGTTAATAATTTTCAAAAATGCCAAGATCCTTTCTTCCGTTTAAAGCCTATAGTACAGTTTTGATGGTCTTCATATTGTCCTATGCATTGAGCTGCTTCTATAGCGTTTAAATTTTAGGTATTTTTCGTATTTGTTATCTCTTTCACTATCAGACCAGGATTGTTTAGAGAAACAATGAAACAAAATTTGTAAAACCTACCTTCCAACACAAACCGGACATGACCAGAGATATTCAATTAATCCTTACCTTGTTCACTCCAATCTTTAAAAAATAAAATAAACTGGGTCCCATTGAAACTTACTTTCATGCAGCCGGTAAGTCCTTGAGTTCATAAAGATTTTTTTTTATTTCACAATTAATTACATGCCAAAGGTTCTGAATCCGCAGTCTCGTGTGTTACAAAGTAGTCATATTATATCCAACTCCCTCCTGAACTTTTTTTGTCCTAAGTATGTAATAGATTGCAAAATAATTTACTTCTCCTGTAAACATATATGTCTTGTTGTGAAAGGAATAAGAGCGATTATACTTTCAGGATGTGTTAACTGGATCATTTAGAGCGTACCAATTGACACCTGCGAATGTATAGGAAGTGTATGTTCTGGAATGTTGTTACAAGCCCCGCTTATTATAAAGGTATGTACATTTGAAATTTTTGTGAAGTGAGCTATAAATATGAGGTAATTTTGTTTTCTTCATTGATATCCGTCTTTACTCCACACTTCAGCATTGAAGAAACGCTATTGGAAAAGAACTATGTAACTTTTTGGCTACCTTCTTTCATGAAACCTATTACTCGCTGCGATAACATATACTGAAAATATTATTGGTGTTCCGAACCATCGAAACCGTAAAAAAGTGAACAGAAAAAATGGTACAAAAGCCACATTACCGAAATGTATTTTTATTAGTGAGTTACCTACTATTTACAAATCCTTTAACGGAATGAAGAACACCCTTCCCAAAAGTCGTACACAAAATTTTCATGCCAAAGCTTGAATGGCATAACCTTTATATATGTTCGGGTCAACGCAAAAAACTTTGAGACGTGTAAAAATTATACAGCACGATACCATACAATAATGAATTCACGCGCTCGATGGGACACATTCATGCACTGCTTCGTAAAACGAATTAATCGCTCCACGTTTCGTCGATGAAGAAAAATAAATATGTACAAAAGAAATGCTACCTTTGAAAGCAGGTACGCACAAACGAAAAATGGCTCTGCTTGATAAAAAGCTAAAACATTCAACCATTTTCTTTTAATTATGGTGTAGCATCGACCTTGATAGTTGCAAACAGACAAAAAAAATGCTTCAGAGCAAAGAAGAATGAAATATACAAAACAGTCATCATAGTGAAAAGAAACGAACTTCAACGGAACCAGACACAAATGTTCGCTCATGCTAAAATGCTAAACTGTGCCTCAGTCAGAAGCTAGAGAAATGCCAAAATTTGACGAACGCGGTCTTTACAAAACTATTTGTTCACGTCGGTCCACATGAGTTTCCTGAGAGAGGCAGCGAAAGCAGCGCATAATTTTTAGGACATCTTAAAAGCTTATCTAGTCTCTGCTTGTTCAGAAAGAGACAACGCGTGGGGCAAGCGAATCTGCTATCTTGGGCGTGCACTATATGTAGGCCATCTACAGGTTAAACAGAGACATATACCTTGTTTTTAAAACAAAATACACCGAGAAGTAAAAACAAAAGACCACATAATAAACGTTTTGAGCAATAAACCCAGCAGTGACATCTGCTTTAGACATCCTATATCAGCTTAAAAAACCAAATGAACGTTGACTTTACACAGAAAGAGGGTGTAAGCTACCTGGTGTAGACAAAACATGATAAGAAAACCTGCGATAATATTCCGTAATGTTCGTTCCTAAAAATAAAAAAAAAATTAATGGTTGCCCTATAAAACGGTAATAGTTCTGGACACCTGGTGGGAAATGTCACAATTTCTTGCAAAAGCGCGATACCGTCATTAAATATCTGACAATACGAACCACCAGTGAGCTCTATGCTTACACTTCAAGTTCATTACTTTCACACGATTTACCTTCTTACGCTCACTCGACTCTTTTTTACTCCTCCCCTATCTTGATTACCCGCTGCAGATGTATTGTAGCTCCTAGAAGTGGAAGTTCGACGTCGCAGCGAAGCTGCTCACAGAAAGTCTACAATTTGAGCTGTGGTTTAAAGGTATTTTCCCACGTTCTGGCTGAACTGAGCATAAATTACGGTGCATAGGCGTCACATGATTCTAATTAGAAACACACGTTTCTAGGTGACTCCCGTTTTCATCTCCCTGTTTTTGTTTGAAAATATTTTCTCAATGTTGCGTTTCATTCTACCAAAAGTGCTGAATTATATTCCGACTGTGATTCCCATCTGACATGGTTTCACAATCACTGAGACTTCATTATAGGTGTTATCTCAACTATGCATATTTCAAAATATGACACATACCAGAACACCCTACTTTACTTCTTTTTCTTTACCTTACGGATCATAACTGGTATCCAAATCCCATGAGCTAAAACAATATCACAAAACAATAGAACAAGAACTCTTCAACTTATTGAGATGACGGCAGCTTAAGACTGTAATACCTATGAAGCCATTGAAGGTAGTTCAGTGGACATCATTCGACTGCCATACCAAAAAACAAGGCAGCACAGGGTGAATCCAGTACTTCGTCATTTTTCATTCATATTCACTCAATCGTGTCCTAGTAAACTTACACGTTTCGGACGTCATTTACAGGTTAGGCGTCGTCTGCTAAGCTCAACGTGTGTATTGCGCCAAACGTGCGCCTGGCGAGACGAGGACAATGATGACACAATCTCCAGAACGACGTGACTTCCGGTTACAAGAACTGAGATCTTGATAGGGTGAAGGAGAGCAGTAGGGAGACGGCGCCAAGCGCTTGGGACACGGGCAGCGTCGTGGCCGCGGAATCGATGACGTTGTCGATGGGCCGGAGGGGTTTGCTGGGGCGCTTCTCTGGAATCCACTTGGGAGTGGGCTTGGGCTTCGGGGCGGGAGACGTTGAAGCTTGTTTCCTGGGGCAAGATTTGCAGGTGAGAGAGCAGTGAGCAAGGTCGTTTAGGCGAACGACCTCTTATTTAAACCGGAGGATGGGCCTCAACCTGCCCGGCCAGGCACGTCGGGCAGAGAACTATACCTCCGAGACGCACTTCTGCCATAATACCCGCGCCGGAAGAGAGTTTATACTGTAAGCGGTTAGGAAACCAGTGAGGAAACCCGATCGAGTGGGAAGGTATTGGCAGAAAGTTCAGCCGTTTCGTTTTATAGAAAGGATAACACAACCGTGAAAAGTTATGAGTGATAAAAGGCGCAAAGTTGGTAGAAATGGTACCTCAAAGAAGCTGAACATCAAGTGCGCATCTAGAAGATTCGCCAATTAGTGGCGTTTATAGTTTTTTTATGAATATATACTTGATGTATATAGACTTTATATACATCAAGGTACGAGAATCAAGCTCTTACGTTAAATCCGCTTAAGTAAAAATAATCGTGCATTAACCACCGTAAAGAGCGCTATCTTCACTTTTGATAAATTAGCGTAAAAACAAAGTAAAAAATAATAAAACGTTCAAATTAAGTGGTATACGCTATCTCAAATTGTTTTATACTGAGATAAAAAAAAATATTGCGAAACAAGTTATCATAGGAACTAAAAGGGCCAAAATAAATGCACAGAGCAAAGACGACGACTGTACTAAGCGCTTTGTGTTGTCGTCGTCTTTACTCAGCTCCTGTCTTTTGGCGCTTCTAGTGTGTAATGCCCCAACTAGCAGCACGTGGAGCGAAAGACTCGCTCTGCAGAACCCAAAGATCCTGGGTTCAATCCTCACCCCTGCCCATCTCGATATGGACGGGCATCGTACCGGCGTGCGGTCGTGCATCACTACTGCGTGATGCACGTTAAAGACCCCAGGCTAGCAGTTGTACTGCACTGGCTAAATTTCTCTTTTACCCTGGCTAACAATGTCGCCATGTTTTTGGCAGACTAACCTCCTGCTGTATAAACAACTAACGACTTACTTTTACCCAACTAGCCCAACTCACTGTTTCGCAGCTAAACATAGACGTATTTTTCTCAAAATTATTATTTGCTTGGTTTTAGGATTATGGGACCGTAATTCCGCACATACAGTTTTAAACTAGGTGACTGTGGACAGAATAGAAATAAATGAGAGTCATTCTAGTTCCCGATGAGTTGCTAACGAGCGCGCCATGCTTTAACCTGACACTTTGTTTTTTTTTTTCGCTTTATATTGCGTATGGCCTATTTCATCGTTGTTACACTTACATTTATTACAAAATAAAAACAATATTAAAGAAGCGACACCATAAAAAAGCTTCCTTTTTTTTGTTAAAGGGATGGATAATATTCATAACATTCTTATCACCAAGAACACGTATACCCCGAGATATGTTTATTGCCTCTTTTGACTAAATATGAAGCTGTTCTAGAATATAGCTTTATTCTAAGTTAAGCATAGCAAAGAATTTTTTTTGTTTATATATGTAAACCGGATAAACGGCTCGACTAGCTTGGTACAGTTGTGCCACATCATTTCAGGACAAAATGAGGCCTGTCAGGATAAAGAGTTTAAAATCAATTGCGCTGTAGACCTCTTCAAAATGCACCTATTGTTTTTCTTTCAATGTGGCACATGCTCAACCTCCGAACCACTAGACTATCATTTCCGGAAGTTTCATGATAAAACTTTCCTCGCCAAGTTGTTTCAAAAACGGCACGTTTCTCGGCTGTTTATATGCAATAAATAGACCTAAGGGAATAATGCCGCACTCACCTCTTCACAAGGTACGGTTCCCAGAGGTGGCACTTCTTGGACCTCGGCCCATGGGCGACGCTGTAGTCGTTGGGCTTCAAGATGACGTATGCCTTATCCTCCTTGGTGTATTTGGGCCAGTCGATGTCTGTCTTGGGGATCTTTGGCTTACTGAAAAACAAAAAGAAAATCACGTTGAGTTGTCTACCCTTTAGGTTTTCAGGGAATATTAGAAACAGTAAATAGCCTTATTAAACTCTTCAAATTGTGTTCCCGTTAAAAGAAAAAAACATTTTTTTAATACGTTATGGCTTTGACTATGTAGGAAAATAGTGACATGAAAAGTGACCGACCGCGGTAACGTGACCGCTGTGTGTTAAATTTGACGGCCATCCACAAATTTAGCCCATTTAGTTGGCTCCCCTTCAAAGTTCTGGCACGTATGTTACGTAGAATAATTTTTTTTTTCCCAGAATGATGAAAACAGGCTGCAATTATAAAGAATGACAAAAGACATCAGTGAGAGAAAGAGCTCGGACATTTGGCCGGCCACACGTTTATAGTGACGCCGACATCAGTTTCCCCTGCTGAAACAAATCCAAATACCGTTAAACATAACTAATTACTTACCTACAACGCGTCTTCGACTGGTGCGCTCAGTGTTCGATATTACGCCTACATCGAAATGCCCCCCTCCATTTTTCCCTCTAGCGGCAACAAGGTACGTCTTAGGAACCTCCGGAAAGTTCTACGGATTGTCGTAATTTTGGTGATCGGTTTTTAGAAACGCCAGCCGAGGCAAGCCGATCGTAGGGGCTCCTGGCTCCACCCGTGACGGCTGTAGTTTCCGTCGACTGGACAGCTGCACGGCGAGCTATACACCAAAATTGACGCATCCACCCCCACTGCTGTGTCACCGGAAGGATTGCTGCGCGTCACAATAGTTTCATTTGTGATGTCACAAGGAGGAAATATAAGAGGGTACGTTAAAAACGCGGTAAAGCTACCAGTCGGAGAAACGTTCCAGGTGCCGTTATACTATATGCGGCTAATTCCGCAGACACGTTTGGGGTTATTCGATAGAAGCTCGATCAACCGTGAGGGAACCACAAGCAAGTGTTCCAAAATGCGCCTTTCGTGCATCGGAACGCAAGGGGGAGCGTTTCCATCAGAAGGAACGCGTAGGAACCGCGCGATGACGAGGCAGTCAAGCGGGCGAAACCATTGGTTGAGGTCAGGGGTAAACAAAGCACGTGCCGCGTTTGGGGGTAAACAAACGCACGAGGGGCGCAAAGAGCAGACGAACTTGCAGGCCGTATAGGTTGCATAAAAAAAAGGGACAGTGAACCGCGAGCTATGTAGATTAGGAGTAATGTGAGAAAGTCTAAGGGAGAAGAGCACAGATGTTGCAATCATTTGGCATGCTCTTACTTTTTATATAAACCATCAAAATATTCCGCCTAGGATATTATCCGACTAACAATGGCGCAATCCCGTCTGCATAGCATACTATGATGCTAACTACATGCACGTTTTATTGTAAGAAAATCTGGAAAATAAATTGCAATAGACCAATCTCACCAGTCAGTTTGACTACGCCACCGCTGCCGCGCTGCATAGGAAGAACTTTAGTCTTTCTGCACGTGTTGGAGCTCTGCGCTGGAGCTCCAGCACGAGCAGAGCTCCTCGCTGTACCTCTGCGCGTGTAGAGCACAAGAAGGCACGAGCCCTCGCATGCACGGCCGTCTGCCTCCAGTGACCTAAAGTTATGGCGGCGACACGCCTACGCCGAACACTTAGTGACATCGGTCTATTCACCACAACAGATAGAGGAGTCAAAACTTCAGGCGTCGTAAGATGAGCCGCACTAATGACGCGACGAAGATAGCACAGGAGAGCTTACTGAAGCTTACTTGTCACGCAAGTTCACCCGAAACTTAAAAAAAAAACCGCAAGAAACAAGGCAAAAAAAAAAAAGAATATGTTGATCGAGCCACTTCTCGCCCTGACCCCAGAAGTTTTGGACGACCTTGACCACAACCCTGCATCACGTGCACGGGACTACGTAACACCTCAAGTGAAGATTTCAACAATTTAAGACGAGCTAAAATCAATTTGAATTAAAGTGAAAACAAAAACGCCCAGATGAAAACTAACTTTGCTCGAACTCGCCAGCTGTGCAGCCCTATTTCGTCCGGCCGGGCGACTAGAGCGCTAAGGCCAAGAGTTTGAGGTCAAAGGCAGGGCAGGGCGTCCCAGAACTCGGAGAGTTTCTCTCAGGCACGGAACATTTTTAGGAAAGAGCGCCGCCCTAAATATCGCGATGGAGAATCAAACCAGTTTACTGGGGAGCCATGAGAACCGAAGGTCGGCGGATTACTGAAGCAAATTAAAGCAGCGACTGCCCGATTTAACCTTGACGGAGGAAGGCAGTACGTCGAGTACGTGACAACGACTGTTCCGGAATCAAGCCGAGAATCTACCCGCCACGCGTGCATTTCGAGGCTCTCGCGTCCTCCGGGCGATCCCAGAGATTATATGAGTTCCTGATCGCAGAGAAGTGACCAGCTTCAATCGAAATCTGCGTGCTCGTTTCCGCGAAATATATTCCCTTCTTTTTCTTATAAGTGCTGACTTTGCATAATTTGTGATCGTTTTTCTATAAATAAAGTTTTTGTTTTTTTTTTTTTTAAATAACGAACAAACACAAGACATTTTTTGTTATTGATTAAAGTCTTTAGCGCGCGTTTTTTTTTAGTAGTGCGCCAAAAAAAACAATAGTGTCGTTTTTATAAATTTTAGTTTTATGTATGTAGATGTTTCGCTTGCCTAGATAGTAATAGGTCAAACCCTACAATTAAAACTCACGAGAAAGAGAGAAGTTCGTATAAAGCTTAAAGCTGTGTCAAGAAAAACAAAACAAGTATACGACTACTCGGTGCTTCGTAGTATATACATCTTTAAATGGCTAGGGGTGCAAAGTACAGTGCAAAGTAGACGCGCAGTACAAATAATATTCGTAAGTGTAAGAAGAATCCTCCCCACGCGAAATACTATTGCGTGACGACCCCGTGAAACACAAGGGGAACGTATACTACGTTTCGTAAGTTGTGTGCGCGCACGGTTGAATGAAAGCACGGATGAAGAGGCTCATGGTTGCGCGAATGTTTTCGCAACGCAAGCGCAATGAATATATCCGCAGAGGAACGGCCTTTTCCCCTCTGCATTCATGAACGCTGTGGGCAATATCCGGGAGAGGGAGGTATGTAGTTTTGTTTTGCGATATTCAGAATGCTACGATGCGAGCTACAAAATAATTTCAGTTTCGTTAGCATTAAATCTCCTATACATTTTCACATAATAGGAATGCACTATCTGTAGTCAAAAGACACCTTTACAAAACGCAGGGCGATGCGATTCCTGAGCATTGTATTGTTGCTCCACAGTCAATGAGATGATGCATCAGCCGAAAAGAATTCGAAAAAGCGAATCCCAAAGCGAGACTGTGAATAAAATAAACAACGCTTTGCGTTTTGCTGCGAGCGAGTACTGTAATGTTATCAAAAACAAATTCACACCCTTGGCAGCGGAGCAATACCTTCAAACTGTATTTGCGATAGGCGCAAAAAAATATATCGGGTTTTAAAAATTGCACATAAAACCCGAGGTGGCAAACAAAGAAAACGCTTTTGCGTTGCTCAGTGTTGTTACCTCTGAGATCAGAGCCGTCGGACTGGGACTGAGCCTACCGTGAATTTTACCTTTTTTTTTTTTTTTCGATACAAAAAAAATAATTAGGTCCGATAGATTTTCTTTTTATGAAACTTACCCTGTTCGACAGAATTCAGAGAGAGTGTGAATAAGCTCATCAGAGAAGCGTAGCTCTTCGAGGTCAGGTTTCAAATCCTTGAGGACTGCCGCGAACGGCTCTCCATATTTGGTCTTCAGAGCAGTGCCAGCTGTCCTCACCGTTCCGAGAAAGAACGGGAGCTCTTCGTTGTGCGTGACTGTGATCCAGTTTTCCCAGAAACTGAATGACGGTCTGTGTCCAAACAAGTATCGAAACACGGACACGTTCTTGTCGTTTGCGGCATCGGCGAAAACATCAGTGGCGCAGTTGAACCCTAGGTCCGACACAACGGTTGACAGAGTCTTCAGTACCTCGGTTTCTTCCTGCCCTTCCGTCTGACTAAAGTAAGCATCGGCAAGTGGAGCGCTTTGGGCGGGTCGTATGTTGTAGAAGCTTTGGAGGAAAGCGCGTATGACAGTGGGGCCGTCTATTAGGCCTTTGAGCCATTTGAGGCGAGACTGAAATTGCGTAAGCAAAAATGCTCCGTCATCCTTTACCGTACCGATGAGAATATCCTTCACGTGAAACTTCTTGCTGTCAAGTTCGAGCGGACTATTTGGCAACAACGAATCTCCGTACCTCGGAAGAACTGCGATATACTTGAAAGCCAGACCTTTTTCGCTTTCTTGACTAAGTCGGTGCGCGTCGATCTTTCTTAAACAAGTCACGCATTCGGATAGCTGAGTTTCGAAAGGCTTGTGGAAATCGATGCAGTTAAATATTCGGCAGACAGCTCGAAAAATGGTACCTTGGTCATTACTATCCGAGTAAGAAAGCGAGTTTGGAGTTCCACTAATCATTATGGCACGTTGAAAAAGGCCATCGCTCATTTTCGACATCACGTGATAGCCAACAGATATTGATCCCGCACTGTGACCAGCGAGAGTGATTGCACTGGGATCCCCTCCGAAATACTTTATGTTCCTGTGAATCCACCGCAGGGCCTCAAGTTGATCGTACAGGCCCATGTTACCAGGTGCATCTGGAGTGGAAGAGTTCAAGAACCCCATAATCCCGACTCGGTAATTAAAACTGACGTAAATGAGATTTGCGCGGGCGGCAAACTCAACCCCGTCATAGAGAAAAAAAGCACTGGATCCCCAGCTGAAGAATCCTCCGTAAATATACACGAACACGGGAAGCAAACCACCGCAGGCTGCACCATCCCCACGGCAAGTCCTCTCGGGGGCCCAGATGTTAAGCCTGAGGCAGTCTTCGTCCGTGTTCGACATGTCAAACTGGGCACCCTCGACGATACTGAAATTGGTCTGCACGCAGCCCGGATGCATGCGGTTGGCCTGAAAGACGCCTCTCCAAGGAGACACCGGCACTGGCTTTTTGAACCTCCGCTCACCGATCGGTGACTCGGCGAAAGGAATTCCCAAGTAGGCCTCGACTTCTCCGCTTTCACTTCGCAAACGCACTCCGACCAGTGAACCCGAGCTCGTCTGAACCTCGGGAGGCGCCTCCACCTCGGCTCGCACCGGTGTCACACTGACCAGCACAAGCGTTTGAAGCACAAACAACCGCGACGCCATCCTTCTTTCGGAAACCATCAGCTCATACGACGGGCGTCTCCGCTTCCCAATGACAAATGCGCGAATTCACTTCATTCTCTTATAAGTCATCTTCAGCGACGGGGAAGGAAATTTCTTCAAGACCTTGTCAGAGAATACAATCGAAGGCTACGTAAGAATTGCTTCACTTCACAACAAGAAGGGAAGGACGAGAATGACAGGGCTGTTCGTCACTGGCCTACGAAATAAGCCGGTTTTGCTTTTATAGATGCTTTAGCGACCGACTCCTTACCGCCTTTCTCTTTCCTTCCGTTAAAACAAAGATGAACGCGATGATGATGCTGAGGTCGGTCACACAGGCATGCGGCGTGACCAGGGAGGGTCGTTGCTCGAGGCCATGTTGATGCGCATGGCATACCTTCTCCCTTGTAGAAGCCGCATATTACAACATGTCGCAATAGCTCCTGGAATGTCCCTCTCATCCGGAGCTTCCGATGCACCATACATTCCCAAAAAAAGATACCTACAAATTCGCTACTTGATTGGTGCGAGTAGGCGTTAAAAGAACTGCTTCCCTCCGACGCGTGTTGGGAGGCGAAAACTTTTCCTTTTATGTTTCTTATTTTTCTTCCTTACTTGTTGGGTGAATGTCAATCACAAACCGACCTTCTCCCAGCCGTCTGCGTTGTTTCATTTATTATATTGTTTTATATTGCCCTTGTTGAAACGGGCGCCTACGTCGATTGACGCTTCAGACGGAACACTCGAGGAGATTGCAAACAGGGCAAGCTCCCTTCCCCTCCATCGCCGGGATTCATTCTCGGTCTCTAGCAGAAGCGAAAACCGATTACGCCCAGCTTGAGTATGTCAGGTGAGCTGAGAATTACGTTTTACAAATATCACGTGTAATTCATGATTTATCCTTCCTTGACGGTTCTGTACAAGTTTGCCCAAACTATTCGACAAATTACGTCTACCACCCCCGGTGGTCACTGTGACTGTTTTTTTTGTTGTTGTTGTTTTGCTTAAAAATGGATTTTGGAGGGAAATGAAAAACAAAAATCGTGGTGGATGATCAGTGCTCTTTGGCACGTAGGAAAAATTATAAGAAATATCTTGCGTGGAGTAGCTTTGTTCAGGGTCAAAACAAGGTCTACGAGACTGTGAACTGCGGGCTCGAGCGTGAACATAACGCGCAATATGTAGCTGGTCCGAACTGTCGGCGTATCTTAGCACTAACTCTCCCTTACCCCTTACGGGAAGGTTAGAATGACAGACGTATTTTTAGTGCAATCAAGGAAGCGATGCTACGTGGCAGTGAACGCAGTGGCCCGAGATTAGATTAGACTCACTCTAAGTATGAAGCGGTGGATGCGTCATGTTCGAAAGATTATAGAAGGGTTCCAGAAATAAACCAATATGTCAGTTTGCAGCGAGATGAAAGAATTAAATAACTGTAAACGATTATAACTCGTTCTTTTGCACCGTTTATGTTTACGAGAAGTTTGACGAGCAATTCTTTCTTTAATCGGCGCCACCGCAGTTACACTAGAAAAGAAATTGTCTTCGGTTGTTGTTGTTTTCTTCGTAGAGTATGTGGGACGAGCAAAAATAAACAGCTCAGCAACCTTTAATAATCATGTCCAAGTAAAATACAATTAATACCTTTAGTAACCGTAAACCCGCCTGAACTTATTTGTAAACACAGTTAAGTTTAAAACTACTGGAATAGGTGTCAGAAGTTGATACAAAGGCTTCTAGACGCAGACAACTCCTCATGACACGTGTCCACTTCACACTAGGCAATGTGGCTCCGCCTACTTGTTCATTACGGTGTCCCAAGTTTTCGGCAATGCCAGCTGAGAAATAGAAATAAGTAGCGCGAGCAAGACAGAAACGAACGAAGGCAAGTATACCACAAGGGCTGTATGCCTTCAATCGTCCCTGTTTTATTCGCTCGGTTCATTTCCATGCCTCAAATAATAAACTAGTCGCACCAAACTTAAATACTGAATACCTGCTGAGCATGGCGACTTCGGTTTTTAAATTTGATAATACACATGGCTGCTAATACGGTCCAAAAATGGTTAAAAAAAAAGAATAATTTTATTACGCTACAGTCACCCTCATATCAGGTCATGAATGAAGCGTTTTAATTACTTAAACCGAAGCTTATTTGTCGCTAGTTAAGGTGCTAGGATGATCAAAAACCTACAAGAAGGCAACGAAGAGACAGACATACACATAAGTTTGCTCGTTTTTCCTCGCTCACGTGTGGGTTTGAAGCCTCACAGCCATCATTAGCAGGGGGCTTCCCTTCCCTCAAACAATCAACGTTTATCAGTTAAAGAACGTTTCGCAGGTATCCATGCAATTTTAGTTCACGATAATTAGGTATCCCAACTACATTCAAAGCCAGAACTGGATTTATTTTTTATTTGACAACTCTGAGTCAGACGCTTTTCCTAGTTGACTGAAATGTGAGAGCACGCTACCTCTGTAAAAGTTTTCATTTTATATGGTATGTTCACCATTACCATTATAGTTGCACTAAAAAAAACAGCCATATCACCAGGGGGGCTATGTTCGACAAATGTTTCGTTTATCCTAAAAAGAAACGGAAGTGACGGAAGTGACGATATCGCGTCTGATTGGCTAGAGGCTCAAATGACGAAAAAGAAACTTTCGTCATTTCAGCCTCTAACAAATCAGACGCGATATCGTCACTTTCATCACTTCCGTCTCTTTTTAGGAGAAACGAAACATTTGTCGAACATAGCCCCCCAGGAGTTTACGGTAACTTAATCAATGACATGTGGAATACCCGTTCATACCCGAGTTAAAACCAATATAACAACCTGAAAAATCGTTGAGAAACACAACGGGAGAACACGGCGATGTCTCACGTCAACTACGTCAAGTAAAAATGTTAATTCATGCTGACTGAAAGATAATGGCAGTTAAGGAGAATTGTGAGAAATAAAAACTAAAACAAATGTAAACTGGTAAAAGTAAAAGCTACTTAATGCCCGGAAAGTGTATGTGGGAAAGTAGGAAAACGAAGCAGAGACAGCCCGTTTTTTGTTCCACTCATTCAAAGCGGGGCCTTATCGTAACTTGCCATGCGAATCGCTATGAACACCGCTAGAGCAGAGCTGCTCTCTTGGTGCTATCAGAATGATGATTCTATGTTCTCAATTCATGACGCCAGGGCAGTTTACAACTGTAAAAGCATCATGTAGAAACGCTGCAAAAATAAGTCATGATAGAGGCTCAGAAACGGTTAGACGTTATATAGTACATTCTTGATCGTAAATATTTTACTATGCGAGAGCATTCCTACTACAAATCATCGGCTCTCATGTACGAAACAGTAACCAACCAAAGGCTGTTCTCAAGTGTTCTCGAATTTCCTTCTTACTATATAAAATTCAACGTGAATTTTTGACAGGTATCCGCCTGTTGGAGTAAGACTAATAAAAAAGAAGGACGTTCAACCAAGTCCTAATTAGGGCGATGGCCATTGGGGTACATTATTTTTGTTTGGCATACGTCTTCAAACAAAACTAAACAAATCTTTTATATGCTGCCCTTGTTTACTTCCCTCAAGACAATCACGAAAGGAGTATCCGTCTTAATACTAGCGATTGTGTTAAAATTCGTCAGGGATTGAATATGATAATTTCCAACTCACCCAGTCTTACAAAACATGGCGAGCGTGTCCAACAGATCGTCAGAGAAGAGCAACTCGTCAGGTGTTGGACTATAGTTGCGAAGCAGCATTTCCATCGCCGCCCCACGCCCCGTCAGCACTGTCTCTCTCGAAGCCCTCACTGTCCCAAGGACGAAAGGTAACTCATCCGCATGTGTCGCTGTAATCCAATGCGGCCAGAAGCTATACGATGGCCTGTACTCGAAGACGTAGCGATATATTGTTGCATTCTGATTAAGCGCTTCCGTTGCGAAAAAAGAAGTTCCGCAATCAAATCCTCCATCCGTGATGGGAATTGACAGGTTTCTCTCAACCTCCCACTGCTCGTGAGTGCCACCCTCGTCAAAGTATTCTTTGGCTAGTCGCGCGCTAGTGGCATAATCAATGTTCATAAAGCTTTTCAGCGCAAACCTGAACGCTGTCGGGCCGTCAAGCTGGTCTTTGATGAAGTGCATGCGAGACAGCATCTGAGACACCAGATACGCCCCGTCGTCCTTGGTTGTTCCCACGAAGATACTCTTGATGTGCATGTTAGAGCTCTCGAGTTCGATAGGGCTGTGCGTTAAAAACTCGTCTCCGTATCCTGGAAGAACAGTGACGAACCGGAACGATAACGCCTTCGCTCCCTTTGAGACCAAATCGTGGGCTTCCACTTGCCGAAGACATTCCACACTGTCAGCGATCTGGGAAGCAAATGGCCTACTTTCATCCGTACAATTAAACGCCTTGCTCAAGATGCGAAAGTTTTGCCTGTGGTCGACGTAATCGGAGAAGGCTAAAGACTGGGGGGTTCCGCTGAAAAGCACAGCGCGGTGGAACAATCCTTTACTCAGCTGTGACATCATGTGGTATGTGACTGACATAGCTCCGGCACTTTGGCCCGCCAGAATCACAGCATTGGGGTCTCCACCGAAAAACCGAATATTGTTGTGGATCCACCGAAGAGCTTCCAACTGGTCGTACAATCCCATATTTCCTGGAGCTTCCGGAGACGACGCGTTCATAAATCCTAAAATTCCGACTCTGTAATTAAAGTTTACGTATATCACCCCAGTGCGTGCGGCGAATTCGAGCCCGTCGTACAAGTACAGCGAACTCGAACCCCAGGCGAAGATACCGCCGTATATGAATACGAACACCGGCAGAGGTTTATCACAGACTCCACCATTGTCGTTGCACCCGCGGCGGGGCACCCAAATGTTCATATGCAGGCAGTCCTCCGTTGTGTTAGACATATCCACCTCCACGTTCTTAAACACAAAAAAGTTGGTCTGCACGCAGCCTTGACGCTTGCGCGTAGCCTCGAGCACGTCCGTCCACGGCGTAACAGGCGACGGTTTTCGGAAGCGGCGATCACCAACCGGAGGCGCGGCGAACGGAATCCCGAAGTACGCGTCGACGTCTTTTCCTCTACTCGTGAGTTGTAGTCCTGCCACGGGGCCCGAGTTCGTGTGCACCACAGGCGCTGAGATGGTTTCACCCGCGCACCACAACCTTTGAAGCTGGACAGCGAAAATAAACGCGACTGTCCACGCCACCATCATGCTTGCCTGCTTAGACTCTTCTGGCCTTCGCGCTTCACTACGCTGACTGAAGACGCGTCCAGTCTTGTGGCTTTATGGCCCAAGGCGTAGTGATTTAAGTCTAATCCTTTCCCCTACGTGAAGGAAAAAAATATGCCGGGAACGTGCGTTCGTACTTCGGCTCACGCACACTTCAAAACGCCAAGACCACCACCTTCTCTCCTAAAAGCGGAAAATGCCAACCTTTCTCGTGTGTCATCGAAAATGGCACTTGTTCATTAGAATTCCGATAGAATGTCTATGTTTTTGTTTGTTTACTGTTTAAACTACGCCTTGATATCTTTTTATGGTGTCACGTGACTAAAGCCGATCAACGTCAGAGATAATTGTGTAGACCCCATCGCAATTGTAATGAAACAACAAACAGTCCATCAGAAAATTAAAAGAGTAGCCTTGCGGGGCTTTTTGCGTCAAACCAGACGTTTGACGCAACAGAGGCTAATCAGTGGAGCAGTTTGGGCTCAAGGCCAGCAACAGTGTATGCGAGAGTCGGAGATCCGCCGCAAATAGCCATGTGCACTTCGAAACAAATATTGACAAGAACGCTGGTACGTAAAATATTCGAGCTATGATCAACAATCTACCGACGACATTCCTGTTTCCGGGTGCTCCGATATACATTAAGCAATGGGTATATCAGACTGTTTTAAGTGGTAACGAAAAGATTATGAAAGTTTTAACATTGCTTTAATAGCATGCCAAGCTAGCATCTGTCTTCAATTTGTTTTATTTCCAAAATAAAACATAAAGCAGTGCTTTACGTTGTTTGTCTAATTTCCAAGTTAAGCTTACCGTCTTCACATCTATTCCAGAGATATACATACGTATATCCGTTTTAGTCTTTTGCAAAAAAAGGAACTACCCTCTGCACATACGGTTTTTACCTTAAGAAAAACTTTCACTTAATTTGAGTGCAAATATTAGCAAGACTCCCAGATATATTTTTACTGTCTAACATCAGCATGTTAGACAATATTCCAATGTTAGATTTTCTAGTAAAACAAAAACCCCGTCCGCCATTTTTTGGTAAATTCAAAGCGTACGCCATTCATGCGTTGATTTGGATACAACGTAGGTTATCCTCACTGACGACATAATCTACTCTCCGTATCCGGAAATGGCCCCGAGGTACTTAAGGAATTATACGCCTCCCTCTGTACTCGTACTAGTAAAACGCTTTCCCGGCGAAGAATGTCCTTTCAAGGTTTCCCTGCCTTGAACCTAAGCACGTGCAGTTAACGTTTTCAATATATTTGCCGAGCGTACTGCTACTCCTTCCAGGCTCTCCAAAATGTTTGAGCTTGCTTAATTAGCCTCATGGTCATTTCCTCGTTTCTACAATATCCTGCATCCTGTGCGCGCTTTGTCGAGTCACAAGTACAGAAAACACTTTTGTCCGTCCGCCTAGTGACATGAACGGAAATACCCGGCAGGTCCTGCCTGATGGGCGGATCACGCGAGGTGGGGTTCACAAATATGCCGGCCTGATGTGATTGTAATGCACGGTCTATAAAAAGAAAGTCTAGGGTGAAAAAGCATACACCAAATGTTAACGATTGGCCTTAGTTCCCGCAGAATAGACATGCGCATTTTAACGGACATGCTACATTTGAGTAAGGGGCTAAGGAGTGTATATATAGGTGCAAATAACCATGAAACCAAACCGTTATCATTCCACAGGTCAATTTCTGACATCTCTGTGAATGGCTTTCCGTGTGCTCAACAAAAGAAAAAAAAATCATCTCTTTTTGGTTATTTATTTTTAAATATTGGCGCACAAGTTCAACAAGCCCCTTATGCTGCCCTAAGACATATACGTGCACCACATGCTCGTATTTACTATTCCATATAAAAATCGCAGCTGGGAAACTGGGGTCCCGCTTCTACCAAAAGCCCCATATCGAAAACACCACCTAATTGTGAGGTAGGTAAATTTCTTAATACACGAACTCCTACCATTTCTGCTACTACCCCGTTCTTGTCAGCCTCCGCTATTGAAGTATCATAATCATGGGATGGTACCAACATTTGCTAAGATGATCCGATCAACAAAACATACAGTGCCCACCACCCACCATTAGTGCCTCTGTAAATACATGAGCAACAGCACCTGCGGTACAAATTAATGACATCATCTTAATCAACACAAGTTAAGCGTCAGTAACAATTACGGGCGGTCTAAACACAAATAATGTCACCCCTACTAAACCGGAAGCACACCGAAGGTATCCGGCGCGTTAAGGCGAAATATCACTACCATTGATGTTAATTTTGCAGCAGTGTTAAATACAAAATATTACGATTTGAGGCGCCACGCAAGCCATTTTATACCTTATTATTACTTTTTTATTTGGGGGGGGGGGGGGGGGACAAGGGAGGGGGTGTACGCTTTGTTTTATAGTACTTGGTTCTCTCAGTAAAGCTTAAATCAATGCTGTGCTTTTTTTGTGCTTGGTAACCCAACCGACAAGTGCAAGTTAAGCTTTCTGGAAAAAAGATACAGCCCATAACACGAGGTTTTTCTGTCCACCTTTTTCCCTTACCCTCACCCCTTATCGACAGTGACTTGTATGTTGTTTGTTTCAAGCTGCTCTCTATTTGCTCTGTGGAACGCTTCGAAAAAGAAAGGGGTAACGTAAAGAAAATTGACGCCGACGCTACCAGGTTCTCGAAGTAAGTGTCGTTTCAGGTAAATTAAAAAAAAAAAGCTTTGTGCGCCCTTTCCAGCGTTTGAAGCAAATAGAGTTGTTTCTGTACAATAACTGTTCCTTTTCAGTGTCTCATGCTCCAAAAACTCAAAAACCGCTCTAACACTTGTCAGGTTAGTTCAAGGTCTCACAACGTGAATTCTTAATTTGGTTTGATAGAAGATAAAAAAGCGAAGTATTGTTGGAGCCTTTTTTAATGACAATTTACTTAAATTATATAAGTTCGATGCTACACCTATTTGAGTCATTAAACACATGACCTAAGATTTCGAATCAACTGCTCTGCAGACCTCTGTTGAACACCGTGACGAACGTACACTTTTTATTTCATGTACAAAATATGAGTTCATCCAAGAACATTTTCAAGTAATTATTGTTATGTTTTTTCTTTTTTCCTTTCAGATTATAACTCTTGGAGTAATACAGTGTCGAAATATATTATAAATTAATTTAAAAAAAGCTTATGTATTATCGTTCAGTATATTAAGACACTATAAAAGTAAGCCAATCACGTGATGGCTTTGCTGTATTCGATTTTTCGCCAGAATACAAAAAACTCTAGTTCAAGAATGACGCCCTGTCGTAAAACGAATGATTAAAATAAAATTAAATAAGAACTCACCCAGTCTTGCAAAAATTCGCCAATGCGTCAACAAGCTCGCGGGAAAACTGGAATTCTTCTTGCAAGGGATTATATTTTCGCACGAGAGTCTCCAACGCTGGCCCATATAATAAATTTTCATCCTTTGCTGTGTCGTTTAACGTTCCCAAAAAATATGGCAATTCTTCGGTGTGTGTCCCATTTATCCAGTCCGGCCACAAGCTATACGAGGGCCTGTGCTGAAATACGTAGCGAAAGACTGTAACGTTGTGATTCGCTGCCGAATCCGAATACATTGATGTACTGCAGTCAAAGAGTGAATCCGTGAGGGAACGGGACAAATTCTTCATCATTTCCCGGGGCTCGTGATAGACTTTGTCATCAAAATACTCTCGTGAAATCCTCAAGGCGCTTGCCTGGTCCATATTCATAAACGTCTGAAGAATTTGCCTGAAGGCAGTTAGAACGTCGAATTTATCACCCAAGGCAATTCGGGAATAAGCCTGGGTAACTAACGAAGCCCCATCGTCTTTGGTAGTTCCCAAAAGTATTTCGTTGACGTGAAACTTTGATCCATCGAGATCCAACGGATTCTTGGGCAAAAACTCATCACCATAGCCAGGAAGTATAAATAGCTTTCGGTAAGACAGCGCCTTGTCAGCTTGTGCGACTAATGCGTGGGCATCCAATTTTCTCAGGCATTCCAAACTAGCTTCCAACTGAGATTCAAAACTCTTGCTGCTGTCGTGGCAATTCAAGGCTTCGCTCACAATTCTAAAGTTTTCGCGCTGATCGACGTGGTCAGCATACGCCAAACACGGGGGCGTTCCGCTTAAGAGTACGGCGCGCTGAAACAGTCCCTTGCTGAGCTGAGATATCATGTGGTAACCGACAGATATGGCGCCAGCGCTGTGGCCGACCAAGGTCACGGCATTGGGGTCTCCACCAAAGAACTGTATGTTCTTGTTGATCCAACGGAGGGCCTCCAACTGATCGTACAGCCCCATGTTTCCAGGAGCTTCTGGTGAAGAAGCGTTCAAAAATCCAAGGATTCCGACACGGTAGTTAAGAGTAACATAGATGACTTGAGCTCGAGTGGCGAAAGCAGCTCCGTCGTAGATGTGCAGGTTAGCTGAGCCCCACAAAAAATGGCCTCCGTATAGGTACACAAACACCGGGAACGGTTTGCCGTCGGTGTTGTTGCCTCGTGGAACCCAGACATTCAAGAAGAGACAGTTTTCAACGGTGGTCGACATATTGAGCATAAGCTCATCTTTGTACACAGCAAAGTCTGTTTGGACGCAACCCCTGGGCTGGTGTAGGGCCAGGAGTACACCTTTCCAGGCAGGAATCGGCGATGGTCTTTTGAAACGAAGCTTACCTATGGGAGGTTCTGCGTATGGAATGCCTAGGTATGCGTTCACGTTTTTCTCTTCGCTTCTCAGTCCAACCCCAACCACAGAGCCCGAGCTAGTATGAATCACGGGTACTGAATTCGATCCGCTCACGCTCACCACGCAGAATAATCCTGCAGCAACCAAGTAGAGCCGTACCCATAGCTTCCATCCAAGTGTGTGAAGGTACGCGGCTTGACACTTCATCGTGCGAAGGTTTCGAGTAGACTGATGGGAAAAGTTATACTCCGTGGATTCGGTTTTCCCATCTCGTCCGTTTCGCAACGCAAGGTCAAATGTGCAAGCAGCCGGTTTCTACTCTAAATGCAAGAAACCAAGTGGTTCAGGAAAAGGATAGCGCATTATCAATGAACTCTTGTTACTGGGCAGAACCTCGACGCATTCTACACACGTTTGTATGTTGGCTTGGTTTCAACCTCCTTTGGATGACTTTTTTTTCTTTTTAATGGGACACTTTCCTTTTATTCGTCGCCGGTTTTCGTCCGTCGTACACACGTCACGTGTTGCGCAGTACTAGCAAGACTGCGCAAAGTTATCTATTTAGAATAAGTTTGGCACTGTAAGTTCATTAAATTGCGGACACCCAAGCCGGAAGTTCACAGCAAAGCTGCGGATGGTTCGCGGGCATACGCGAGAATCGCAATCACGCCATTACGAGGAAAACATGTAACATAATAGCTATTCTATAAAAAAAATGACAAATATTTTTTGTACTTTTTTACTTCGGCTGATTTGTATCAAGGGTATTCAAGGAGTGTCAGCAAGGTCAACTCAAGACAGAGAGCAGACGCTTAGCTAAGAGATCGCTTTTAAGTGCCGTGGGGCGTTTCTCGGGTGTAAGCGCTTCCCAGTTAGGTCCTTTCAATAGTCCTTGACAGTTTTAAATATTTTTACTTAAAACTGTAGTTTAGGGGTATTAAACCTGTGAGTAATTTTTACGAACGACTAAATAAATCGGGTTAAAAAAGCTTCATCGCCAGACTTTTTATCTCAACAGCGAGAAAACTCGCACTTTCTCGACGAGCAACCGTGGCTCTGATGATGATGATGATGATGATGAGGATGCGGCTTGTTCCCTTTGAAACGGGCGAGCGCGAACTAAGTTCGTGCCCAAGCCTGGGAACGAGGAGATCTTAATGCCCCCTGAGGTGGATCTTATACCACCAATCTTCAAGTCGTCGTTTAGTGGCCACTACAAGCCTGTGCCGGCCGCTAGAAGGCCCCTTTATCTGCGTAGCTGCAGAGCTTTGTGCATCAGAGGAGTCTGCTTGGTTGCGCCCGATTTCAGTAATAGTGAAGCCCAACGCCTCAGCGAGCACTAAGGGGCTCTGCAGGCGTGGGCACCGGGACGGCTGAAGTCCCGCACAATCTAGCACAACGTGCTCCACCGTTTCATCGTAGCCTCCGCAGACCCGACATGCGCTCTAGGTCACCGTAGCATCAAACCGGCGTCTGTAAACTAGTGTCTGGAGGGCCCCGGCGCGCGCCTCAGACAACAAGCGGCTGCCCAGGCTGTTGTCGTACAGCAGTGCTTCCGATGCGATGGTTGTATAGTGGGTCAGGTACACTTGGAGCGTCATCTTTGTTTGTGCGTCTCGGAGCCATTGTTGGGCCCCGTTGTCACGGACTTTCTTCTTAACCTCTGACGCCCATTCCCTTTCTGATGACGCTTCAACGGGGTCAGAAAAAAAGCCATACTTGTGCTCAAGTTGATGAAGGCGCTTCTGCCAGCGTGTCCGCAGCCCCGTCAGGTGAGTGTACATAAACAACCTCCTGGCCCACCTGCAGCTGTCCATATGGCGAAGACGCCCGTAGTAGGTAATTTTGCTGGTCGCCTCCCGAGCCTCAAAGGAGTACCAGCCCAGCTCTCCCTGAACTGCCTCGTTGGCGACCCCCGTGGCAGCCCAATGCCTGGCGTCCAATCTCTCTCTGTCGGCGTTCCATATGGGCTCGGACATCACCGGGAACGCATACTACGGCATTTGCAAATGTCAGTCCAGGTACTACTACCGCTTTCCAGAGCTCCCGGGACACAATGAACCGATTGCAGCTCCAAAGGCTTCGCTTACGGAGAATGTTGGCTCCTCGTGTGGCTGCGTGGCGAAGATAAGTGTGGTGGTCTTGTAGGTAGTCTGCCGCAGTTGACAGTGTGATGCCCAAGTACTTATATGAGTCGAGTATTGGCACATCGCATCCACCGAGGCGAAGGCTGCCGAGTGTTGGCTCGAGGGAGCCTGAAAACACAACCGCCGCTGACTTGCCCGCGTTGAATCTCAAGCCAAGCTCCATAGCCTCATGAGTGCTTATGTCAAGAAGTTGTTGCATTTCAGCCACTGATGCCGCAGTCAGTGCCACATCGTCTGCATAAGTTAGTCCCGGCAGAACCCAGTTGACGGTCTCGCCATGCTCCAGGTGAGTTAGAGAAAAGCCCAGCCCTGATCGGATGAGCTGCCTCTCTAGAGTGGTCACGTAGAGCATATATAAGAGCGGAGATAGTGGGCATCCTTGCCGCAAGCCCCTCGTCACCAGCACCTCCTCAGACGTACCCTCACCGAGTTGGGTTCTAACCGTGTTACCATCGTAAAGACGGTAGATGAGCGCTGTCCACTCCGGTAGCATGTTAAGATCCTGGAGTTGACGAACGAGCCGGGCATGTGGGACGCTATCGTAGGCCTTCGCGATCTCTAGAAAGCAACAGAGAAGATTCCTTTTCTCCCTTCGGGCGACCTCAATACATTGTGTAAGGGTATACAGGTGATCTTCCAATCGGCACCCCCGTCGGAAGCCTCCTTGGAGTTCCGTCAGTAAACCCTCTTCCTCCGCCCATGCCGTCATGTGCTCTTTCATGATGTAAGCGAAAGTCCTATACACCGTACTTGTTACGGTCAGGGGTCTGTAGTGTCGAAGATAATGACGATCACATCCTTTTTTAGGAATCTGTACGACCCGACCACCCCTCCAGTCTCGAGGAATCCCTTCTGTCCCAGACAGAATGTTCTCGAAGATGTCCGCCAGCTGATCCCTGGACTCCCTCCCCAACACCTTAAGCACACTTGCCGGAATCTTGTCTAAGCCTTGGGCGGTGTTGTTCTTAATCTGCGCCATCGCGCGTATAAGGGACACCCTCCCGATTGTTACACAGGTAGCTTCATCCGGCGTCAAGGCCGTACCTTCCGTCAGGCTTAAATCCTGTAGCGGTGCCGCTTCCAGAGGTGAGAACACCTCTATCAAATAATCTGTAAGATATTGTCCCAGTCGCTCTGTTGGCTGCCCTGTGTCTTCATCCAGGATAGTGAGGCACTGCTCCCTTCTGTTGAGAGTTCCTAGGTACCTCTGGAACTTCCTAGGTGCATCTCTTCCACTTGCACTGATTTTTCTCATTGTGACCATGTCAGCCTGAGCCATTTTCTCTTGAACAAGTGGCTTTGCGGCTTGCTTCTGGAGTTGGTACGCATGCCACTTTAAAGGAACTTGGTCACTGTGGCCGCCAAAAAGGGCCGTGTGGTGCTCCCTATCAGCCACACCTCCATGCCTCTGACCCTTTCCTAACGTGACGATACTACAACCGCCGCAGAAACAGAGATGCGCGTGAAATCTATAAAAAAACTACTCAATTGTTGTTTTTGTTGTTCTCAGATTATTTTCAAACATTTTGTTTACATTGTGGTGTTCGGCATTGTTCCAGTGTGCCGCGAGAGGCCAGCACCTCGTGGAGCAGGAGCGTTGTTAGAGCATTCTGGGACTAGAACATCAGAAGAGTTAGAGGCTTTTCTCGCCACTCGTAATAAAGCCCACTCGACCAGTATTCATCACTCGCATGACTTGTATATGGGCTCGCTGCAAGTGCACGCGAAACACAAGTGGACTTGTGTTTCGACTTCGTTCTTCCGTTTCTGGCTTACAGAAGGAAATGGCTACAGCCTGCTGGGACGCAATTGGTTTTCCGAACTCAAAATTGAGTCAGCGGAATTCATCAGGTATCTGGAAACGCCGCATCTATATTTATTATTTTGTCTTTAGGAGGCAAAGATGTGATTATTTCAAACAAGTGAAATGTCAGATTCTTCTGGGCCTGCCTCTTTGTGCGAACCATATTGAAGTGATCTATACATAAAGCTGAAAGTTTTCGTGTGTTATAATTTTTTTTAAATGCGTGTGTGTGTTTGTGTGTGTGTGTGGGGGGGGAGGGGGGCTGGGGGGAGTATAGATTGGGGCCTTACCTAAACTCAAATTAAAGTTTCTCGCTATAAATATTGACGACAGCTGAAAACGCAACCCGTTAAAGTTTATTCATGTTCTTATGACGTCATCCGCATTTTGAATATTTTTCCCTCAATACTTCGGCATTCAAATTTAAAAAATTACTATCATCTTCACGGGTCATTCAATGATGCACGCGCCCGAATTTGGATCAGGGTATTAGCGAGGTTTTATTCTACTTACTCCCAGAGTAGCATAAAACTCACTTTTCCTCAAAAACGTTTAACCCTATCAATACAGTACCCAGTTATTTTAAGCGCGGAGAAATGCCTTGTCTACGTACGCAAAAACTTTGGTACACGTTAAGCCGGCAGCCGGCAGACTTGGCGTCTTAGCCGCTAAGTCTGCGGGCTGCTTGATATGGCCAGTTACGGAGTAAATATATGTTACCACAATCACCGCAATGCTACTGCTGCTAAATATTCGAGTTCAAATCAATTGTTTGTTGTTGTTTTTTGTGTAGACATGCGAGTATAAACAGATTGACCGGGAGCTTTCATTTTGTTAGGTAGAATAAGCCTATCGATTAGGGAAAAAAAGAGGTTTAGGTTATAGGAACACGACCATTTTGCGTAGTGATGATACACTTACCCAGTCTTGCAGAAGGTGGCAACCGAGTCAATTAGATCGTCAGAGAACTGCAGTTCGTCGGGAGATGGTCGAAAGTTCCTCAACAACGATTCCAACTCCCTTCCTTGACCTGCCGTCAGTTCGCTCTTTGAAGAGTGTATAGTTCCAAGAAAATAAAGGAGCTCGTCTGCGTGTGTCGCAGTGATCCAAACAGGCCAAAAGCTGTATGACGGTCTGTGCTCAAACACATAACGGAAAACGTTGATCCCCTGACGAATAGCTGTTCTCGCGAAGAAGTCCGTACTACATTCGAACCCGCCATCCGTTACGGCAACAGATAAATTCTTTTTTGTTTCCAATTGTCCATGAAGTCCAACGTCAGCGAAGTATTCACGAGAAAATTGCGCTGTTTCCGAGTGGTCAACCTTCATAAAATTGCGAAGAAAAAATCTAAGCGTGGTCGGACCGTCGATTTCATCTCCTAGCCAGCGTGCATGGGACAGAAGCTGGGCTACTAAAAATGCTCCGTCATCCTTCGTTGTTCCAATGAAAATGTCACTAACGTGGAGAGCCGAGCAGTCGGGGTTCAGAGGGTTATGTAGCAAAAAGCTGTCCCCGTATCCCGGAATCATCGTAATCATCCGAAAAGACAAGGCCTTGGTAGCAGAGGACGTTAGCTCGTGGGCATCTAACTTTCGAAGGCAATCAAGGGCATCAGATATCTGGTCTGCAAAGCGTATGCTATCATTCCAGCAATTGACAGATCGGCTAACGATGATAAAATTCTCGCGCTGGTCCGTGCTGTCCGCGTAAGCGGACGAGTGAGGCGTGCCACTGAAGAGCACAGCCCTTTGAAACAAGCCTCTACTCAGCTCCGACATAGCGTGGTAACTGGTCGAGATGGCCCCCGCACTTTGTCCCGCAAGTGTTATGGCATCCGAGTCTCCACCGAAAAACCCTATGTTCTTGTTTATCCAGCGTAGAGCTTCGAGTTGATCATAGAGTCCCATATTCCCCGGAAGCGTGGGTGTCGAAGAATTCAAAAACCCTAAAACACCCACGCGATAATTAAAACTGACGTAAATCATCCGGGCACGAGCAGCGAACCTGAGTCCATCGTAGAGACGCATAGCGGAGGAACCCCAAATAAAGAGGCCTCCGTGTATGTACACAAAAACGGGCAGAGGTTGTGCGCAGTTTCCTGGGCTGCCACTGCAGTTACGACGAGGAACCCAAATGTTGAGGTACAAGCAATCTTCGGTCGTCTTACTCATGTTCAGCTTGGCCTCTTTGTACACTGGAAAGTCCGTTTGCACACAACCCTCATGCTTCTCAACTGCTCGAAGAATATTTGTCCACGGTTTGATCGGTTCAGGTTTCGCAAAGCGACGCCGACCCACCGGAGGTTGTGCGTAAGGTATTCCGAGAAAGGCGTCCACCTTCCCGTCGCCGAGTTTCAACGTGAGCCCGGTCACTGGTCCAGAGTTCGTGTACACCACTCCTGTTGAGTCTGCCGGTTCCACTGTCGGCGAACAACATCCTAGCACAACCAAGGTAGCAACGAGGATCCTCGAGGACATCTTGCAGAAAACAGGAAACTTCCACAGTCAATTCACATCGAATTGGCGCGTTATATATTGAAGGATAAGTCAAACCGGTGTGTAATTAACCGATTATTAAACATTAAATAATTACACTAATACCTCAAGTTATGCATTAAGCTAGCCCGTGCTTGTAGGTTCCTGGAAGCAGTTGGCAGAGAATGAAATAACGGGGTGGACCCCGCCAGCTTTATACCATCGCACTCCCTTTCGCTGCTCTCCACTCCATTTACAATTACGCCTATCATAATGTCGCCACACATTTTCGAAATTCTGATTGCGTGCGAGAATAAAACCGAAGTTGTGTCTCAAAGGCAACAACGAAAGAAGAAAAAAAAAAGGGGGGGGGGGGGGGGGGCACGAGTAAAAAACACGATGGATCCGTCCAATTGGCTGACGAGGAATTGGCTTATTTGCATAAAGTTATTTGCACATTTTATCGACTCGATTGCTTTGGGCTAACATGGAGAGGTGTTTTTACATCTTGCATCATCTTCAAGGAAACCAGCTTTTTGTCACGGCCTGCCAGAAAGTTTCATTGAAAGTGAATGTGAACTTGGGCGCTGTGTCGTGAGGTCGCAGTGTGCTTCAATGCGCTACACGCTAAAATGTATACATGTATATACCATACGCTCACAACAAACACATCCGCCATATAGATATGCGGCCCTTAAGGCTACCAATCTTGAACTACATACAACCCGCGAAGAGAAGGTTGAAAATATGAATTTGCAACGAAATAGCCTATGTGGGCGGCTCGAGATGAAGGACACCAAGAAAACATTGAGCAATCGCGCACAATTATACGGAAGTGCTCAATATTCTCTAAGATGAAGGCCCAAATAAAAAAAAAGAGTACAAAACACCCCGCTACATGCACTTTTTTCTTCATGCGGTTACTTGTGTTTAGGCTTCGTCTCCTAGTAATGCTTCTACAGGCAGACGGCTGTCCAACCACTGTGCAGGACTTGTCAAAAACTTTTTCTGTCATATATTCTTCGGGATGAATCTACTAAACGTCAATGTGCAATTTAATCGCCAGACTATTCCTCCTAGCAAGGGACAGTGAAATACTGGGTCAGGAACTATGTAAACTTCTATTTATTTTCCCGTGGTATAATCAACAAAGCGTTTCATGCCTGCAATTTTAATGAAACCAACAACTCGTAAAACGATTCCCCTGAGGTGCACATCAACAGGTGTTTATTTAAAGAAAAAGTTGCATCACTCATGAAGGCATACGTGCCTCTTCGTGTTGCGTCTTCATCTCCTGATTCGCCATGGTATAGCGTGACTTTGAAAAGGCTTTCTAACAAGAAAAAACGCATATATCGTGTCGCTAAGCTCTCGGGCGACGAACAACGCTGACTAGCGTACCATCTTACAGCTCAAGTATATAAAAAAGCGCTTGAAGACGCAAAGATCTATTTCTTTCAATGATGCGTTACCATCAATATTGTTAAATATTCTGCGTCAATTTTGGAAAGTTAGTAATCACACTTTAGCTCCAGTTTAACGCGGTCTTTGACGGAGACGAAATCGCCAGCGATGTATGTTTTTTTTTTGTGTGTGTTTTCTAAATCGTTTTCAATGCCGGTCACCTCTTGTCCTGATTTCCCAGCTTGTGTTGTCGTTTCGTTTTCGCAATGTATTCTGTTATCATAGCACTATACTTCGTCTCACCCTACGATGGACTAAAGGCCAAAGCTACGGACCGCCAGATCCAATCACGAGTCCCTTAGAAATTGTGCGTCATCTCGCTTCGATGAACGTATCGGTGCCCGCGTCTGGAATCACTGATAAGGGGGCGGGTGGAGATTCCGAGTCAGAACATCCAACGCGTCAAAACATCCATCGAGTCAAAACATCCATTCGTGGATGTTTTGTCTCGATGGATGTTCTGACTCGATGGATGTTTTGACTCGGATGGATGTTCTGACTCGATGGATGTTTTGACTCCATGGATGTTTAGACTCGGATGGATGTTCTGACTCGGTGGATGTGTTGACCCCATCGATGTTTTGACTCGGATGGATGTTCGGACTCGATGGATGTTTTGACTCAATGGATGGTTTGACTCGGATGGGTCATGGATATTTTGACGAGTTGGATGTTCTATCGTTTTTTTGCCTGAAAGGAGAGAGCTGTTGTGTAAACGACTTTTAACGATATGTTAAGCAAGGACCGTTTGCATACACTCCTAGATAAAATTTAATCATTTATGAAGGACAAAATTGAGTTCGTTATTTGAAAGAAGTGGATAGGATATGTTCTTATTTCTTTGCTATCATTCGAGCTGTGAACTGCCTTTACGATTTTATTATCTCATTGAGACCTTGTCAGTTATTTAGGCTATTCAGTAAACGTGCGTTCTTATATGTATTCTGTGATTCCAATTTCTTCAGTTTTCCTGTACCATTGTTAGTTATTTTTTTGTTTATTTTCTCTTTTGTAAGATCATTGCTGTTGTTTTCCTTGATTCCTGCTTGAACCACTCATGGTCTGTAGTTTTTATTAATAAATAAATAAACATAATATTAAAGTTAATAACGTCAGGGGCATGTAAACGGAGCGAAATATTTTTCTTTTGTTTTATCACTGTATTATTGGATGTACGCTTGTCAGTGTCCCTGTGTCTTTCTTGAAGCTTAACGGGGTGTAAAATAAAACAGTGCTTTGGTGGTCCACTCTGTATTAAACTCAGGTAGGACGCGACGGCGCAGTGGCAATGGCTCGCGAAAGCGGCGAGCGGTAATGTTGCGTGATCACGCGACGTTGTTTAAGACTGGAATTTACTTGCATTGCCGGCAAATTACGCTGCTTTGCCGTCTCCGGTGGCGTTTTATTTGCTGTCGTTGGACCCGTGCAGCTCGAGAGCACTCTACTCTGCGATTCGTGGCAGCTACGTGACCCGCAGACAACGGCCAAGGCTGTTTGAATCCATATAAAAATGCTAGGTATTTAGATCACCTTTGGAAGAAACCAGTGTGACAGCCATTTTTTATTTTAGCTTGGTGTATGTCAATCCGTTCCTAAGAAATTCGGAAAGAAAAAAAAAAACGACTTTTTCCAGGCAATGTGGGGTAAAAACTTTAGCAATTCATTCAAAAGCAACGTGATAAAAATCATCCAAATGAAAAGAACGATATTATTATTCACACGAAAAGTTAGAGCACTCTCAATCTTGTGATGGTGAAACATTTTTCAAGACAGAATGGCTCTGGTTTATAAGTATTTTGCTTCGCCGCATTATTTCAAAACAAAACAGTTTATTTTTTTTTTTTTTTTTTTTTTTTACATCGGGGTGGGAGCAGCAGAGCGCGCGACGGGCTGGCTCCGAGTCTGCGCGATTGTTCGAGGGACCAAAAAACTTTGGTCGGTGAATTATGCAACGTAAGCCCTTCAGAGAAATTAATTTCACCTCGCCAGTCAATTACTTCCAATTTTGTGTTAAGCCTCTGAATTTTTCAAGACACTCTTGTCCCAGACGTTCGCCGTGATCAGTAACGTTATTCCAAGAGAATCGTAGCTTTATTTCGTGGTTTTTTAAAATTACTGTCACACTCGGACAAAGCACTCTACACGGATTCGCTCAATATGCGGAGGGCAAGTTCGTCTGCTTCTCGCGCAGGGGGTACCGGTGACGTCAGAACGCCGTGCCCTGATTGGATGATCGCGGCCCCCCTATCTGAGCGTCGTCTGCTCCTTTGCAACGTCGTCTGCGTCTGTCTTACCTTTCCTGCGACTTTCGGAAGTGCAGAGGCCAGATTCACAAAACCATGTTACGCCGAAAGAGTGCGTAAGACAAAACGTGAGAACAAATTCGTATTCACGAAACGAAATTATCGTAAGTTTTGCTCAGGTTACGACGGAATCCTACGACGATCAACTCAGCATGGCCGACAGCGTCGCTCAGTTACTTGGTCGCGACGACCAACGGACGTTTATTTTTGTACGTGCTCTTCTCACGCGTCACGACTACAAGCCGCAAGAAAAAAAGTAAAAAGCACTTGAAATAAACTACGACAAACAAGAACGCTGGATCCACAAACACCCGGGAAATGCTCCAACGGCCACGATTCCACTGACCCCGTCCAAGCGAGCTCGGCAGATAGGCCTAGCAGCGGCGCAGCGGTGCTCCGACTGTCCTTGGCCAAGACCGTCTGCCCACAACCGGCTGGCGTGCTGAATGGAATATGCCCGCGCGACCCTTGTGAACCCTTCAATCTCTTCCTCTTGTCATCGCCTCGTTTTCCGAGGCAGCGGTGACTCTCGCCGGTGAAAAAGCGGTGAATCTCCGACAGACGCAGGAAAGGTAAAGCAGCCATCGCTTTGACTAGCAGACGTAAAGCAGACGACGTTAACTGCACCAACCCGCCGACGCCGTTTAAGAGTGAGGAGTCTCGCCGCACACGCAAGGAGGGAAAATGTATTTGGGAGGGAACTTGCGAACACTCTCGCTTCTTAGCAGACAAACCTCGGCGCCTCGGGACACCTCGCCAGCGAGTCCCTTGACTTCCCCCCTTGATGCACGTCTGCTAGTTGTTCGACAAAAACAACGTACCGCTCGAGTTATTTCGTCTCCCCTCTCTGAAAGGCGAAGTCGAGCTCGCTCGTAAAGACCTGCACTTCCGAAAGTCGCAGGAAAGGTAAGACAGACGCAGACGACGTTGCGAGCAGACGACGTTGCAAAGGAGCAGACGACGCTCAGATAGGGGGGGTCGCGATCAGCCAATCAGGGCTCGGCGTTCTGACGTCACCGCTACCTCCTTTCTCATGCGCAGAAGACGAAAATGAGCCCACTTGCGAGGCGTATTGTATAAATAGTAGTTTTTAAATTACGGAAGCACTGTTGAAACGCATTTTACAGTTTTTTTTTTCATGTATTATAACTTTTTATGTATTTGTACCCTGTCGTAGTGTCTATACACTCATTTTTGTCCCGATTACTACAACCAGACGCAACGTAGTGCATATCGTTCGCATAAAGTCAATTGGTTGAATAAGACACCGAGACATCGGGAGGCATTCAAACAGTTTTATTCAAGGAAACTAGCCCATGCGTGCTGTTCAGTTCATTCTACGGAAGAACACCGTGTATTGTAATTCTGTCTAGGTAGTTAAGGACATCCTGAAATGTCGGGACTGCAGATGACAAATAGCCAAATATACTCAGTGACAAAAATAAAACACGAACACGAGGGACCCTACATCCAGGACATTGACCAAGGAGGTTGATCAAGTGTATCCCCGAAACTGGCACTTCGCAAAATTCGCAGTCTCGAGCCAACAAAAATTCATATAGTATATTTTTTTTTTTTTTTCAATTCATATAATAATGTTTTGAATCAGATGGATGTTCTGCCTTTGATGGATGTTCTGACTCGATGGATGTTTTGACTCAGATGGATATTTCGACTCTGATGGATGTTCTGACTCGATGGGTAATTTGACTCAATGGATGTTTAGACACGGATGGATGTTCTGACTCGATGGATGTTTTGACTCGATGGATGTTTCGACTCGGATGGATGTCTTGACTCGTTGGATGTTCTGACTCTGGTGTCACGTGACCTCTTGGATGTTTTGACTCGATGGATGTTCTGACCCAATGGATGTTCTGGCCATAAGCGGCGGGTGGACAGTGGTTCAAATCGAAGGGCACTGAATGACTCAACAGTTTTACATCGCAAAGAAAGCCACGACGCCACGACATATAGGCTCTTTGCAGCGTCGAAGCTAGAGAAATGATGCGACGCTTTTGGATTCGAGCATTATTCGTCCACCCCTAATCAATGTTAAGCGTGTCATAGTATCGCGTGGAACGTGATTGGACCTGGTGCCCGTGGCTTTGGCCTTTAGTCCATCGTAGGATGAGACAAAGTATATTAGAAACCAAAAAATGTCTTGTACAGCAGAAATTGATAATATAAACACAATTTTTTTTAAGAACCCTAAATTATATTTTGCTATAGTCTTTTCTAAGTTATTTTCTCAGTCGCTTGAACAGGGAATGCTACCAGGAGGCTGCAAGGTGGGGAAGGTGATTCATGTTCACAAAGATGTGATAAGCATATAATCCTTTCAACTTTTGCCCCATCTCTTTAACCAGCATTCCATGCAAAATCCTTGAGCACATATTTAGTACCCATCAACTGGTTAACTTTCTGAATTTAAATTGTTGTTTCACTCATCGCAACATGGATTTAAAAATTCTATTCATGTGAAACCCGACTCTTCACGTTTACCCTTAATATTCACGCCACTCTTGACCGGGGTTCCAGATCTGACTATATATTTCTCGATTTCTCAAAAGCCTTTGATAAGGTTCCTCGCCTTTTCCTTTTTCATAAACTTGGTAGCCTTAAAATATGCCCATACGTTCTCGCTTGGAAAACGTCCCTTCAAACTAACCGTCTCCAACTTGTCCACGCCAACAGAACTAATTATTCATCTTCAAATGTTAACTCCGGGGTCCCACATGGTTCAGTACTAGCTCCACTTCTTTTTCCTTATTTAATTAATGATCTTGATATTCGTGCATTCTCTTCTATTAGTCTTCTTGCTGACAACTGCGTTATTTACAAATAATTCATTGACGATTGCGATCTCTATGCTCTTCAGACCGATATTAACAATGTTACTTTATAGTGCGATGACTGTCATATGGAGATTAGCACATCTGAATACAAATCCACCAAAGTCTCTCGTCAAAATAACGCTTGCCCTTCCTCCTCCATTAATAATTATATTCTCCTTAGTGTGTACTGTTAAATATATCTCGGTGTTCACATAACTAATGGTCTTTCCTGGAAAACCCATGTCTATTACGTAATTAACAACGCTAATCAAATATTGGGTTACATCAAGATGAATTTTTTCTTGCCCTGTTTTATTAAAACTTCTTATCTATAAAACTTTAATGTGAGCTAAACTTAAATATGCAGATTAAAATGGGCACCCGGCTATCACCCTTGCACCTGCAGGAGAATCAGACCAAAATCGCTCCACTCGTTTTATATTGTCTAAATATCACCGCGAAGCTATAGCATTACCTCCATGAAAGCATCCCTATACTTGCCTAACCTCTCCCTCCGTAATGAAATATATCGCATGTGTTTGTTCCACTAACTTTATCACTCTAACCCAACATTTCTCCAAGCCCAGTATTCAGAACCATCTTGTATATCATCACGCACAAATCATCAAATAAAAGTAAGGATCCCCCATTGTAACACAAATAAACTTTAAATGCCTCCTTCATAACCTAAACCTTAATTCATTGGTTCTCAAATGGGGGTCCGCGAAGGCATTCTAGGGGTCCGCGAAGCAATGCCTCATCAGTAAAGCCCGGCAATAAAAGTTGTCTTTTTTCAGATCGAGAAGGAGTGTTTCAGCTTTCGGGCGATTTTCTCGTGTGTATGCCAATAAGAGAAGTCTCCTTCACACTAGCCCCTATTAATTTCCATTTAATAAATCATTATTATATTTAACCTATTCCTTACCCTTCCCCTCAAAACGAACGGGGTTCTCCATCATCTCCACCGATCCACAAGGGGTCCGCGAAACAAGGATGGTTGAGAACCACTGCCTTGATTGATAGGAACCGCATTCCCGCAGTCGCAGTTTTAATTACTAAAACCGTTGATACTAAAATTGACATTACTTATTTGTTAAATGATGTTTCGTTACAAGGCAATGTAGCTGGGCATGTTGCTGGTTTGTACTTGTTTGGCGGGAACAGCGCTAAAAGACGTAGGACCAGGACGAAGGAACACGCAGACTGGGCACTGACTTACTAGCAAAAGTTTATTGCTCTGCAAAACTTTGTGTATTTATCTTTTTGTAGAGCAATAAAGTTTCAGTTCTAAGTCAGCGCACTGTCTGTGTGTTTCTTCAGCGTCTTTTAGCGCTGTTCCCACCGAACAAGCATGATGTTTCGTACTAATTTTGTAGTTTTGCTCTTTTTTTTTAGTGTGTGTGTGTGTGTGTGTGTATGTTAGAGTGTCCACTCCTTTCTGTAATGCACCTGGGGCCCTGAGATAAAAATAAATAAAATTAAATGAATTCGTCATATTTTGTGACATGATATTGTACTTATTAGCGAAAACGCAGCAAGCCAAACCTGCTTGTGAAAATAGAACGAGTCAACACCAACCGTTACAACATATTCCTGCCTTTAGCCATTAGACATATATTAAACCTTTAGCGAATCATTGGCAGCTGAAGAAACACAGGGCGTTGTCCCAAGCATCTTATTATCTCTTCCCAGGCAAACAGGGAGGCGATATCGAGTCTGATTGGTTAGAGCAGTCGTCTCAAACTCATTTGGGTGGGGGGGCCAGATAGCCCACACCGGGAAGGTCGAGGGCCAACATAAGACGGGGGAAAGATTTTAAAGAAAAGGGACCTCGTGCTCTATGCTTCTTGTAAACTCATAGTTTTGCCAGTCACATCTTTAGATTTGATTTGTTTATATGACTACTTTCGACCGTGACCTGAGGTGATAAAAAAATTAAAATGACACCCCGCCAACGTTCTGCCATTTTCATAGAACAGGAGAGAAAGTATCCTGTCGTTCCCCTCTTTTAATTTACTCAGGAATTAATCAAGCTCAACATTACTCTAAAAACAATTTTGGCAGTTATTAATTTCCTGGGGATTTTTATTACAACACTCTGAACACACACTTGTCTTTTAATTGTGACATTTTCTTTTTAAGGCAAGAATCCCGAGGTCGAAGTTTTATCTTTGGCAGTTGCTCCTGCTGATCAAAAGTTTGCGCAGCCGAGATTTATCCTTCAATGAACAGCTTGCGCTTGCAGCCTAGAAGCCGAATTGTTGTACATTACAAAAAGCTGGGAAGTAAGAAATAAAGCGAAACAAAGAGAAGATGAACGCAGATAAGTCTAAATTATTAAAATACGTTAAAAGAGCAGAGCTACTTTTCGATCGAAAAGTAATCGACGAGATGAGATCACTATGGCGCATGCCAATTCTAGTGCTCGAGGCATGGAAACCGAGACTCGTAGCCGGTTGCCGGCGGGCCACGTCCCGGCGAGTCGCGGGCCGCATGCGGCCCGCGGGCCGCGTGTTTGAGACCCCTGGGTTAGAGGCTCAAATGACAAAAGTTTCGTCCTTCGTCATTTAAGCCTCCAGCTAACCAGACGCGATATCGTCAGTTCCGTCACTTCCGTTTCTTTTTAGGGGAAACAAAATATTTGTCAAACATAGCCCCCCTGGTGTGGGTAGATTGTCTGGTAGTCGAGCATTGGTGAGGCGTACCCACAGCTCCAGCAATACTTGGCTAACAGACAATCTACCCACACCAGCAGTAAGATGGCGGCGCCCAGAGGCCGTACTTGCAAACATCTATAGCTATGCCCGAGAGTGATGTCGCGTGCAGCTTCATATGCTGCCTTGAAATAAGACAGTTAGAGAAGGGCAGGTCGTAATGGCCTCCATAATTTTGCCTTTGCGGACTGACTGATTGACTGATTAGCTAGAGCGCATAATTCGAATACACCTCGAGAACTTGTGACTTTTCCGTCGGTGCCCGCCGGCCACCACCTCTCCAGCATCGAGTAACCCTGTACCAGTTTTGTGCTTGATTTAGTCAGAATGAAAGCTTCGAGGCATTCGGTTATAATATTGTGTCACATATTATGGCGAAGAAAAATCCACCTATGTGGAGTTAGAAGAGTAATTATGTCCGTCTACAGATATTAAAACACGCCAAAAACGGGCTATTGGAAGGCATTAGTGTGTTGAATTCTAGTTTTAAAAGGGGTTTTACGGTTACTTTGTTAAGTGAACCCTGTAAGTCAAAGGCCTGCCGCTTAACCATGTTTTTAGTAGCTTTTTTTAGCGAATGGCAAAGTGCGAAAGAGAGCGAGCACGGCTTTAAAAAATTGATGGTCAGTCACAACGAGGTGTACAGAACCTCATTCACTAGTGTAGACTCGCGAAGTGCTTATATCACTGTATATTTAATAGGTATGTGCTTTTAAGTATTTTTAAAATTCTTAAGAGGCATACAAGCTTTTAAGACTTCACACCTCTGTAGCTTATAAATCATGCGCCCGCCTAGTTTTCGCTTAAAAGTGCGCTCAAGTTTTTTATACTCTTATGTCGGTATTAAGAGGTCTAGTGGTATTTTAAATGGATGAACTAAACGTTCGTCAGTCTTAGTCAAGAGATCGCATGATGAATACAAGTAACAAACAAATAATACATTTTACCTTCACGCGAACGCGAACGCTTTTTAAACGTGCGGAAGGTAAAAACTACTACAGATACGCGTTCATTGAGCATGTCATTCGGTATATCATAAACAGCGAGCAAAGTGTTACGGCTTAGCGCCAATTTTTAATATAAAAAACGGTGCGTTTCACTTTAAACGATACATCGTTTTAGTGGTTATATCTTCACTACGTTTTTCACAGTACCCCAATATGAACGAAACCAGTAAGCAGTGAACATTCACAAAGTTGTGAGTGGGTGATATGCTCGCGGGTTATCGCTCGTATTGGGGGGGGGGGGGGGGGGGGAGGGGGGGATAACTGTTGCGCTTATTGCGTCCTTGTGTGTAGATAGCGTGACCCCTTTAGTGCGAGGAAGCAATCGTCAGTGTTTTTTTTTTTCTCATTAAATGCTGTTATTAAAACTTTGAAGTTGTCGCAGGGTTTACGAAAATGACCGTGAACAACTAATTAAATACTGATTTCAGAAACTCCTTCTTAGCTTTCGTTTGCCCTTCTTCCTGCGGCCATAACGGAAAATCACGCACAGCCCCATTCCAGCCTGTCTGTAACGAAAGGAGGTCTCTAACGCCCTTTTTTCTATAACAATCAAGGTTCATCCGTCCTCTTACCGGCGCGGTGCCGCAATAACTGCTCGAATCGAGGCCGCGCCGACGCCGCTATCGCGTAATGACCGGCTAAAAATACGAGAAACCATCGAGGTTAACCATGCGGGGTAGCGGATCGATGGATGTCACGGACTCACCCGGTCTTGCAGAACTGAGCCAAGGTCTCTACCAAGTCGTTTGAGAATTCCAGCTCCGCGGCCGTGGGCACTTTGTCCTCGAAGACAGAGAAAATGTCCTTACCGCCGTTCTCGTTTAGAGTGGTGTTGTCGAGTTGCGGCGTCCCGGGGAAGAAAGCGATCTCTTCGGTGTGAGTGACGTCGATCCACTCTGGCTAGCGGCTGTACGACGGCCGGCGCGCAAACAAGTAGCGGAACACTCGGGCTCCGTTCCTGACCGCGGCCAAGCCGAACTCGTCGGCGGCGCAATCGAGGCCCGCGTCAGCTGTGGCGGCCGACAGGAGTTGAGACGTCAGCAGCAAGTCCGCGGAGTTTCGATTTCTAAAGTGTTCTTTGGCCAGCCGCGCACCCAGGTGCAAGGCGACACCGTAAAGGGTCCTCAACATCGATATGAACAGAGTACGTCCGTCAATCAAGCCCGCCCACGGCACCTGCTTAAACAACTGCTGCACCAGATACACGCCGTCGTTCAGGACCGTGCCGATGAGCACGTCTTTGGCGCTGGTCTTTGCGTTGTCCGTGTCCGTTGGCCAACTTGGCAGAAACTTGTCGCCGTAATTAGGGAGTAGGTTTATGTACCGGAAGTTCAGCTCTTTTTCCATCTTTCGGTATATCTCGTGAGTGTTGACCTGAGGCAGGCAGTTCAATATTTTCGAGATCTGCGACTGCCAAGGCGCGTAAAAGTCGAAGCAGTTGAAAAACTGGGCCGTGCGTCTGAAGGTTTCGTGGTGGTCTAGGCCTTCCGTAAAGGCCACCGTTAATGGCGTTCCGCTCATGATCGCCGCGCGCTTAAAGAAGCCCTCGTTAAGCTTAGACATCAAGTGGTAACTGACAGATATGGCTAGCGCAATTTCCCCGGCCAAAGTAACCGCTGTCGGATCTTCTCCGAAAAGCTGGATGTTTTTCTTAATCCACCGCAGAACTTCTACTAGGTCGTACAAGCCCATATTCCCGGGTGCCTCCGACGAAGACGAATTGAGAAAACCGAGAACCCCGACTCTGAAATTGAAACTGACAAATATTAATCCGGTGCGCGAGGAAAACTGCGCTCCGTCGTACAAACAAACAACGAACTCGCCACTCAGGTGAACAAGCCACCAGACAAGTAGACAAATACAGGCACAGGTTTCTTGTCGCAGGTCTGTATTCCGTCACTGCGATTCCTCGCTGGAATCCACACTTTGAGGTAGAGGCAGTCTTCCGTGGTGTTAGACGCGTCGATAGTGGCAGTGTTTGACTGGGGAAAGTCTGTTCGAACGCAACCCGGTCAATGAACGTCTGCACGGAGCACGTCCTTCCAAGGCGTCACTGAACGAAGCTTTTGAAACCGACGTTCTCCCGTTGGAGACTCCGGGAACGGAATGCCGAGGTAAGCGTCGACTGATTGCGGGTTGACGCTGAGGCGGATCCCAGAAACGGGACCCAGACTCCTTGCAGAGCTGAAGACGGACGTGCACACGCAAAATATACCGACTGCTCGTAGAAACCCGAGGCTTCCCGGACGTGCATGCATGATGTTGTTGCTCGGACACTCGAACCTGTATGCCAATGATCCCCCAACCACCTGAGAACTTCAGTTTCGACCGAAGGCCGCATATCAATCCTTCAAATCTGCTCCGAGAGCTATCTCCTTGGCGAAAGCAAAAGCCTCTCTTCAATTACATTTTTTTTTTTTTGTGGTTGCACTGTCAGCGCAAGATGAAAAGACAGACGACAAGAGATTTATGCTCCCTGGCATCGACCATAAATCTGGTCAATGCCAGGGCTAGCGTTTTTACATATTGTCGGTCCAGTCGTCACGCCTCAATGGCTCACTTGACATGCACACCTTTCGGTCAATCAATCGTTTAGCGGGAATTATTACTTCCGATATCAATTATCAGTAAACGGTAGCAGAAAGCAAACCTAGACCGCGTTTCGAACTTTCTTGACTCCAACCTGTAAGTCTAACGAGAGTTCAATCATAGTTATTTTCCCCCGCAAACTGATTAAACGATAAAAACAAACTAGACTATATCGAAGTGTTAATGAATCCCCGCGACTAATAAGGGTCGCGTACAACGTAAAACGTTATTACGCTATAATTATTGATTCTAGCAAATATTTATTAAACCGTCGCTTTGTACTATACCCCGTTTCACTCCATGTCCTACCGCAACCCGCGCTATAGGATCTGATGTAGCCAATCGAGTAGCGACAAAAGTGCATCGCCACGACGCTCGTCTTTTTGTGCGCTTGCGCCGTAACGGCTGCGTTCGGAGTGAATGCGAAACGGAGTACAGTTAAGTTTTGAAGAGAAAAAAACTATTTCTAAAAGTGTTTTAGCTGCGTATAGATACACTTGCAGGAGTCAAGATTCACCCTAATATTATCGATAATGTTTAATTAAATCGTACTGAACGTTGTTTACACATTTAACGGTACCCTGTTTTTTTAATCAAAAAATAAAATCGGCATTTTTTTTTTAACTTGTGAATTTACACGAAACTGTGCAAAACGGCTTCAAACCAAGAGAACTTCTTCTAAAGAAAGCTGATGAGTGAAAAAAAGAAAAAGAGTCAGATGTCGAACAAACATAAATTATGGTTTGTTTGTTTTTTTATTTGACAGATTAGCACTTCCAATTAATCTACTCATTCCAGAGTCTGTTACGTTTATCCTGGCTTCCAAAACGTAACGCAATGTCTCTAATGTCACCGATGCAAGCAAATTTTATGATGTCACGTTGACACACACACACACAAATATATATATATATATATAGGGTGTTTTTTTTAAGCTTAACAGAATTTTTAAAAACAAACCATAAAAGCTAGGTTAATGCGGTCTGCGCAGATGACTTATACGGCCAGGGGGACATAGTATAGGGGGGTAATCGTAACAATCAGTCGGCTAATTAGATAAAATTCGTTAATTAACTTTTTAATTAAGGAAAATAGACATATAGTTCCATTTAGAAACTTGCTCAGCGTCATCGAAAACCACTAAATCAGTAATTTTCAGAAAGACTCTGAACGCGTGAGAAGCGTAGTAGTGCACTAAAGTTACCGCTCGTGAAGCAGGTACAAGGCTGGGGCTAGATAAGAGACGGAAAAATTGCGCGGGTGCCTTACCGCAACCGCTAGCTTTGTACGTGCTCCACGAATGCTAACTTTAGTGCACTACTACGCTTCTCACGCGCTCAAAGTGTTTCTGAAAATTACTGATTTAGTGGTTTTCGATGACGCTGAGCAAGTTTCTAATTGGAACTATATGTCTATTTTCATTAATTAAAAAGTTAATTAACAAATTTTAACTAATTAGCCGACTGATCGTTACGATTAGCCTCCTATATTATGTCCCCCTGGCCGTATAACTCACCTGCGCAAACCGCATTAATCTGGCTTTCATGTTTTTTTTTTTTTTTAAATTCTGTTAAGCTTAAAACAAACACCCTGTATATATATATATATATATATAATGTCCTGCGTCTACACTCGTCGAGTGAGGAAGTTTGCTAGTAACTCAATTTCCTGATGCAAAAAATTACGTTACATCGTTACATCGCCCTTGCTTCTCACCCTTAGAAAGCTGTCTAATGCATCAAACAAATTCATAATCAAAGCGTTCAAGAACCTATGCTGTTTCTTTCGCAGTTTTGTTTAGGTTATAGTAAAAGACACTGCGTTAACTCTACATTATCAAGTGTTTCAATCAGTCAATAATACTGCCGTCGATTCTTGATCTAAGTTTGAGGAAGTTGGCACAAAGTCCAGATGAAATACTCATTTGTTTAGCGTGTACCGCGACACGGGAGCGATAAGATGACACACGATGTTTCGCTTTTTTTGTGTGACCTTGGGCGCAGTGAGCATGTCGAAAGGAAGAAGTGAGCGAAAACAAAAACATATTAAATTTGCAATGCGTCCGTTCCGTGACACCGCCTCAGGCAATTGATCAATTCCTAGTAGCACTACGTATACCTAAGCGTTGTCCAGCAGAGAGAGGAACGGGGTGCCAAATCTTGGCATAAATACACCATTTCGCGTTTTAAGATTCTACGAATCTTTTTCACCTCGGGCAAGAAGCTGTCGCTTTAGGTTGGAATGGAAGACAACTATAATCATTTGGACTGAACAAATATCGCTTCGGTCGATATTAAAGCCCGAAATAATTTTAACTCTTAAAGTGCATTACAAATGTATTTTGGGGGGCACGAGGTTTTGCTCGACGATTCTCACAAGCCTAAGCAACAGAAAGACATTTTATATATATATATATATATATATATATATATATATATATATATATATATATATATGTATATTTAAAAAACGCGCACTGGACATGTGTACCTTCCCCCTCCCTTCAATCACAGATGATGCGTAAAAAACGAAAAGTGCAAAACAAAATCGTAAGATAGGAACGAACGATATGGGAGAAGTAGAAATAGGTATAGTATGCGACAGTAAGGCAAAGTGTAGGAAGTCGAAAGCTGGTAAAACGCTTGGGAAAGCACAAAACATTCACAATAATTTTGAAGAAATAGATAAATTAAGGCCAATCAATCCAAAGAGACTAACGAGACGAAATAAATACGGTAAGTCTTGGGCTTACGTTCAATATTCTCATCAAAGCACTTGAAAGGAAGCAAATATAAAATGAAGACTTCCTTGAACTCATAGAGGCTTTGGGCAATAGGTATTTTTTTTTTTTTACAGAAAGAGGTGAAGCTTCCATGTTAAGAGCGCTAAAACTTACATATCTACGATTTCCGTGCAAAACCCCGAAACAAGCAAAAAAAACTTTTCTCGGATGACTTTTAAATTAACAGTTGTGACAAACAAAATATCCATTTCTTTAGCGAAAACATATCTTAATAAAGTTTCCAATATGATAGTATACTTTGTATGAAGCACTTCTCTAAAGGAGAATTGATCCATTTATAACGACAAGATAAATGACAAAGGAAAGTAATTCGGAATTTAATATGTGCCCTATACCAAAGCAGAGAGTATAGACGCAATATATTATATACTAAATAGCAAGTAGCCGCAAAAATATATTACATCTAAACGTTTCACTATAAGTAGATTTCAGGTGCCGACAAGCTTGCTATAGAAGCATATCTTACAGTCAGATCTCTGCAGGCTTCAAAACATTAAAGAAAAAAGTGTAAAGTTTGTTATTGTGTTTACAATTTCAACATTCGAGTATGCCTAGAATGCAAATCAGTGCATCCGTGATAACGTACGTTTCCGCACGAAAAACACGTATAGGAAACGCAAGGCGACCTCGCGATTCCCATACGAGGTACACGTTACTTCCTGTCGCCTTGAGTAATCAAGATATCGCATACACTCAACATTAGATTTTCAGGGGCTAGTGAGCGTGCGGAAAAAACACTAAGGCTATTTTAATTTTTTTTTATTTGTGTATTTTTAGAATGAGAAAGAAAACCTACGACCAATGCTAAGTAACGACCACCGGAAACGATTTCGTTGTCGGTGGGGACGAGTAGCGAGGTCCCTACACAAATAAAAACCAAGCTGGTAAAGGAGACATTCAGCGCACATAACTAAAACCTAGATGTCAAAGAAGCAGAGAGAGTTTTTTTACGAGTAAAGACGTGCGTGTGCGTCCTTCTTTTTATGGTAGAGAATATGTGTGTCTTTTTTTTTTTTATAGAAACGGTGCATTCTCGAGTTGTTTCTACTTACCACTTCGCTGATTGCAGGCTTTAGTTCTGTCAGTGATTCACCAGTTTGCCTGCACGCTTATTCTTCTTTCGCGTTAACCGAGCGGCGACAGGATGAACGACTAGATTCAAATAACTAATATTCATATTTCAATTTAGCGCTCGTCGTAATGCAACAAATGTATATAGTCGCCGAGAGGATCAGAACAGACGCGAGGACGATCAGTTGTTTCTCATTCAGCGAGAGCTTCCTACCTTCGATAACGCTTCGGCATCTCCCGAACCTCCAGCATGCACGCGCAGTCAAAGCACGACGGAAGGCGTTGTGTGCGCACTAAAGGCCGGGCGTAACAAAGAGCCGTCCTGCCGTTTTTATCTTGTCAGTGACTATAGTAGCCTTGCGAGGTCTTCGTCACAATCATGGGGGCTTTCGTAAAAGCGCGGGCGCGCGGAAACGATCATTTCTTCTGTTAAGACACTCGCAGCGAGCGCGATGTACCGCCGCACAAGCGACAGCGGCACAGAGCACTCGCTTACGTCACTGGCGACGTGGCGTCCCAACCTGTGGCTGCCGCAGTTCCTACTCATATATTTTTTTTTCCTTTGTATCACACAGGCCAACAGACGCACTGCCGCTGAAATACATATCTACGGCCAGCTCTCAAAAAAATAATCGCCGGGAACAAACTTTTTGTCGGATCTGACGGTAGTATTGTGTATCATCACCAAATAAAATCTGTGCTGGTCAAGGAAACAGCGAGTGAATATAACCAAACCCTGGAGCCAAGGGAACAGGAAGACTGTCTTTGGCGAGTAAAGACGGTGCGCTAATACGTCTTTTTTCATCTTCTTCTTGTTGTTGTTTTTTGTTCTTTTTTTTAAGAGACGGTGCATTGTTTTTATCTCCACCACTTTAGTTCCTCGGGAGTTCAGAGATCCATCCGGGTATTCGCGACGGCCTCCGAGGTTGCCCGACTGTGAAGGCACCAGGCGGAAACTGAGCGTACAAAACAAAGTCATAGTAAGCGCGCCATGTCAAACACGCCTTCCAGGCACCGTCCCAGGAATAATATTCGACCTTAAATTCGTTCCAATAGCCAACTCACACCATATATGCCAGCACAATAAGCACGTGTGTGTACGGAAACATTTATGATTAATAACGAACGCCAATATTTACTTTTGTCGTAATTACTCGCGTGTGTGTATCTGTCTGTGCGGTTGTGTGTATATGCGTGTGTTCGTGTGCGTGCATGTGTATTGGCTGCATGTGCGTATAGGGGTTTGTATGTTTGTATATAGAACATGTTTGCGATATTTCTTTACACGTCTAGCACCGCAATTTGGCAGATTGCTCATACGCTCATTGAAATGAGAGGCTCTTCTACAAGAAGCATCTTTTGCGAAGTTGAAACAAATGAGACCCACTGAGTATTGCATTCTCAAGCGCCACTAATTTGTCACCCTCAACAAGGTAAGCAAACGTTTCTCACTATACAGGCATTTCATTTATCCAAAATTGCAAAACACGTAGCAACTCACCCTGTTCTGCAGAATTCCGCCAAAGCATCAATAAGATCGTCGGAGAAGTCGTACTCTTCTTCACTTGGAAAGGTCTTGATGACAGACAGGACTTTTCTGTTCTGCTTGTTGTTTAGTGCTCGCACGGTGGCGTGAACGCCCCCAAAAAAGTAAACGAGATCGTCATTGTGCGTCGCACCCACCCAGTCGTCCCAGAAGCTTGTCGAAGAACGATGGTCATATAGATAACGGTACACAGACAAGTTTCTCTCAGCAGCTAATGATGCAAAGATGTCTGCGGGACATTCAAACCCGGCGTCTCCAATCATCCTGGAGAGATCTTGCAGCGTTGTCACGTTGTCTCCCGACGTTAAGTACGCTGTTGCAAATACGTTGCCTTGCAAAAAGTTCATCTTGAACAGAAACTTCAGGGTCAACAACGTCATCGTTTGAGCGTCTATATCTTGACTTTCTAGTCCCGATTGACCTCTAAACATGGCCATCAACAGGGCCCCTTCGTCGCTGGTGGTGCCCATAAACACCTCTTTGATGTTCAGTTTTACGTTATCGTTGTCAATGGGACAGTTTGGCAGAAATTCGTCGCCGTAAGAAGGAAGCAACGTGAGGTACCGAAAGCGGAATTGTTCAAGGAGTTTTTTGGAAAGTGTGTGAGCCTCGACTTTGCGGAGGCAACTCACGGCATCCGTGATTTGCGACTCCCAGGTTTTAGTCGCATCGGTGCAGTTGAATACGTGGCTGATGGAGCGAATATTTTCAAGTTGGTCTATAAAATACGAGTAAGCAATTGTAGAAGGGGTACCGCTCAGCAAAGCGGCTCGTTTGAAGAGGCCTTTGCTGAGGTCTGACATCATATGATAAGAGGCCGATATGGCACCCGCACTCTGGCCCCCTATAGTAACCATGTCAGGATCACCCCCGAAGGCCTGGACGTTGTCGCGAATCCAGCGTAGAGCCTCCAGTTGATCGTACAGTCCCATGTTCCCGGGAGCCACCGGTGAAGACGCGTTCAAGAATCCAAACACATTAACACGGTAATTAAACGTTATGACAATAAGCTTCGATCTGGAAGCAAAATGAACTCCGTCGAACACAAACAACGAAGTCGATCCCCAACCGAAGAAACCGCCATACAGAAAGACGAACACGGGCAACAACTTGTCGCACGGGTCCTTGGCCTTGTTATCGCACGCTCGCTCGGGAACCCAGACATTGAGATAGAGGCAATCTTCCGTCGTCTCCGACATGTCGAAGCTCACCGTCGGGGTGATGGGCATGTCGGTCTGCACGCAACCCTTGTTCTGACTAGTCGCGTTGAAGACACCGGTCCAGGGCTCCGCGGCAACGGGCTTGAGAAACCTTCGCTCACCGACCGGTGGTTCGGCGAACGGGATCCCCAGGTACGCGTCGACGACCGAGCCCCTCTCAGTCAGGCGGGTTCCGACCACGGGTCCGAGGCGCGTCATCACCAGCGGAGCTTGGGCGCTATCGGACGCCGTGGCGCAGGCGAGGCCCGCACACAATACCAGGGCCACGCCGGTGTTCATCTTGGTTCCGCTGTGAGCAAACCGTTTCTTGGCGGGCCCGAGTGTCGCGGCTGTTATTGAAGACCATCATGTTGCCGTGGAAAGAGAAAGACAGAAAGAGAGAGCGGGCGCGAGAGGGGGCCAGCTAAGGATCGACCACGTGCTCAGCTGTGTGCATGCTTTCACCCTCGCGTAACCTTCCCCGGGATCAGCTCGGCACGCTTCCGAGGAGTCGGGTTACTGCCTCTCCCAGTCGGAGATTGTGTGCGGTGATCAAGCCTGCCGCAGTGACCCTTTTACGGAAGATATGAGAGGGAACAATTAAGGGGAAACGCCATAACATGAGAGCACGAGTGACGCGCTTGAATTACAGCTTTTTCCTCGAGTGTTCGCGTCGCTAAATCCTGATCGCGAAAGAAAGGTGCGCCTGATGACTTTCTGAAACCCTCACTTGATAAGTGACGGAAAGCGTTGTTGCCCTATGAGGCAAAAAATAAGAAAGTATTTGGAAACAATAATGGATGTGCCTCGTCCTCATAAAAAACAACATTCCTCTTAAAAATTACGAAAGGTACGCGGCAACACACGTGCATGGAGCGCTGTAAGCGTTGACGTGATTATGCGTGCGCGCACTGTTTAATGTTTTCATTTATTTTTCTTGCCTTTCTAGGGGTATGTGGCATGGAGAAAGTTATTGAAAGAATTTTTTTTTATTTTTGCTATTTTTAATGAGGTTCGCATATTCTTGGCCTATTCGTTTATTGTCTACCAAAAAAACGTTTGTTGGTTATCATTGTCCAATGGTAGACCACATCAAGTTCCAGCTGTTTACCAATATTAGCTCGATAAACTAGCGGTATCATACGTAAGGTAACAGTGCAATAGTTCACGTTTTAAGCATATAAGACAACATTTTGCCTGAGCTATTTCAAGCAAACAATCCTCGTAAATTCACTGTTTCTTTTTTTTTTTCACTGGTTAGTTTATTTTTGGTTTTTCGGTTTAATTTGGTTTTTTCTAAGCCACACCTAATTCCACCTTTGCCTATTGAAAAATCGACGTACTTTGCATTTAAGTGACAACGGAGTAATCAGTTGCTATTTTGTCCCAAGGTGTGCGCTACGCCTTTGTAAACACAGGGGCGCATTATAAAATCCATTTTGAAGTTTTTCGTTTTTTTTTTTATAGGACTGAGAAATTGGCCGACTAACCTACCGATTAATAGATTAATTATTAAATTGCGATTAATTATTTTATCGTTTTGCTGCAAGTTTAACATTTAGCATTTTACCGAAAGTTTTGACGAACCAAAAGAAGGCAAAGATTAAACGCTTTCACCACGCAGACGTGGACGAGCGCACCTTTATGAAGGGTAAACTTTCGGTAAAATGTTACTCTAATGTGAACTGTAGGACGCGATTTGTAACTCCAGACAAGTTCGGAAAGTTACACATATCCCGGCCACTTCAATACGTGTGACCGTCCGTTTAGTTCAGAGGAGACGTTTTGTGAAACATCAAAGAATGCCCGAGAATATCAACGAACCTCTTTGCCTCATGCAGCTGAAGTAATAATCTGTGATTGTGCGTGTCTTTGAAATGTTTTCAATTGTACATCCAGGTTATTCATAATCGAAATTCTCTATTGCGCCGTTTATCACAGAGTTTGCAAAAGACAATTTTTTAAGTGTTATATATTTAAATAAAGGAGACCGATTAATCGATTAATTTATCGATTAAAGGGTGGCGATTATTCGGGCAAAAAGTTTTAATCGACGCCCAGCCCTTTTGTTTTATGTTCGTCACAATAGCGCAGTTAATGTTGTTTTTGTTGTTGTTTTTAACGCAGGCAATAATTACTTTTAATTAAGTCTTAAAACGGGGGCTTGGGACAATTTTGTTTATGCTTCGCACTATTTAAAGCTTTGATAAGGCCCTCTGTACCTTGAGGAACCTGATTCGACATTTGTAATGAAGTCGTTAGTGAAAACAATCAACTATGATGCTAGCAAATAAAGGAAGGACGCTAATATTATTTTTGTCGGTCTCTCTGGAGAAGGCCTCAGTTGCCTTCCCTCGTTGTTTAACAGGTCACGGCGTACTTCTAATTTACCTCCCCTCTCCCCTCACTGCCTCCTTACCGTTTTAATTAAATCGTAGAAGTTGATTCACAAAATGGAAACGTATACTAAACGTATAACTCGTGTTCGTCTTCCAACTGTAACAGGATCTTTGGGGGAAAAGGCTCTCATAGTGCAAATGAACAGTGCTCTCAACGACACTACATAAATATTTAGATCACCCAACGCCTAAAGTTGTGAGAAGCTATTAAGCTCAGCGAAGAGCAGTATTTCGCGTTAGTGAACAAAACTGAACGCGCCATTTGTCCTTTGCTCAATGCCGTCGATGTAAAATCCAGTTCTTCTGAAATAATAGTAATGACAGCGCAGCCCGTAAACAAGAAATACGTGGATCCTATTGCGACTACTGACACAGATCCTAATTATTACTTACGTAAATCTAGCGCACCAAAACCACACGTGGAGCGTTCCCACATTCCACACTTTTGTAGGTCGAACTATGAAATCATTTTGCACCCCAGAATTTAAGCAAGGTTGAGTTTATTTGCATATGTCTTCAACAAAAGTCGTAAATAAAAGTATCGTCGTAAGCTGGTTTCTTATGTGAGGTTACGGTTATCGCTTGTACCTGCGGGGCAACTAGGTTCTCGCCGACACTCTAAAAGAGTTACTAAAACGTTACAAAAATTGCATGAATCACAATTCGTTTCATTTCATTTCATTTATTAGCCATTTTAAAGTGGGGTGGCAGGGACAAAAGGTACTTAATAGCACCTGACCAAGGTCCCGAGCCCCATACAGGTTTCAGAGCGGCAACACAGATAAAATCGATATAAAAATAGAACAAAAACAAGGTTGATTACACATTGTTATGAAATATCTTATTCATGCTTCAAAATATAATCCTTTGTTCTTCTTCTGCTATACTTCACTATGCTATAATTCGCTATACTTCACGTTTTTTTTTTTTTAGAAGAATGAGCTGAATGTTTTGTTCAGGAAGTCCAACCTTGCCGATTCTATGCGGAGGAAAACTAGAAAGTTTACGTCCAACGCAGCTTCATCTTTTTAACACGTCTGTTTATTCAAGCACAACCATATGACTACCTTCTGCGATACACTCGGTAGGTGGTACTAGACCTTTAAATGCAAGCCCATGAGAAAATGTGGTCATTTTTTTTAACTTTATAGTATTGTCGACACTGTCGCAGATTATATTTCCTGAAGAAATACATTGGTCGTGAAGTTATCTTTTTTTTAATTATATGTTAGGTCCGACTTAATTCTCACTGTTATTTTTAAAATCTGACATAGCGTAACATTTAAGTCAGGCGTACATTCGCTTAACGTTGTTTTTTTGTGTATGTATTTTTTTTTTCGCCATGTTCCACAAAATCTTTTAACTGTACTTCTAGGTTTCAACTGACCCAACATAGAATAAAAAATAGGCCCGGTGTAAGACTATATTTCGGGGAGGGTTTTTTTTTTTTTTTATAGCCGGGACACCACTACACATCAACTTGTCAAGAGATTTATAAAATAAATAATATTTATATAATTTTATATACACATCTCCTACAGTCATTAAGTAGATGGTTCCATGTAGCTGATATAACTGCTATCATAAGAAAGATTTGGCACCCAACCGTAAAATAAGGCTTCATTAAACTCCCGTCCTTGGAAAGAATCAAAGTTTGACGGAGATCCTAAGAATGTAACCTTCGATGCTACATGTTATTATGGAGAACACGAATAAAACCGGACCCTGCTGCCGCTGCCGATGCGCTTGTCAAAGGTTGGATCAATTCATTATCCCACTTGCTACATAAACCAATCCGACAATAAGCGGAGTGACTGTGGTATTGAAATCGAAGGACACAAAGATATATAGGGCACTACGCAGAGCTCTGTTTGAAATTTGCGAACAAAACTTTCCTGTTGTCCCCGATTATATTTCTTGCATTTTTGTCTATTTTAGCGGTAATGTTTACGGCCTTTATTATTTACTTTGAGTGGCTCTTATAGAAAGAGCCTAATACAAGCTGAGCAGTTCTCTCTCACCCACTAAACGGGAGTGTTTAAGAAGGGTTATCGGGTCACTTTCTCGTTCTCCCTCTCCCTCTTTCTCACACTCTCTCTCTCTCTCTCTCTCTCTCTCTCCCAGTTTCGCTCCCTTTAGGCGACTCCGGCATGTCAAAACAAAAAAAAAATTTTGAACGCACGCGAAGGGGAACTGATACGTTGTTTTCAAACACGCTAGTGTTGTTTTTACAAACCAGGAACAGCACAAGCAGCTGCTAACGGGCAAACTGGGAAACTCGACTCGAAGACAGTTGTATTTTCACTGTCTGCACACGAACACTTCTACACGGCTCATTCAAGGTCTTATCCACTGCAAGAAGCAACAGAACACGCGCGTTGAGGGCTCCAACTCAAAAGATGTACCTCTGTCAAGCCCCGCTTCCGCCATTTGGCACATCAAACTTGTTGATGTTGTTTTTATTGTTCTTATTTTGTCCTGGTTGATCCGAAAAAAAGTATCCAGCTAGTTAAGATAACAAAAGCAGATGTCATAAAACTACAAAAACAACTTTTCGAAGAGACAGCCAAGACTGAACATATTGTAATTTGTTATCGGCGTACGTGAAAGAGGGGCGGAAATACCACGTGATTCATAAGATTAACAATATTTTATAGAAAAATGCTTTCAAGTCACAGTAATTAGAGGTACGACCGTGGAGCTAACTGATTAACCCATGTATTAATCAGCCAATAAATTAGACTACGACAACGTTTAGAACCACATAATGAGTATTAAACACAACGTAAAAATACTTGTCACTGTCATGTAACGTTTAGCTACGATAAAAGTAATAAAAAACCTCTATAAAAGCTATACTGCTTTAATTCCTGCCTAGTTTCCTGTTGGAGTATATTCATTTTGATTGACGTTGTGTTGCGTTTTTCATGTTCCTGCCGCCCACGGGGTAATAGGGACGAAGGATCGGTTAAGAACCACGTTATTTCTTTGATGCGTACTTCCTCAAATTTAAGTAAAGTAAATAACACCTATCTTACACTTTTTAAATGCTTCCATGCTACATAGTCGATGTCAACGCAACGACAGTAAAAATGCGCATACATTTTCCTTTTTCTTCCCTCTCTACTTTTAGCATTTACTTTTAATGCAAACAAAAATAATTAATAAAATGAAACGTTTTCCCTAAAACGTACTATTCTTTCATCGCTAAGGTCCCTACCCCAGTTCTTGTTACTCAAACGTATTGATACTAGGGGTGAACAATAAGTTTTGTTTCCTAGGCTGTAACTTTCATTCAGTGTGATGAAATTAAAACATGTTACATTCAAATGAATGTTTGGAATCTCCTCTTTCCCCGGAGCACAATAACTCTTCAATATAATCCCCCACCTTACGGCGAGGCACTTCCGCTACCTGTGCATGCACTACTCTCCACATGCCGTCCTAGATGATTGGGGGCGGTTGTTGACGACACGAACGGCGCACTGCATCGGGAACCTTGTCGTCGGACGCAAGCCGTGTACCCTTCACGTATTCTTTTATTTTTCCAAACAACCTAAAGTCTGATGGTGCGAGTTCCGGGCTGTAAGGTGAATGAGGCGAAACATCTTAGGACTGCAGTTTTTCCAGAGCAATGTTGGTCTCAGCAGGCGCCCTCAATCATCTACCAAGGCATGCGGAGAGTAGTGCACCGGTAGCGGAAGTGCACTGCCGCCGCTGGGAACAATATTAAAAAGTGATGTGCTCCTGAAAAAGAGGAGATTCCAAACTTTCCTTTCAATGTAAGATCTTTGAATTCTATTTCTGAATAAAAAAACGTTACAGCCTACGAGGCAAAACTTATTCATCACCCCTCGTATATAAATCACTTCATAGTACTCCCGATTAGACTGATGGTCGAATTAACTCAAGGATTAAATAAAGGTAATTAATTATGCACAGCCACAACCTGGGAAGTAATTTGATCGCTTGCATCAGTGCTGGCCTTGTTAGGGCGACGTGAGCGGGAGCAGAGACGACCGAGCAAGGCGAAGGCAGAACGTATACAGCTCTAAAATAATAAAATGAATCGTGTGAAAAACAAATACGAGTGCAGCATTTGACCGACACGCCAATTCGCCGACGTCGTTTTTGTACTTTTTATTATCGACCTTTTTATCTCAGTAGTTACCTGAGCTGCAAATAACGGGCGCTGACTCACTCGCCGCCTTTGGGTGGCTTCAATTTGGTTGGTTTCGGTTTCAGCACGTACGCGGCTGTGTTCGTGCTTTGCGTCATTTTCGTTAAATTCGGTGGTACAAATTTGCCCCCTGTAGCACACGCTCAATAAAACGGTGGTACGGGGTGCTTTGTGAACCACGAAGTGGTTTCTCGTCTAAATTTCGGACTTTTTAACGAACACCTTATGACGCAGCTGGTCACGTCCGTTGTTAATTTCGGCCAGGTTCGGCGGCGCAACGACTGAACTTATACGCAGGGAGGCTTTATCATCGTTCATGACCGCACCCGCAGACATTATTTAAAACATTAAAAACATGAACTATTCACGAGAATAATGCATGAATCCGTAGTGAAAAAGCAGGTTGAAAACCTGATTAACAATTTTCTGAATGGCGAAGAGCAGATGAACTCGCACGTTCACTGCTAACTGTTTGATTTTCGCAAGCACCAACCTTTTGTTAACTTCTTAGACTAGAAAAGGCTCTGATAATGACGCAAAATATATTTCAAAAATATACTGTATCGGTCGACTTCTTTTTTTTTTTAATACCCAAGAAATATTGTGATAGTTCATCCTAGGCCGAGTAGGAAATTTCTTTCAATATCGGCCCTGACAAAGTACTCATTAACAACACTTTCAAAATATAAGACTTGTGAAATAGAGTACTTCTTATGCGGACACTTGCGTACGACATACTCAGAGTATCAGATAAGTGACAGGCCCGGTAAATAAAAAAGCACAAGAGAGGCGACCCCTGGCAAGTTTAGCTCAAGTCGAATGCCAGGAAGCACCTCATGAACCCGTATTTACATCTTTGCTTGTTTGAGCAGCTTTGTACATTTTGGCATCTCCAGCTACTGAAAGTAAACCTCTATCCGGCATCCAGCGCACGCTGCTTTAACATCACCCTTGCAAGTTGCCTAATTTGTGTGCAAAGGTCAGCGGGCCAAAGGTTAAGTTACCGGTTTGTAAGAGGCATGCTAACTGGTTTGTGCCCTGTGCCACTGAAGCAGTTTATAAGATCTCTTTGAGTTGTGGTCGGGTGTATATAGGGAAAACTGGACGCTGTCTTAATGACAAATTACGAGAACACGCGTTCTCGCGTATCAGTGGTTTTGGTTCACACCGTCAATGCACTGCAAAGCTTGTGGATGTTCACCTATAGATTGAATGGTGTGCAAGTGGCGGGGCGTAGAAAAGGAAAGTAAGAAAGGGAAATGCTAGAGGCGGCTTTGATACAGGACTTTGTCCATGACTCGTGTATTAGCGTCGAATATGTTCATTTAAGGGAAAGAGTAGGATTTTATCGGTAGGATTTAGGCTTTATTGTGTTTAAGGTTGCGTAGTGTACAAGCTGTTCCTTTATCGCGGTAAGTTTTTAATGCACTTTATGCGCCCTTCCTGTTAAGTCATGACGCTGTTTATTGTGTAATGCACATGCATGGATCATGACAACAGTTTACGTTGCCACCTTTAAAGATAAATTTGTCGTTTTTTTGGATGGACGCTGTGTCGTCTTCATTCACCAAGATAGCTGTGACGTTGTGTCACGCGCGTGGACGCGAGATTTGTTTGCACGGTGCAATTTTTCAATAATCCTTTTAGTTGCAAGTTAGAGATCGTCCTGTGTTTTGCCTCTTCTGTGTCCCGTATTTTATTCGCTACTTTTTACCATGTAGTTTATATTACAAAGGTGCAGTTAAACGCACACGTGGTGTGCGAGCATACTGGTTTCTGAGTGTATAATTTCTGTGGAGACCAGTAAATCGTTCAAACATATTTCCGTGCGCTCAGGAGATATAATACAGCGGCTGTGGTCAACTTACCCGCTACATCAGTAAACCTAACCTACTCCGCCATTAACGCGATCTAAACAACAACGCCACCTGCGCCAGAGAAAGGCATCCAGAACTCACTTAAAGGGGCGGTGCAACGATATTCAATTGGAATGTTTTTCATTTTACACAAGCTTACTGGCACTAGTGGGACCCAAGGATATTCGCACGCAACGCCACTGGCCGAGAAACTCCTTTGTTGCGGTGTAATTTCAAGGACCAAGGCGAGCGTTTTCATTCAATCTCTCCTTTACAAAACTTGATGACGTAGCTCGGCGGTCGGAGTACCGCCGAGTGACGATATTTGAATGCGGCTTATAGATTGGACCCGAGCACTGCGTGAACACTCGACTTGGGCTCGTGACAATCGATAGCTCGAGAAGCATTCGGGTAGTGACCCGTGTCCAATTGCTGCAGAGACGACAATAGACGAACCATAACAATGTCTGGAACTCAGCGCGTGTCCTGTGCCTTGCCAACCCCAGCGCGTGGCCATGATCAACATTGGCGGCATATAATCGGCTCCAGATCACGTGGCCGCTTGTTCTGGCTGCGAGTTGAGAAGGTGAACGCTGCTCGTTCTTCTTCAATTTTTTCTGCGACTTGGATTGCGTGTGGTGAAATACGAACGGGTGTTTCACAGGTCATTAACGCCAGGAATCCGTTATAAGCGGTATTCGCGCAAAGTACAAGAATCGCTGCATCGCCCCTTTAAGATAAAGCACATAATGGTGTTCCTTTATCAAGTGACATGTTGTGCGACGTGACCTTATCCCAAGCTGGAAATTTGCCCGCTTTTGTATCCAATGTCATAAACGCATCGTCGCTGGTAGATCCAACATGTCTGCGGCGCTGGGAACGTACAAACCTCGACACAAGTGAGAGCTTTTTTCGGCGGTTACGCCGGTACGTCGAAATTTTACTGAGCGGCTCGCCGACCAGTCAAGACTTCTTACGGTCTCAATTGTGCATCCGACGTCGACCTTTGGCGGCACTATATCGTTTGAGTTCCCTGTTTACGATCCGAGGGACCTGGCAGAGCGTTCCGTTACGACAACGTAATTTATGCCCAAGGTCGGGCCACATTATTCTCAGGCAAGGCAGTATAGTACGACTGTCTTAGGAGCTGAGTCTTGCAAAACTTAAGCCGAACATTAATCGACGACGTTGACTGGACAACTAAAGCTGTGTTCGTTTTTCTTTCTTAAGAACGACGTTTTAGTTCTTATCTTCGGTGCACCGCAGCGTGTCGTATGACATTAGAATGCAATACCGAAATGTACAACTTTTCAAAACTTTCTTTACCAGCTTTGAATCAGGGAAAAAATAACAGTATATAAAAAATAAGCACCACGTGGTAGACGAGTCTACTAAAGCCACCAGACATTGCAGTAATAAATACGCGACAGAAACAGAAAATTTCCTTGGAGAAGTAGGCTCAGATTTACTGAGTTTTTGCTGGCTTTTCCTTTTCGAACGTTCGTAAGAGTTTCTTGGAAGGTTCGAGGAAACATTATATTAAGTTTCTCGAATAATCAGATTGTAGTTCCTCAGGACTATCCTTCAGCAAGCCAGATTCTCCCAGATTTCATAAATTGCTACCACGCTAACCAGGAAAAAAAAAAGTCATCCGCGTATGCACGACCTTGTGATCTGAAAGCTGATCACGAAAGTCTGGAAGAATAGACGCAACCGAGAGCGAAATTAAAGGCCATCCTACTCATTCAAGAAAGCAGGGTGCATAGCGGACATTACTCCCAAGACCGATAGAATACTCGTGCTTGTTGAACCAGCGGCCACAACACTGATAACTACTGAAATAAACGCGGCTGTTGTCCACGTGCCATTATTGCTGGTCGCTGCGAATTTTAACATTGTGTATTTGAATGTGATTGCTTAAAATAAAATTTCGTATTTCAAATAAACACTGTGTTAAACGTAGTACACGTAGTCGTAGAAAGCGTAAACTGAAGGCTCGTCGCGCAAGTTGGGCATTTAAACTGGGCGCGTGCCTTAAACTATTATTTCGAGCGTTTTGTGGCGTAAAAAAAAATAAAGCACAAGTGGACATTTTAGTCCACAAAACGTGAATAAAAACAGAAAGGCACTTTGGTCAAAGTAGAGAGTGTTTGGATCGGTTGGCGTTAAAAACTTGACTTGACTTGATCCACTCCCATCACTGCACTAGTAGAGGTATCTTCGTTGCTCCTTGTTAAATTCTAACAATAAAGAAAAAAATACCAAGCCTCGCACGTGCTTCATGGCGTCTCTGTTTGTTGTTTTTGTGTAATGCGTGTGACTATATGCATGTACAGTGTATATAAATTTATAAAGTGTAGAACGTTACGATTTTTTTTTTCCTTTCAGGAGGGGAAAAGGGGGGGGGGGGGGTGTTTTTGGTTTGTAGCGGCTGTCGGCACAGATGTGAAGGTACAGTAGCGGGCGAAATAAAAAAAAAAAGCCTAGGCGAGCGCGAGAAGGCATGCAGTGCTATCTATCTCAAGAAAACTTAAACATTATCCAGGCTTCCGCGGCTGTCTAATTTTTGTCGTAACTCCGCAGTTGAGAAGCTGTCGCTGAGTTCATGCTGATTTCACGGCTGAATGTAGAGGCGTTCCGCGACAAAAGGCAAAATCAAGCGTTGCTGAAACCACTGGTTCAGCAGGATGAGCGAGCAGTTTCGGGACACTCAATAATATGTTTGCGTAGTAAATGACGATAAGAGGTTTCTATCTTATTTCGCCGAGCACTACTACTATCGGTGTTGACTCGGCAATTGTTTGACAGCCAAGTGGGGCGTAACGACAAAAATCAAACAGCCGCTGAAATGCCGCTCGTTCACAGAATAGCCTCGATCACGGTGTAACTTCGATGATAACCCGGCTTTCTTCCGTTAGATAGCACTGTAAATATTCGGAGCCACGCGCTCGCCTGACATATTTTTCATATCGTCCAGACTGCGTATACCATAGAATACCGCGCATCCGCCCATTCCACACTAAGCGCCCATACACATATTTGTAAGATATGAGAAAATATGCACAGTACATTTATATGTAAAAGTGATGACCAGACAAGCGCCAATCACCCATTTTTTTCGATTATCTCTAAATTTTGAGTTGGCGCTTGCCCGGTATTTTACGGTATGTTCATATAACGATACATAGCTTGCAACAACAACAAAAACCAAGTTATGAATGCATATGTGCATCCGTTATACTACAGGCAATATTAAATAGTCAGAAAAGAAAAAAGAAATGCACACACCCAAAACCAACTTGACACACAGTGGTCAGTATTCGTTTTAACAGATTGTTACATATATAAGAACTCATTATAGAGCTCCTCAAAGGAACAAATTAAAGTCAAATGAGTCGAATATGAAACATCAATGGCATTTCATGAAAAATGAGAGAGGCATTTCCCTAAGGGCTACTAACGAAATGCCAAGTTACCTAAAATAACTATTGAAACAAATGTCGGTCGCGGTTTGAGGAATCTCCAGATTATGTGTGTTCATGTATTTCTTGATATTCGTTTTCCTTTCCAGTGTGAGCGGTGTTGCCAGGTCAGCAGCGTAGGTATCGGAGGTTCCCAGGGGACGCGTTCCTGCGTTCGTTAGTCTGAAGCGCACTTTCGTACATAAAATACCATGTTGTGCTATATCCTGCCACGATGCGACACATGTTTGTCATTAACTATTACAAAATCGCAGCACTCACCGAAAAAAAAAAATAGACTCGATAATCTTCGTTGCTTCTGTATTCAACGCGAATAGTCGACGTTCTGGAGTGATTTTTGTGTGCATATAAAGCTGACTGTATTTTAGTCTGAAAGAACAGAAAATCTCATCATAAGCAGTAAAGCCTTCCCAGAGCCTGAGAAGGAGGTACGAAGAGCAGGAGATTTCAAGAGTTTGTGCAATCAGCTGAGTTTTTGTGTCATCAGGTGCCTGGCGATCCGTTCCAAAGATCTGTGAAGAACTCATTCAATAAAGCATGTCAACAACATTCGCTTTGATTATCTCTGCTTTTGCACTACCCTGTCGAAGAAGGGTACATGGCGGAATAGAAAATTTTCGGGAAGATGGCCATTATACAAAGCAATATCATAAAGTGCATCGCTTTAACTGCGTGTTTAGTCCTTGGACCCCATTATGCATAAAATTCACTAAACCATTTACGGGATAAAAACATAACAGCCCAGAACCAACAGTTAACGACATGCGGCAGTATAAATATATCGTTAGTGCACCCATGAAATAATATTACAAAACGAAGTATGAGAATGAGAATCTCTTCCTAGAGCGTCCCGACGTTAAGAATAAAAGATACTTAGAGCAAATGAAGAAAAAATAAAACAGCGCGTTACAGTCGATGAATAAAAATAAAGTGGAATTTTGTCATGTTTATTTTTTCATCATGGAGAAAAAACCGGTTGTGTCGTTTCGCTCACTCTTACTCTTTTTGTTCGTTTTTTGTTAAGTGTTTTAATCTTTTCCAAATACGAGCGCCCCCCTTAGCCGGTGTACGGAAAGTGAAACGTTCCGGTTAACCTTCAGAAAACCGTTTCGTACTTTGATCGTGCTTTCATAGATGTCGCTCTATTGGCGCGTCGTCCAAAAGCGATCTTGACTGAATGCCGGAGCTTTCGTGTGGTGACTAGGCTGTCACAGTGTTAGGACTAAAAGGTGTCCAGGCTTTTTCCGAGCCCAGCGTTTAAAGTTTAACTTTGATGCTCTGCAAAACGATGCTCTGCGACGCTTCAACTTTGTGTAAAATTCACAATAACACCAGTTGCTGGCAGCGTTTCTAAGCAAATGTGTAAATCTATGTTACCAAGAGCAGTTGGGGCAGCTCCTGGTAATAATTAAATATGTAAATATTTAAACAAAAAGAAATATGCGCCACAAAATTAAAGTTTTCGTATTAACACCTGATCACTGAGAACATATTATTTATTCAGTTTTTGTGCGTATTAATGACCTTATTCGGTTTGATTGCACGGAGAGTTTTTAAACCAATTTTCGTTCTACCGGTCTTCAGAGATATTTGAAGCCAATCAGACTACTGTACGATTGTTTTATTTTGTATTACTATTATAAACTTTAGACATGTTTTTTTATAGTTTGAACTGCGTTCCTACTTGGACTATATGTATTTTATCTAAAGGACAGAGCGCCTAACAGCCCGAAATTTGTGAGCCATCGCGGAGTGGACTTCCCTCTCGCGTTCTGTTCATCTGGACACATCTGTCGAACTCGGCATAACTTCTTGTAGTATTCTATTTACTTTGTGATTTTGAAATGATATTGTAATTTTGAAAGGTTCATTATTGTTTGTATGGTTGTTAATAACGTCATTACCAAATTATCATCGCCTATTATTATCAGTCTAATCCTCGCACATTATATGTAGATTTAAAAGTGCTTGAATTATAAATCACCGTTAAATGTTTAGAGAGAAACTCGTCGACAAGTAACAAAGTTTGTCTAAAATGAGTACCATGCCTTCACTTCTGTGTGTTAAATCCAACAATTTGAGGGTTTTTTTTTTTTTTTTAAGGAATTGCCGATTACGTTTTTTTTTTTTTTCGACGTGTGTGCGCGTCCATCTTCACCAATAAATACCAACATCATTGATGAATACCTAAATTGACTAAACTTTAAAAAAACAAAAAGAAACATGGAAGAACAGTGCACGAGGCGCAATGTATTATAATGTCGAGACGAGCGCGTATACCGGCAAGCTCACGCGCGTCGGAGCACATGCGCGCGTAAATCTAAGCTTATACCCTCCTGGTTGCACGCACGCTCCCTTGAAAGAACGTATCTACATACGCAAATAACACTGCACAAAAACAAATTTCAAGCGACCACACTAGTGTGCTGCGGTTGACAAAGGCAGCTGCTGCGTTATGGAAAGGCATGTTGATTGTTGAAGGGAATTTGCCTTCAGACAATGTGCTTTAAAATGTTTCTATGTGGTCCTTGCTTTCAGTGGAATTGATGTATGTAGAAGACTTGTGTAAGGAGATGCGTGCTTAAAGGGGCGCTGCAACTATATGCAATTGGAATGTTTTTACCTTTACACGAGCTTACTCGGACTAGTGGGACTCAAGGACACTCGCACGCAACGCCACTGGCCGAAAAACTCCTTTGTTCCGGTGTAATTTCAAGGACAAAAGCAAGCGTTTTCATTGAATCTCTCATTCACGGTACTTTATGACGTAACTGGGGGATCGCAGTATCCTCCAGTGACGATATTTTAATGCGGTTCAAATATTGTACCCGAGCATGACGAGGGCACTCGATTTGGGCATGGGATAATCGATAGCTCGAGAACCATTCGGGTAGTGGTCCGTGTCCAATCGCGGCAATGACGACAATAGCCGAACCATAAAAATGTCTCGAACTCAGCACGTGTCCTGTGCCTTGTCAACCCCAGCGCGTTGCTATGATCAACATTGGCGGCATATAATCGGCTCCAGATCACGTGGCCGCTTGTTCTGGCTGCGAGTTGAGGGGTGAACCCTGCTCGTTTTTCTCTAATTTTTTCTGCGACTTTGATTGCGTGTGATGAAAACCGAACGGTTATTTCACAGGTCATTAATGTAAGGGATTCATTCTAGGCGGTATTGCACAAAGTACAAAAATCATTGCACCGCGCCTTTAATAACTGTGTTGTGTGTATGTTTATACAGCCGGAAGTTAGTCAGCCCCAATGGCTCAGCTGTACCAGTGTCTCAGCTGCAAATGCGCCTTATCTTCTTCTTCTTTTTTTCTTTTGAGGGGGGGGGGGGGGGGGGTCTGAAACACTTTTTCAGAACCGGGCGCCCGTGACCGTGCCTGCGGTGGAAGAGGCGAAATCACGTACGCGAACTGTTCTGTAGACGCGCGGAGAGACACGAGAATGGGGCGGCGGCAGTGGGGTGGCGAGGGAGCGTGTCCGCACAGCGTGACCACGTGGGTATTTCGCAACGGCGGCTGTCGGAAGGGTGGGGGGAAGGGGAGAGGGGGAGAGCGTCGCGGGAGGGCACGTGGATACGTGGATGTAACAAGAACGATGGGGAGGCGAAGAGCGCTCTCCCTGAGATCACGTGGGTTTTTCGGAACAGTGGAGACCTACAGGAGGAAAAGTTGGGAGAGGATGGGGGAGGGGGGGTGGAAAGCTAGAGAGAGTTTTGCCGTATGTGAGAAACGTCGGGAATAGGGACAGCAGTACAGCAGTGTCTCAGCTGTAGTGTGGGGTTTTGCGTTTCTACATGAGCATTTCTTGCCGGGAAGGGGAACTAACAGCAACCGCTGTAAGAGGCAGGTATACAGTCATGAGCAACGTAAGCTGAAACGACCGAGCGATTACCGAAAAGTTAGAAGCTAATGCCTCAGAGATTTTCTTGTGCGAGGCTGTGGCTCAGTATGTCCTCCGTCGTCTGCGATACACTTCGATACATATCGCCGCCTCCGCGTGTTTTGCTACCGCCTATCCGCGTTTGGCGCTAGCCTTATACTGGGGAGAGTAATATCGGTGCCCTCTAAAGCGCTCTTAGCGTAATCGGACTGAGTCATGCAGTAGGGCCACTGCATACGTGTAAGCATTCTCTTTATCGAGAAAGTTCAACTTCTCGCTTCTAGGCGGAGGCACCTGCATCTCTCGGCTATCGCTCGGTCGTTCTAGCTTACGTATGTCTTTAGCTGTAAATACAAACGATGACGCATACGTGGACACTCCAAGGCAAGGAAACGAGCAATACCACGATTGCGGAACAACATGCAAAACCAAGCGGTCTATACTTTTCTGGGTTTCACCGTGTGGTCGTTTTCTGCGTCCTACCGCTCTTTTCTTAAAAGATCTGACATCTTCCGATGCTCAATTAAAAAAAAATGCAGAAACCGTTTGCTTAACACCAAAACAAAAACTGCTTTTCCAAGTCAAATATTTTGCGACGATTAAGATAAAAACAAGTTCGTGCATTTGAAACAGTTTTTTGCTAATACTAGAACAGACCAGAGCGCTTCGAGTACAGATACATTCGTTGCGTTCCTTAAGTTATTCGGGGGAAAAACTATGAAATAATAAGTGTGATAGTCGTTTTTTAGAGAAAGTGTTCACCTTTCGCTGTCCAGCGATGAAGCAATAAAATTAGAATATTTGAACGCGAGTAACTTTTCACAACTATATTTTTTTCAAAACAACGTAAATAAGTTGCATAAAAAAAAGGTCGGGGCTCCTCCAATCTACGTTGTGAAGGTGGTTGGCCAGCCAAGCTGTGTATCACCTGCAGCGATTGCCCACTGCACTATACCAAATGATTGACGAAAGAAAAGTAAATGCACAGTATCAAAACCGTTTATATGTGAAAGGCTAGTGACGTCACTCCTCACGTCGCAAGCTGCCGTCGCCGCGGCAGCTTCCGCAACAGTAATCTTTAACGGAAACGTTTGCGATGAGCGCTACGTGTTTCGGATTGTTAGCAGGAGCGCCTGATCAATTATGTGGTTCGGATGCTTGTTTTCTGCTTGTTCTTTATTGAAACAAATGCTGTGCTGTATGCTGTATGCCTGATTCCAAAGATTATATATGCACTTTTCGCTTCAATCGCTAAAATTTTTTTTTTTTTTTTTTTTGTTTTTGTTTTTTGTGAGGACGTCAACACGAAGAAATCCGATTAACCAGTCATATACAGCTTCGCTGTAAAGGCCCGTTCACACTCTTGCGACCTCTTAAACCTGGGTTCCTTAAAACTTCTTAAACCAGAGGACACACTGGCGCCATCTATTGGGTAGCAGTGTAAACTTGGCGGTCCGGCATATTTTTTTATTTCTCTCGCGCATTATCCTTTCTTTCTTGGCTCGAGAAACTTTTGTCAACGTTATAAACGAGCCTTTCTATGGGTATTACGCACATTTGACCTCGGAAATCCCGCAACCCTTCGCTCTTGTGAATGCAGTTCCAGGGTCACCGCATAGATGGCGCCACAATGCCAGTGTGTTCCCTCGTTCTAAAAAAATTTTAAGAAGTTTTAAGAGATCTCGTCTCTCTCAGTCGTACTCGGTCGCAAGAGTGTGAACGGGCCTTAACACTTTGATCGTTAAGGCCCGTTCACACGCTTACGGCCTCTTGAAACCGGGCGCCTTGGAACCTCTTAATATATCTTACAACGAGAGGACACACTGGCGCCATCTATTGGGTAGCAGTGTAAACTTGGTGGTCCCGCAAATTTTCTTTTTCTCTCGCGCATTATCCTTTCTTTCTTGGCTCGAAAAACGTTTGTCAACGTTATAAACCAGCCTTCATATTTGACCTCGGAAATCCCGCAAACCCTTCGCTCTTGTGAAATGCAGTTCCAGGGTCACCGCACAAATGGCGCCAGAGTGCCAGTGTCTTCTCTCGTCCTAAGAACTTTTAAGAGGTTTCAACGGGTCTCGTCTCTCTCTCGGTCGTACTCGGCTGCAAGAGTGTGAACGGGCCTTTATCCGATATGTTGCTTATGATATTTAGAATTTTAGTCACGCCAGAGCGTCGGGCACTTCAGCCTACTGCTGCCTTCGAGTGATAGCGAGGCTCACAGTGCCTGACTACCGTTGTATCGTAGGAACGCAAAGGCAAACTACGATATAGAAGGTTCACGTAAAGTAATAGCGTTCTTATATCAGCTACTGATAGCCTAGCGAAAGTATACGAGTGTCAATGAAAAAACGAAGGACGCGTGTTCTTCGCCAGCCACGGTGAGGAGACAATTCGATCCTAACCTGCTGTCTTATCATGACGCAACTGCACAAACCCGAAGGTTTTCATCTAGCGCTCATAGCTTTCCTCGTGTTCAATCAAAGGGTAGGCTGTGACGTTGGCGCGTTGAAGTCAACTGGCATGAACGTGTAAATGCCTCTATGGATATTGGTACCTCATCCAAAACAAAACCCACCGTCTTCTTTGTAATATTTGAAAAATATTCCTTAATAAATCAACTATTTCTCCCAAACAAACCCTTTCATGCAATAACAAGACGGGCTTTGGGCAATTGACGCTAAAAAATTTATTTAAAGCCAACTTTAGTTCACGAGCAGCTGGAAAGTGAATCTAGTCAGACGCCTATAAAAAGTGCGAAGTGTGTTTTTTTTTTTTTTTTTAGAATATAACGTAATGGAGGATTCTGATAAAAGTAAATATGGGTTTTTGAATCAGGCAACATTGTGCAAAAGGGACAACAGCGAATTATTGCCGGTTTCTAGTAAACAATATGTGTGACCGTTTGCATCTTTTCGTCAGAGGGCTCATCTCAGCACAATAGAATGTAATACACCTACCGAGTATTGGTTTCACAGAATTCAACGGTGAAGAGGCATCCAAAACAAAGCGTCTCATACAGCTTCTTCCTTGAATACAGCTTTCAATCGGATACTTCAACTGTGAGCACGGTGCACGTTTGACCCGTGTGGAGCGTAAATTAATTATGCAGACGACAGTTCTCTTCCGCCTTGTCGCAGAGGTTTGTGTGCTTGCGGTAGCAATATCATGATTTGAATAATTTGATTTCAAAATGGACATTCCTCCTCTCGGTAGCCTTAGAAACCGCACTGTGAATTCCAATAAAATTAATTAAATGGTTGCCACACTTTAAACAAAATAAACCTCGATCACTTACCCATATTCAGCAAAGTTTCCGATCATACGAACAAGATCCAACGAAAACTCTTTTTCTTCGTCCTTCGGCTCCTTGAGGACTATGCTGAGTTCGTCAGGCAGCGACCCCAACAATCCAAATCCGCTCTTAAGGTCCGGCGTGGTTCCGAGGCTAAAGATAACGTCGTCTCCGTGCGTCACGCCAAACCAATCTTCCCAAATAGAAAACGAAGGCTTGTGATCAAACAAGAATCTG